>JARVJO010000330.1:24932893-24943457 GCA_031762555.1 Cynodonichthys magdalenae | reverse complement strand
TGGTTCTGATCATGATGGCAGAGGGTTGATCCGCACACATCAGGGTTTTTTTCTGTTTCAGCAGCAGAAAAACGCTCAAATCTCGATAATCTTTTGTTTTTTATTAAAATAATCTCGACTCGTTGCTTCAGATGGAAACAATAAAAAGAACCGGTCCGGGTTTGCTCCTCCTGCACACCCTGAACCACCCAGCCTCGGTCACATCGCTATAAATCCGTGTTTTTATTGTAATTATTATTATTTGAAATGTTCTTTCTTTGACTGCGCGCGCGCGTAGCCGCCGCGCCGCGGCCATGCTGGAGCCGCATCCAGGATGTAAACAAGTGAAAGGCAGATCCTCCGGTCGACGGATGACCTTGTGCTTTAATCTCTCACATCAGCCACCATCGCCGCCGCCGTGCGCGTGCGGTAATTACACAACAAGCGCGGATAAACAGGCGGCTTCATCTTAACAACAGGCCTGTGGCGCGTGCAGTGGCGGAGCTACGTTTGGTCTGATTTAGGTTGTTTTGGGCAGGGGGGGCAAGGTGGGGTTCAAGCTTTGAACTGGTTTATTAGCAGCAAAGGTTTAGGCTTTAATTACAGGTTTTAGATTATTTAATCATATAAATTATTTACTGCTGGATTAAAAATATTTACATTAGTAAAATTACAGTTTCCCTCGTTTGACCAAAACAACACCAAGCTCAACTTTTTAAACTAAAATCTACTTAAATTATTAATTAGCTGAATTAGAGCTGGATTCTAATAATTCTGGGTTAATAGATTATTACAGATTGGGTTGGTTTATTTTTACAGTTTTATTAATATTCTGTTTGGTGCCATTTGCTCAGTTTCTGGTTCAAAATGTCAAACAGTGCTGACACATGGTTTAACTGTTCCTTAAAATAATGAATTGTTCCATGTTTGACACTAAAAATACACAAAAATAACACATTTACTTGCTTAGTTTTAAGAGCCAGGGCCAACCGTTACATGGATGATAAATAAAACAGGTGAAACAGTGAATTTAGTTAAAGAATCCAGCCCAGAAATAAACATTTATTAACTAAAGATGGTTATTAATGAAGCTGTGTTTCTGCTTTAAATTGGACATTTTTTATTAAAGGACAGAAAGTTCCAAACACAAACTGGAGAAATTGTATTTTTTGATAAAAAAAGCAGTCTGTGCTGAATAAAACTTGCAAAAGAAGCTGAAGTTATTGCAGCTAAATGAAGCAGGATTTGAGCTACAAACTAAAACACAGTGAAACTTTAGTTTGAAGGTAAAAAATGAAGCTAAAAGCAAAAATGTAAATGTAGTAAAAGTCTTGTTAAAAACTAAAATCAGCTAAAATATGTGGCTGAAAGTAGCCCAACTCTATCATGATATATGTCTATAAATGGTTAATTGTTTAATTGACATCACTCAACATTACGACTCCAGGCGGAGAAAAACTCTGTCTTTCTGCTGCTGAAACTTCCTGCTTCGTGTGAACTTTAAACCTGCCGTGTTGTAAAACATGTAGAACATTTGAATTAGCCCACAAGCAGGGTGACAACCGGGGTGGCTGGACAGCTGCCCCCCCAGTGCCCCCCTCTAGCAGCGCCGCGGTTTGTGTCGGAGACAGAACAAGAATACAACAGAGTGTTTCTGTTTTTGTTTTTATTCTAAACTAAAAAAACAACAGAGCAACGATGTTTCTTCATCAGGCTGGATGAAATGTTGCCATGGTGATCACCACATTTGGTTTTTGTTTACATGCTGTCATGCGCCAAGCATTCCCATCACCCGGCATTACAAACCATCAGTATATCTGCACCCCATCATGGACATTTGGACATACAATCCACCTTTAATGGAGCTCCGGGTGAAACACAACACTCAGCACAGAGGCAGGAGAGAGTCCGGACTGAGCTGGACCTGCAGGAACCAGAGCATGCTTCAAGATTAAGATCTTTTTTTTAAAAATAACATTACCATAACGTCTCCAGACCTGGTTTAAGCTTAAAAATCAAGCGTGAAGCACAGAAAAACTAAAAGCTGCCCGCTCTGTTAGAGCCGACTCTGGATCTGAACTGTTTCTCTATTTAAATAAAAAAAAACAACTCTAATTTTAAAGACAGGAGTCATTTTAAAGGCAGTGAGATAGAGAATACCAGCGAGCCAAATGACAAGAAAACACAAATTTATTACAATAATTAGGTTGCCAGATATTCAGGAGAAAAACTGAAGGAATATAAATATTTACACAGCGAAAACTTTCCATCTAACCAAGCTTTCAAATCTTATATCCAACCAAAAAACATTTTATCTTGTTTTGAGATTTACTAAACAAGAACAGAATGTGTGAGATTAATAATCTTGTTATCCTGAAAATTTGACTCAAATTAAGGGAAAAATTCTGCCACTGGAGTAAGAAAATTCCACTTGGTGAGATTCTTAAAATACTTGATTTGACTAAATTTTTTTTATTTCAAGAATCTCACCAAGTGGAATTTTCTTACTCCAGTGGCAGAATTTTTCACTTCATTATTATTATTATTATTATTATTATTATTATTATTATTATTATTATTATTATTATTATTATTATTATTAACAAAATGGTTTTTTTTATATAAGATTTTAAAACTTAGATGGACAGTTTCTGCAGTGTAAATATGTTTAGTTGTGTTTTTGATCTGATGTGACTTAAAGCAAAGCTGCAAACTTTGTTTTTTATTCTTAAAATATGAATAAATGAAAGGAAGTGAACCACTCAGTGTTTGTTCAGGAGCTTTATGAGCTGAAGTTATAAAAATAAGTAAATCCTGACACGTCTGCCTGAGATCATCGTATGCAGATGATGTGATTCTCTTAACAACAGAAGCAGGAAACATATTTGTCCCTGACTTCCAATCATAACGATCCTATAAATAAAAAAAAAAGAATTCGTTTTAGAGTTTTAGCTTCAGCGACCAGTAAAAACCACAGAGTTTAACAGAAAGTGAGTCTCTTCAGGAGCCGCATGAGTCAGAGTCTGAGCTGCAGGTCAGCCAGCGGTGTTTAACTGCAGATCGATGCAGCACTCACAGCACTAAAACCTCCTCCTCGCTGTATGTAAAAACCCACCCCCACCCCCCAGGGGGGACCTTCCTTCTGCCTGCGTTAACAGCCAGCTCCTCCATTTAGACAAATGAAAAGGTTGGGGTGATGATGATGATGACGAGCAGACTTTTACTCAGGCAGACAGGACGCCTGCTCCTCAGCTTCATTACAGGCCAGACTGCGGTTTGAGGTTTTGATTTTTTAAATTTTAATCTGTTTTTAAATGTATTTTCTCCAAGATAATCCACTAAAAAGTGTCCCAGCCTGAGTTTCTGTAAAGATCAGCAGAAACAACTGCTAAATGTTGATTTCTGGCCCCGTAGAGTCCAATTCTAACCCCGAAAGAAAGAAGCTGTTTGAGAAAATGTTTGTTGTTTTGAAGCTGCGCTCAGGCTGCAGGTTTCTATCGTTGGAAGTCATAATGATGGTTGTTTCTCTGAATGATTAGTTGACGCCACACACTCCCCACCCCTGTGCTTCCTCTCTCTGTAGTGGCCTTCCTGCAGCCCATATTTGAATCTGAAGGCATTGTTTACCCTCAACAAGAAACTGAGACTCATGGTAAGATCTTTCTACCTGTTCTTTTCTTCTTGTAACCTGAACTGTAAAAACATTTAGTAGCAACAGGGATTTAAACCGTAAACCTTTGAGGAGCCTGCCGTTTTAAAACAGGAGCTGAAGTTACATTAAACACGTTCATTCTGCTCATTGTTCAGGACAGTGCATGCTGAAACTCTATATTGTATGTTACCAGCTCCATAACATCCATTTTCATGCTTTTTATGAAAAAAAAAGTGTTTATTTTGTTTTTTTTTGTCATGATATCCAACATAACTGCACAGATTGAGTGCTGGTGACCTTTGACCTCATGCTGGCCATTCACCTGCTGCTGCGTTGTTCAAATGTTCATCCTCTGTTTGCTGAAATTTATTTTGGAAGGTTTGAGTCACGATATTTGTGTTTACTTCTTCTGGTTTGACTTCATATTGTGGGGGTGGGGTGCAGGAGGTGGTCTGCTGTCAGAGAGCGTGCGCACCAACATGGTGGACGGCGGTCCCACGGGTCGTAAATCACACACGTCTCACAAAAAAGCTGAAGGTCTTAGAGACTGAAAGATCAATGCGGAGCCGCAGTGGCCGCTGTTCACATCCCCGCACCCCCCACTCCTCACCACTCCTTTAATCCACCGCCACAAACCCATTCTCAGGCAGCGCCCCCCCCCCCCCCCCCCCCCCCGCCCCTCCGCAAGACGCAGCATTAGAACAGAGCAGCTTTGCAGAGCTCATTCAGTTCAGAGGTAAAGGGGGGACCTGGTCCTTTCCGGAATCCTCCAGATCATCTTGGCTCCTCAGGGAGAATGTAATGGAGAGGAAAATGAGAGGGGCATCTCCACCGTTGGGGGTGGGGAGAGAGATTCGGGGGATCCACGGACACGGGTGATTAATTTACAGTTTTGCTGGAACAAAACAAGACTGGAAATGCGCACACAAAGTGGGGAGAAGTGAGGCACAGAATGGACACTGCGGAGGTGATTCTGTCCCTGCTGGTAGTTGTGATCATTATAGTCTCGTTGCTGTCCAACGTCCTGGTGCTGATCTGCTTTGCGTACAACCCGGAGATCCGCAAGCAGGTCCCGTGTCTGTTCAACCTCAACCTCACCTTCTGCAACTTGTTGCTGACTGTGTCCAACATGCCGCTCACTTTGGCGGGACTTGTCAGGGAGGCTCAGCCGGCCGGAGACGGCTTCTGCCAGCTCGTGGGTTTCCTGGAGACCTTCCTGTCCACCAACTCCATGCTGAGCATGGCCGCCCTGAGCATCGACAGGTGGATCGCGGTCGTGTTCCCCCTGAGGTATCACTCCAAAATGCGCCACAAGGACGCGGCGCTCGTGCTCGGGTACACGTGGGCGCACTCCGTGTCCTTCTCCACGGTGGCCACCTGCCTCTCCTGGGTGGGCTACCACCGGCTTTACGCGTCCTGCACCCTGTCCAGCCCGGGGGCGGGCAGCCGGACCCAGTTTGTCATCTTCACCGTGTTTTTCCACTCCTTCACCTTCCTGCTGTCGTTTGTTGTTTTGTGTTTCACTTACCTCAAAGTTCTGAAGGTGGCCAGGTTTCACTGTAAGAGGATCGATGTTATTACGATGCAAACTTTGGTGCTGCTCGTGGACATCCACCCTAGGTGAGCTCCTGCATGAAAATGTGTTTGTTTTTTTTTTGATAGTCTTCGCAACTTGCTGGAGACAAACAGCTGTTTATTTTAAAGAGAACCCAGATGATAATGTTTTTGCCTGTGTGTGAGTTTGTCTGTTAGCAAAATATCTCCTAAACCACTGGACCAATTTTAATAAAACTCACAGAAAGTAATGCTTGGATGTGCATCTACAACTCATTAATTTTTAAGGTCAACGACCTTTAAGATGGCTGCCACAGCCAACTCACTTTAAAAACCACAAAAATGTCTTAGTCAGTCATATTTTACAAAAGATTGAGCTAAAAGTTAGTGTGGTAGTAGCTGAAACGGATCTCTGATTATATTCTGAGCTCTAACAAATAATAACAAATAATAGATCATCTTAGTTTAAGTTATACCATTATCTCATTGGAGTCAGCTTTGTCTGTTAGCAAAATATCTCATGAACCATTGAACAGATTTTAAAGAAAATTTCAGGAAATATGTATTGCATGTACATCTACAACTGATTAACTTTTGGAGCCAACCCAAAACAAGATGGCCACCATAGACAACTCAACATAACATAAATGTATATATTTTAGTCGATTTTATAGCTGTAGCTGATAGCCATTCACATACTTTAAATCATACTCATTGCTCAAGATCTCAAGCATTAAAACTGTAGCATTATTTGTTAAAGTTAACCTTGTCTGTCTGTTAGTAAAATATCTTACACTGTTAATCAGATCTTATCAATACTGAAATTCCTTTTTGGATATGCATCTTCCACTGATTAATGTTTGGAGCTAATTGAAGATGGTTGCCACAGCTAATCCACATCATCAAACACAAAAGTAGCTTTAACTCAGGCATATTTTCAAATATTCATCTTCTATCAAATCTCTGGTAGGATTACTGATGCTTTGGTTTGAGCTGATGTTTTGTTTGTTTTCAAAGAGCACCCATAATTTAATTCAGTTTAAAATGTCAAAAAGACTCACTGCAGCGCTCCTAGAAATGAGGACTGGGTGTGTGTGAGGGTGTGTTTGTGTAAAAAAAATTTACATATCACTCCATAATGTAAGTCATGACCTTCATTTACTAAACTTTAAGCCATCATGGCGTCTTGGCCCCACACAAAGTCTCACGTTACCAAAGAAAAGTGTTTGCAGTGAATGTTCTAAAGCTGGGATCCTCATGTTTTACCCCTTCTCACAGCAGGAAATGAATAATGATGTTCTCCACTAATGAACTTTCCTCGCCGCCAGTGTTCGACAGCGTTGCCTGGAGGAGCAGAGGAGGCGGCGGCAGAGAGCGACGAGGAAGATCAGCACCTTCATTGGCACCTTCATGCTCTGCTTTGCTCCCTACGTGATCACAAGGTGGGTGCCGAGGGGAGATCAGAGGGAAAACCACGCTGGTTCACACTGTGGCGTTACGCAGACCACCCACCCACACATCTCTCCCCTCCCACTTCCTGTCTGCTTTCTCTCCACACATTGTATGATGAGATTGGCTGACCTTGTGATAAGTAATACGCCTCAGCTCTGCTGGTGTTGCTGCTGCATTCGCACTTTTTTTTTCCTTCTCAAGTTCGCCGGGTGCATCCCTGT
Organism: Cynodonichthys magdalenae; assembly: GCA_031762555.1. Classification (NCBI taxonomy): domain Eukaryota; kingdom Metazoa; phylum Chordata; class Actinopteri; order Cyprinodontiformes; family Rivulidae; genus Cynodonichthys; species Cynodonichthys magdalenae. The sequence continues at coordinate 24,936,599 of JARVJO010000330.1, read as the reverse complement.
TTGTTAGAATCCACTTACATCAATCCCTGCTGCGTTAAAAGGAGTTCAAAGATGGCCTGCAAAGAGACAACACATAAGGGATGTTCATGTTTTTATATGACGAGTTTACCTCGTGAGGACACAAGAATATTAAGATATGAGCAAAAGAAAAATATTCACAGTCCTGCTTGCTTCATAGGATGGATTTAATTTTTAACTTTAATACTTCACTTTCGGCTAATATAAATGCGTTGTTCTGGCAATCATCCAATTTAATAAAGCACTATTTCTGCACAAACACGCTGCTGTTGGAAAGGTTTATTCAATTTTATCATAGTTGTGTCCACCTGAAAAAAAATAAATCCACATGAATCTAATAAGTGTAACATATTGAACAACACAAAGGAATCAGTGCTTTATGAGGGTTTTATTTGCTGTAAATTTCAAGAAAGCCAGGACGTTAATTGGTTTATTTCTACTCTGTCATTTTAGCACAAAACTAGCACAAAATTTTTCTTTTCTTGAGTTGCGTCAAAACTGCTTACGTTTTACCTGCTGTAGGAGCCATATTATGTTTTTGTTTTTTATCTGTTTTTGGTGGCACAGGTTTTTAGATTAGTCCTGCACCTCAGGTAATACAAATAAGGGGCGTGGTTGCAGGCACTTAGATTAAGCTCATGTGTCCTGTTGACCGTCACCATCGTAGTGTTATCTTTTTGTAGTTATGCCTCAAGCATTGTTCATGGAACAGATTCGTTTTTGTTTTAGTTTTTAAATTAAATGCATAAAACTCTAGCAGACTCATTGATGGCATTTTTTGAATATGCGTAACAGAACAAAAAAAATTCTCAGCCGGCAGCGGCTTTTTAGTGCCTCGAAGTCGCTACACCTACTTTGCCTGGTAAAAGGTCAACATTAAATAAAATAATTGATACCAGTTAAAAGTACAAACGCATCTTTTATTAAAAATTTGTTCGCCCAGTTTCCAGCAGACTTTCATGTGATAATTGATAATGTATTAATAGTGTATTGATAATACACTGGAGAATATCTATTTGAGGGTAAAATGTTTGTGTTCCTAGTTTCAGAGCATTGTGCTGCTTTATTTTGGTGAATCAATTAATTTAAAGGATAACTCTACACAATTTTTTAATCAGAAAGATTTGTTTATATTCCTAAGAATATCACTGTAACTTATATCTATATTCTGGATTTGGTGAAGTTGCTGCTATCTTGTTGAAATGTCACAAGTATTTTAGAAAAGTTATTAACAGTTGTCTAGATGTGCTTAATTTAAAAATGCTGCTGCTACAGCACTCATTTGTGTCAATATACAGATATTAAAAGTATGTCCCTTGAGTAATATCAACATGATGTTATTTCAAAAACTTTCTGACTCTGCACATCTTTTATTATGATGTCATTATTCTGCGACAAAAGCAACCGCTAACACTGCTAATGCTTCCATACAAAACATAAAGCTTGAGTTGTGGCCAGTGTTCAAGCTACACTTCAAACTGCCGGATCACAGGTATCATCCATTATGTTTTCAATGAACACACTTTGAATTAAAAATTTAAACGTCATCTTCAGCAGCGTTAGCGGCGTTAGCTATGTTAGTGTTTGTCACAGGATGATGTTGTCATAAAAGCTGTGCACCGGCTTCGAAAACTGTGTTCCATTGAAAGTTCCAAGTTATGTCCTTTAGATAGATTTGCATGTATAGATTTAGGATTTAATACAACATTTAACTTTTAAATTTAACATTTAGTAAAAAAAAATTACCAAAATGTAAGAGCAGTGAGCGTAATAACAATAAAATGTCAGTGAAAATTATTTAACTAGAATTTTACACTCAGAAAGAAAGGGAGCTAAAAAATATATTAGGGACATTTTTACCAGTTGATTTTACATTTGGCACTCCATAGGAAAGTTACATTAATAATAGAGCTTATCAAGTTACAGCAACAATAATAACCATGTGCATATTGACTGTGCATGCTTGTGCTGCCTCAATTTAGCTCATAGTTTAAAGTTTAGTTTAAAACAAAGGCAAGGAGGAAAACACTTACCTGTGTCTTTGTTTTAAACTAAACTTTAAGCTAAACTGAGGCAGCACAAGCATGCACATCAATCTGCACATAGTTCCTGCTCCATCCTGTCTGTTGACCAATAGGAGAAGAGCTGACACAAGAAGGACCGCCCACTTTATTTGCATAATGAGGCAGAAATGCATAAGGTAAAGTAAAAACAGGAGACAAAGAAATGTAAAAGCAACACATGGAAATAAAAATACTTGTGAGAAAAAATGATATAAAAAAAAATTAAATATAATCACTTAAGAGAAAAAAATGCATCTATAAGAAAAAAGAAATATAAAAAATATATGTTTTTAAAAACAGTAAAATGTAAATTATGTTCTATAATATATAATTTCTTGGAACTAAGTTGGAAAAACAAATATGAAAGTCAATTAAATAATAAAACATGAGGTAAAGTTCCCTTTTTTAATTTAATTGATGGATTTTAAGTGTTCTTATTTATTTATTGGTACATTTATATATTTCTGCTTTTATTTCTAATTATGTCAGTTTTGGTCCTCCATACAGAGGTTCACTGTTTCAGACAAATCAAAGAAAAACTAAATCATCTACCTCCAAAATAGCTTCAGTCCACTTTTGGCATTAATTTTACACATCTGTGAAAGTCTTAAATCAATGTAGAGAATTGTTTTTCCAATAAATTATGTCCACCCGTCTAATGTTTTGTTAGAAAATGCTGACAACTGAACCAGCCAGCAAAGCTTTTCCAATGAAACGAGGTTGGTATAATGATGGCGTCATTGGAGGCTTTGACATCGAGCGTAAGGGTCATGATGGGTAGAGCTTTGTGTGGCCCAGCAGCTGATTTAACTTCCTGCTCACGGTTTTATTGGAGCGACAGGAGTAAATGTCAGTGAAACCCTCTGGCCCAGTGTTAATGTGCTGACGGAGCTCAACTGCAGACACACTAATCATACAGAGTGCAGTAATATCGAATCGGTCGTTTTTACACGCCTTTTTATGAGACCATGTAAAAAAGTAAAAATTTTAAAGCTATCTTTCTTGTATTTGACAAGGACTAGTTTGAAAAGCAGATGGCAGACAAAACACCTAATGTCCTTAAATCTCTCTTTAATTTTAATACATAATATTTTAGCTGCTGGAAGAACTTCCTGTCTTTTCTTTCTTTCTTATACATTTGTAAACCCCATACTGATTGTGTTAAATTATATCTCAATAAGTTGAAACTGATTGTGTAATTCCAGATATTATAAGCATTTATATAACAATACAAATGTTTACAGAATATAAGTTATAATTTCAATGACAGCTTTCCTTAAATGATTGCATAATGCCCACAAAACTGTGACAGTGTCTGTTTTTGCTTAAAGTACACTCTTAAAAAATGAAGTGTCAGATTTACTTAACCAAGTTATGTCAACTTGCCTGAGTAACTGTAAAGCTATTTACTCAATTGCTTTATATTTACTCAACTCGGTTTAGTGGAACCAGCTGACGTAACTTGGTTAAGTAAATCCAACACTTCATTTTTAGAGTTCATGTGTTAGAGTTCGGTTTTATCTGTTACTGCATCAGATTTTAGGTAAATATTAGGGGTGCAACAATACATGTACCCGTATCGAACCGTATCAAACAGTGCTTTAGGTTCAATACACTCTTGTATC
>JARVJO010000330.1:24912658-24922772 GCA_031762555.1 Cynodonichthys magdalenae | reverse complement strand
GTTTCACAATTTTTTGTTAAGTATATAATTCCACATGTGTTAATTCATAGTTTTGATGCCTTCAGTGTGAATCTACATTAAAATAAAGAAAACTCTTTGAATGAGAAGGTGTGTCCAAACTTTTGGTCTGTACTGTAAAACTGAAACTTTTCATGACTTCAGCTCTGAACAGCTCGTTCTGGATATGATTTGTTTTATTATTATTGTTCAGCAAATGAAACAACCGAACTTGACGGCTGTTGTCTCTGAGTTTAAGTTGAGTTTGTGACGTTGTCAGGATCAGCAGACCTGGAGAACGAGCAGGTACGTAAGTCAGTAGCTGCTCAGAAAGATCCTCTGCAGGATTTCACACTAAACCGGACACAATCTGAGCTCTGAGGATGTGTTGGGGATGACTCTCAGCTACCAACACACCAGATTTTAGCTCCATATCTAGAAAACAAAGTGAGTTATATGTTTTTGTGTTTGCTAAATTCATTTAGCTGTGGCGGCCATCTTGAATCAGGCTGAGGAAACAATTTAAAGTAAAATATTGACGCGTTTGAATGGAAAAATAAGTTATTTTCTAATGTTTGTTCCTTATTTAACCGTACATATTTGAACAGTTGCCATGGTAACAAGTGAAAGTGTTACCATGCAACAGATACAAGTAATGAACATGAGCCACGTACTACATCCTCGTTTATAGATGATGAGTCATGTTGCCGAGGTGTGGAGGCCTGTTTATGAGATGTCGGAAACGATCTGTTTGTGCAGGAGGTGTTTGGATCTGCTCGTCATGCACGCTCACGCTCGCGCACGTGCCTTTTGTAGTCGTCGGTTCTCCGGCCTTATTAGCGCGAGCCGCGTATAATTAGCCAGCCTCCATCTAAAGCAGGTCAGTCCGAGGCTTCGCAGCCGAAATGGGTCGCTGCAGAGGGAGCGCTGGGAGGGCGATCGGAGGAAAGAGAGGGAAAATGAGAGCTGGAGGAGGAGGAGGAGGAGGAAGAGGAGGAGGTTTTAAAACAAAACACTTCTGTGAGCATCAGTAAAGTCACAACATGACATCATGCTTTAGTTGTGCATCTAATTAGTGTTAAAAGTTTATTAGGTGAGAGTGTTGAAACAATTTCCTCTTGAGTTTTATCATGAGAGGCAGACAATCATGTAATTACCTGTAGGTGTGTGTGTGTGTGTGTTTTAGCTTGGTGTGTCATGAAAACTGGATATAAATGAATGAAACTTTCAGAAATAAATCACCGTGTGAAAGTTTATTGGTTTATCTCGTTCCACAGTATTTGTGCTCTTTCACCAATTTCTGTTTCAAAACGTTCAGCTCCTAAAGGACAATTTCAGCTCTTTTTCAACTCCTGTTAACTTCTTTTGTGCTTCTTTTTACTTCTTGTTTGTGTTCCTTTCAGCTTCATTTTGCTGCTTTTAATTTTTTCAGCTACTCTTTAGCTACTTTTTTTTTGCTAAATTCGTGTTTTAGAGATCATTTAAGCTTTTTTCTGCTTAATTCAGCAAAGATGTTTATTCTGTCTTTCTGCTAATTTCAGCTTTTTTGTTACTTTTCAGTCAGTTTTAGCTCTTTTTCAGCTAAATTCACCTGTTTGTGATATTTCAGCATTTTACTGCTTAATTCAGCAAACGTGCTCTTTCAGGGCTGGCCCATATTAATTTCAAGGTCACAAAATAAAAGTGGAAGGTCACAAGGTTGTCTAAATTTTAGCTTCTTTTTTATATTTTGTTTTTAAATTGCATTTTTTGCTTCTTTCAGTTTTTTCTGCTTTTTAAACAACTGTTTTTGCAATTATTTACGATTTTCTGTGACTTTTAGCTACATTTCTGCTCTGTTCAGCTTTTTTGACACATTTTTATATTTTTCTCCTGATTTTTCACCTTTTTTTCTAGCTGTTCAAGTTTACCTCACAATAACAGTTTTGCTATTAAATCTTTTCAGCTTGACTTCAGCGGATTTTAGCGAAAATCTTTCAGCATTAAGCATTCGCTGCGTTTTTGCATCTATACTAATTATTGTTTGGAGTCAGCTCAGTTCAAGATGGCCGCCTCAGCTAATCAACATTGGCAACACTAAATAGCTGTAATTCAACACAGATTCTCATTAAGCTATAAGCTGTAAATTATTGTATATTTTAAATATTCCACTGCCAGGTTAGGCTCCGCCCACTCAGGTTTACTGATACTAGACGCCTCTTTGTTCTGAGTGAGAAAGACAAAAAAAGTGGGGAGAATAAACTGATTAGAATGATGAAAGGGTTTTAATTTGTTAGTTTAAATAAAAACACTGACGCAGAATCAGAAATATTCTCACTAAAACCACTTTTCTGGACGGTTTAGCTGAAGATCTACAGGTCAAACCCGACTGACTGAAGTGAAATTCTGGATAAACTCTTCCTCTGCCTCCATGTTGGAGCCTCCTGCAGTTTGTGTTTCATCACCAGTGGAGCTGAGGAAGGCAGGGGAGTGTCGACTTTCCTGCTCTGACTTGGCTGAGCGCTCCGAGATGACAGCAGAACCCGCCCAGGGACCACGGTCCAGACCACGGTCCAGACCACGGCCCAACGTTCCAACAGGAACCACCCCGTCTTCTCTGCAGAGCTGCAGGCTTCAAACAGCAGATCAGTTCTGCCAAAACATTTCTTATCCAATCATGTTGTAAAGCTACATTTTTATTTCATCAGATTTTGTCCATTGTCTTAAAATCTTGGTTTAATTCTTTCATGATTAAAAAGGTTTATTTTTATATGTCTTCAGGGTTGGACTCAGCTAAACTTTAAAAAGTTTAAATAAATATTTTATTATCTCAGACTTGAAATTAGAAAAAGAAACAAACAATTTAAGACTTAAAATATTTAATCAGAGCTTTATATCACTGTATATTTTGAAGCAGAGTCTGATTATTAAAACAAAATATCGGCGTCTGTTAACAGTTAATAATTTTATCAGGTTTTTTTTATTGGTTTGACATCTCTGGACTAAAGGATTTAAAACTTGGTCCAAGCCAATGACCAGTTTCTGCCAATATTTATAAAAAAAAAACGTTATATAATAAATTATTCTTATAGAAAACAAATGACCATTTTCAAACTGTATCTTAAAGAACATGCACAAACTTTTATGTATTATTTCTTAGAAATATATTTTTATCATCTTCCAGCAAATCCGTTATAAAAGAAAGCCCTCACTAAAAATCCAATTATTTGATGTTAAAATAAGAAAAAAGCAGAAATAAAAAATTACAGTTGATTCTTTGTTGCTCTTTTAAAGTTTACTGACAAATTCAAGTTTAACTTTCTTGGTTTGAAAGTTGTCCAGTTGTTACGAGAAATATGCTTTAAATACAGACAAAAACCCTAAACCTATTTCACATTTCAAATATTACCTCTGGGGCCAGATTTGGCCCGCGGACCTTGAGTTTGGCACAGGATTTAGGCATCCATATTTATTTTAGCTCATATCATTTGACCACGTGTGTGTGTGTGTGTGTGTGTGTGTAACTCTGTACTAAATAAATATATTTATAGTGAGGTATAACTCGCCTCGGATGATTTGTGTTTCAGGGTTTGATGGATGTTATTAATGAGCCTCTCGGTACATCTGCTTGTTTCCCATCTAGTTTGTTTTTAGTTTGATTTTAGTTTGTTTTTAGTTTTTTAGTTTGTTTTTAGTTTGATTTTAGTTTGTTTTTAGTTTGATTTTAGTTTGTTTTTAGTTTGATCTTAGTTTTTTAGTTTGATTTTAGTTTGTTTTTAGTTTGATTTTAGTTTGTTTTTAGGTTGATTTTAGTTTTTTAGTTTGATTTTAGTTTGTTTTTAGTTTGATTTTAGTTTGGTTTTAGTTAATTTTCAGTTTGTTCACCTGAATAACAGAGAACAGCAGAGCTGCAGGAGCAGAAATCCTATTTTTAACTTGTCTCCAGAGCTTTTCTGTCCTGAATAAATGGACTTGGAGGGACAGGAGGATTGCAGCCGTGAATCACTTCAGTTGTTATTAGATTCACTGAATTATTCTGCAGATTATCTGAAAGCTTTTACTTTCTGTCCTGTTTCTCACCTGAACAACTTTTTAGGTGCATCAGATGTTTAACTGTTGGAATATATTTGTGTAAACTCTGTAAAGATGAAAACAGAATGAAGAGGCAGGACGGCTGCAGGTTAAATAAACCAGATGATCCTCTTTAAATACGAGGCAAAGCTTAAGATTATTAGTTTTAACTCCGAATAGTTTATGTGATGACAAAAGTCAACTTTCAGCTTGTGTTAATAATTAAAGATTATCTTTAGTGTTCAGTTGGTGAGCCTCTGAGGCTAAAAAACTCATTTAAAGGTCTGAAGCAGGAGTACAGATCTGATGACCAGAGTGTGGCGTTCTGTTGTTGAGGCGAAGCTTGGATTGAATCTGACCCACCCCAACGCTGAGATTAGATCAGAGCGTTCAGATGTTTGCACTAATGGGGGGATTCACCGGTGGTCAATCGTCTCAGTAGTTGTCTTGGATAAACGTCATCGTTTGCTGCGAGCGGTTGGATTTCTGCAGCTTTGTTTGTTTGGAAACAGAATTTTTATTTTTCAGTTTTAAAAGTTTAATTTGTTACAAATGTCAAACAAAAGGCCTGCATGAGGACAAAGGTTCAAAAGGGTTTGAGATGCAGATTGTAGTTTCTTCTGTAAAGTTGTATTTCTTTAGTTTGTGTTAAAAGCAGCTCCCAAGTTTCTCCCTCTGACTTCCTGTTTCCTGTTTCCTGCCACAGAGGAAGGCGAGTACTTCCTGAAGGTTTTGATTCCCAGCTATGCAGCGGGTTCAATCATCGGGAAGGGAGGTCAGACCATCGTCCAGCTGCAGAAAGAGACCGGAGCCACCATCAAACTGTCCAAATCCAAAGACTTCTATCCTGGTAAGGCCCCGCCCCTTCTGCTGATTGATGGCTGGATGGATCTACTTCCTGATCATCCTTCACAGTAAAAGTGTGAAAATGAGTGTGTGTTGATGCATCAGTTTTGTTTGTTGTCTCAAGTGAAACACACACACACACACACACACAAGCTGTGTGCACAGATCAAAACCACAGCAGAGTCCAGTTTTTACCATGAATCAGAGGAGCTGGATCTTTCTGATTTGTGTTTGACCGTTTATTTAGTGAGATTTGCAGCAGAACATTTCTAAAACACAAAGATCAGGGCTGAAATGATCAGCTGTGTCCCGACAGCGTTCATGTGACTCTAACCTGGAGGTCCTGAAACACCTGAACATTCAGCTGTCGGTGAAAGCTTTGCAAACTTAAAGCAGCAGAGAAGAACTGGGAGTGAAGAAGTGTTGAGTTTATAACATTCAGTTTGGTCGAAGCTGCTGAAAACTACCATTCTGTCGTTAACCTTCAGTAAAAACTCAGAGGAGCCAGAAAGCAACTGAAACAAATTATTTCAGAATCTGTGGCCAAGAGCAGAGCTTGTTGGGAAACAGAGCAGAATCTCTGCCAGCGAAGGGTTTGGATGTTCCAGCTCGAAGATCTTTAACTGCAGAGTTTGTTGGTGATGGATCTGGTCAGAAGTGTGACGTGTTTAATGCGTGACCTCAGAGCGTGTTGGCAGGTAGCAGGCTGAGTCAGAGCTGCAGGAACATCCTCAGACTTCTCTCTCTCTGGGAACATGTTCATCGGCTCAGAGGCTCCTGCAGGATTTCACTTTTCTCCTCAACTCCAGTCCAACAAACACCAGCTAAAATATCAAAAACAGCTAAATTAGATGAGAAATATTCTCATTTTCTCAGGTATTCTGTTCTCATTCTGCAATCTTTGTGCCTTGTTTCAAACGTTCAGCTGTTTCAGGACATTTCTGTGACGTTTGTATTTAGACTTTTAGCTTTTTCTGACATTTTTTTCCTCATTGAAAATCCTTCAAATGTTAATAAATCTTACTGAACTTTTCACCTTTTGCTCTGCTTTTTGAAAATCTTAGTGATAATTTCAGCTTCTTTTTTGCTCATTTTAGCTGTTTTCAGCATTTTACTGCTGTTGTTCAACATCTGTTGTGTTTTTTGCTAAATTGGTCTTTTCAGATTTTTTTCAACTTAATTCAGCAAACATGCTCCTTCAGTTTCTTCCTGCTAATTTCAGCTATTTTCAGATCATTTTATCTTTTTTGTAGCTAAAGTCATGTTTTCATGATAAGTTCAGCTTCTTACAGCTGATTTCAGTAAAAGAGCTCTTTTAATGACGACCTCGTTAATTTAAAGGTCACAAAGTCATTTTACCTTCCTTTGTCTAAATTTCATCTTTCTTTCTTTCTTTATTTAAAAATACATTTTGTTTGTAAGGTCACTTTTTTGTTTTTGTTTTTGCAACTTTCAGTTTTTTTCAGTTTTATATGCTACAGTTTGCAAATATTTACCATTTCCTGCTAACTTCAGCTACATTTCTGCTCTGTTCAGTTTTTTTTCTCATTTTTTTCTGCTGATTTTTCACTTCTGTTTTCAGTAAAGTCAGCTGTTTAAATTGAACTCATTAACAGTTTTGTTATTAAATCTCTTCAGCTTGACTTCAGCAGCTTTCAGCTAAAATCTTTCAGCAGGAAATTCTTATGTCTCTAATTCTGCTTTTGTGTCCTGTTCTGATTTTAGCTTTGAACTATTATTTAGCTTTTTTCAGCTAGCATTTTGCTACTTTCAGATACAATTCTGCTACATTTAGCCTTTTGCATATTATTAGCTTCTAAAAAATGACTTTTTAATGTAAACTACGGAACGTTAGCCTCTTTAGCTCGTTGTTTTTAGCTCCAGGTCTTAATTATTGGCTCAAGCCTCCGTTCCTCTGCTGTAATTTAAAGCCTGATCACCTGCAGACATCTGGAGACTCTCTGATGTAATTTCAGCCCCTCAGTTAATATTTTTCTCAAAGTTTATATTAGTTTGTGTAATTTGTTTCCTTTGGCAGACCCCCACCCCCCAGTTTTAAGAAGCCGTGTCGGTTTGATTCAGGCCAAATAAATGAAGGCCTGATTTATGAAACGTACTTCGTTTTTGGCCAAAACACCAATTTTAATTCCATCAGTCAAGGAAATAAGTCGTCAGTGTTGGGAATAAAGCGTCGTCCCACGTCATCCTGCCCTTTGCTGGATTATTCCTTCATTTTTATTGGAGTTTTTCTTTTTTCTTTGCTTTAAAAAATAATAAAAATAAACATAAAAGCAGCTCAGACTTTTCTTGTTGTTGAGACGTTTGAATTCAGGGTTTGCAAACAAGCAGCCGTTGTTTGACATCGGTGCACGAGACTTCTGAGCTCTGCCAGCGCGAGCAGATGCAGGGTTCAAGAGTCTCTGAGACGCACACGTTCACAGACGCACACGTGCACTGATGCACACGTGCACGGACGCACATGCGTGTAACTCCACCGAAACACAAAACCGTTAACGCACAGGAAAACGCAACTTAAATCCAAAGAGTGTTTGCGTACTTTAACATGAAACGCAGAGCTGCAGAAACATGTACGTGCACACGTATTTGCACACGTGTGTGCTCATGTATGGTTGTAAACACGTGCACACACATATGGCTTCTAATCTAGAAGAAGCAAAAAAGAAGCAATGAAGACAAGAGAAATATGAAGAAAGAGAGGTTTGTTTGGGTTTCAGTCTGCAGCGGAGGACAGAAGGACCTGTGTGTGTGTGTTAGTGTGTGTGCGTGCGTGTGTGTGTGTGTGTGTACATAACCCCTTCCTTTGCTCTGAAGGGGGCATCTGTATGCAAATGAGACACGGTTCTTCCTGGGTGACAAATCAAAAGGCCCACCTGCTGCAAGTGTGTGTGTGTGTGTGTGTGTGTGTGTGTGTGTGTGCGTTTAAAGATCTTCATCCCTTTCCTGTCCTCAGACTGACTTCTCCTCTTCCTCCTCCTTGTGCACGCTCTCACTCAGATCATGTGCTGATTTATGTTTTTTATTTAATTTGATATTCTTGGATTAAAAGATGCAACAACAATCATCCTCTTCCTCCCCCCAGCCTACATTCCTCCACTTCTTTACTTCCTCCCCCCCTCTTTTATTCCTCCTGCATCCTTCGATCCGGCCTCATCCCACCCATCAATCATGTCCCCCTCTCCTCCTCTTCCTCTCCCCACCTCCTCTTCCTTCGTCGCTCCCTTCATCCCATCTGGAGAATAGTGCAGCAGCAGCACTTAAGGAGACGACCAATTAGCTGGAAGCTGCAGCACGGGGGGGGGGGGGGGGGTGATGCGGAGGGGAGACAGGCCCCCATTCATCCTCAAACAAACACACAGAACTGTGCGTCCCACCGTTCACTTTTATGGAACAGCAGATTTATTGCGCCGCCTCCAAATATAACTGTGAAAACTCCACGTCTCGCTCAGTCAGAGCAGCTTTATTATGTTGTTTTAACAAAACTTTAAAGGAAATAATAACTGGAAATACGTCTTCAGTCAGATTCAAGATGGTTGTCACAAACAAGGAATTCATAAAACACAAAAGTGGCTTAAATTTAGTTCATTTTATAAATATTCTGTAAAAGTTCAGTGCGTTAGCAGCTGAGAGTCGTCGTCTCATTTTAAACTCCGGCCTGAAAGCAGCAGGTGATGATTTCATTCAGCAGCAGGAAGACGTCCTGTCAGAGACAGATAATTCACTTCTGAGCCTCTGAGGTCTGTGGACGACTGAAACTGACAGAAATACAGAAATGGACCAAAACATAAATAAATACACTTAAAAAGCCACATGTGTCAAGTTGTTGACCGTCTGTAATTTACACAGATTTTGTCATCTTGCAGGTTTACAAACAGTTTCATGTTTTATGGAAGCCATAAAATAAACCAACTTCCTACTCAGATGCTAATTTAATTGGTGCTTTTTAAGTGTGTTTATTTATTTTTTGGTCCATTTATATATTTCTGCTTTTATTGTCAGTTTCTGTCCTCCATAGATTCACTTTGACAAAGTAAATCATGATTCTTAGTGGCTGTTTTTAAAAACTGTTAAACAGTTAAACTGTTAAATATCTAAATATCTGAACCCTCTGCGTCCCTGTTCTGTGAGCCGTGAAGAGAGCTGGACCAACAGAAGGAGCAGAGAACACATAGATCCACGGCTTCGTGACATAAAGTATTTATTCTGCACACCTGTTTTATAATGAGAATCGACCCTGTGCCTCCGCTCCTCCTCTCTGCTGACGTATTGATCCGATCAGACGCAGGTCAAAGTCATGAAGACAAACTCCTCCGTCACTTTTTACTGTAAATCAGATTAATCAGGTTTGAGCTGCAGCTTCTGGAGACTAGATGGCAAATTAAAGAAATATTAATGAGTTTTCCAGTGTTTGACTAACAAGCTGTGCAATCATGATTTAAATACATGTTCATCTTATTTTTGTCAGCTCATTTTGGAAGCCTTCATTCCTGCTCCTGCACATTATTTTGTCAAAATGTTTCCACTTCAGCTCATTTTATTCCCAGTTTGACAAACTTTATGATCTAATCTGCAGTGGACTGAATGAGAGGAAGCAACTGGGATAATTAGGGCGTGGCAACAGGTAAGAGGCTGATGAGAGCAGACAGGGGGCGGAGCCAAACATGAGAGATAAAACTAAGAGAAGGAAGAATAAATATAAAAACATTCAGATCCTGACTCTTCTCTTTTCAAATCATCATTTACTTAAAACCAATTAGCATTAATTTAAAATCTTTGTCATCGTTAGCTAAATCTGTAACATTAATTTTAATAAAATTAAACACATGAATACAGAGGGGGAGGGGGCAAAAACTACTTAGAGTTACTCTGCAGCGGGACCTGTTCCTGCAGGGGGACCTGTTCCTGCAGCGGGACCTGTTCCTGCAGCAGGACCTGTTCCTGCAGGGGGACCTGTTCCTGCAGGGGGACCTGTTCCTGCAGCGGGACCTGTTCCTGCAGGGGGACCTGTTCCTGCAGGGGGACCTGTTCCTGCAGCAGGACCTGTTCCTGCAGGGGGACCTGTTCCTGCAGCGGGACCTGTTCCTGCAGGGGGACCTGTTCCTGCAGGGGGACCTGTTCCTGCAGCAGGACCTGTTCCTGCAGGGGGACCTGTTCCTGCAGCGGGACCTGTTCCTGCAGGGGGACCTGTTCCTGCAGGGGGACC
>JARVJO010000330.1:24895391-24909057 GCA_031762555.1 Cynodonichthys magdalenae | reverse complement strand
GCCAAAAACACTGTCCCACATTGTAGGGAATACCAGCCCGCACACACACACACACACACACACACACACACACACACGGGCTCGATCAACATTACTCATTTCAGCACTCAAAGCCTCTTACGCAGCTCAAAGCTCTCTGACTCTCAGATGAAAAACTGCAACGTTACATATCACATTTACACACACACACACAAAAATCTGTAATGAATTTCCTGTTTGTTAGCCGTTTTCCCCTCTTCATTACACAACTTATTCATTAGAAATATCTGCTGTTTATCAGCTGCAGAAAGATGATTTCCACTCAATTAGACCGAGTCCCTCAGAATCTGTCAGATCTCACTGAAGCAGCTGCAGTCTGAGCTCAGACACATTAAACCCCTTACTTAGCCAATACATTTTACTTTACAATTCATCCAGATTGTTTTTTTACAAGCTATGGCTGTTTGGGTTGGGTCTTTTGGGAAAGGAACAGCCAAAGCTGTTGGTTTGACGTCAGCGGGTGAGCAGAGAGTCGGTACCAGTCGGAGCTGCATGATTCCCACCCTGAGAGACTCTCTGCAGCTGCAGGCTGTCCCTCAGCAGCTTCACATGTTTTGTCTCAATAAGCTTCAGAAAATCACAGTTTCCTTCATAATTTGAAGTTTTTATCACTGATCTGAGCCAAATCTGATTGGATATTACAGCAGGGGCGGAGCTAGGCCAAGGTGTGGGTACATTTAAATAAAGAAAACTGGGTTTGAAAGTTAAAGATGGACGCTACAGACAATTTCAAATGGCCCTAATTCAGCAGTTTTTAGTATTTAAACAATAATGTTTAACAAAACCTGAACACAAATAAAACAAATCAAAAAGGGCACCGCAGCTGATTATATTGTCTATAACTCTTTACTACTGAGCTGAAACTCAGTGTTTGTTGCTGAGAGCAAATAGAAAATTCAAGATGGCTACCTAAGCTAAAAAAAAGGAAAAAAATACTATATATCAGAAATGTTTAGAGATGTTAAGCTGAAATTTTCCACATCCGATATATTTATTGTTTTTGCTTGTCAATCATTTGGTGGTGACCAATCAGGTGCCAGGGGAGGCATTGGTCTGGCTCCGCCTCTGTATTACAGGCAGGTTGTTTATTTTGAATGCAGGAAATAGCAAGTTAGCATCTGTATAATCTAAACTAGAACAAATTAAAGGTTTAATGTTTCTTCAAGAATTCAGACCTTTTATACCAAAGTTTTAAACCTTCTTGTGTGATGAGGAGGCACAATTATTAATAAAAACATCCTGTTTTTCATTCTTCCTGGATTATTTGTGTTACCATTGAGCAGACAACCAGTTTACTGAAAGCTCTGCAGCTGCAAAGGTCAAATAAAAAGTGACAGAAGTTTATTGCTTTCCTGAGTGTGTTTCTGTGTTCGGAGGCTCCGCTGGGAGCTGACCTCTGACCTCTGACAGAACCAACATGAAGTCATGCAGAAGGAGACGTTCTAATATCTCCTCTCTATCAGACGCATCGAAGTCACTGACTGAACCACAGGAGGGAAAACAGGAAACAGTGACTTCGTTTATTAGCAAAGATTTAAGGAATCATTTTTATAAACACTCAGTTTGTTGTCAGAACTGAACTCCAGAGAAATTTGTTTCATGTGAGTCGTTTAAGTTTGAACAAAATTGAACATTTCTCATCCCTTCATCTAAAACTCTTACACAAAGCTAGAGCCAGCGGGTGATAAACATTCCTTTAAGAAACACTCGCTCTTTAATTTACTCATAAGAATGAAAATTATGAAAGACTCGATGGTCGGCTCATCCAGGACATGAGACTACAAACATCTGATCCTTTCTGGAACGTTCTTTAAACTCCTCTGAGGTTTATATTAAAATAAAATATAAAATCTGTTCTCTGTAGTCTGCAGGACTGAGGAGTTAAAGTCATCATTAAAAATAAGAAGCTGAAGCTCGATGTTGGACTTTCTCCACCTCGGTGTTCTTCCTGTTTCTGGAGCTTAGATTTAATAAGGCTGAGCAGAGGGTCCAGGGGAGGCAGAAGCTGAGGGTCTCCAGCTATAGACAGAACCACAGGAATATGTTCGTCTCACCCACAGATCAATGCTGCGCTGTGGATGTGTGTGTGTGTGTGTGTGTGTGTGTGCCCTTGGGAAGTGGAGAGATAATGCTGTCAGTGAAATATGACGGCCATAAAACCACTCAAACATATTCACTGCCCCTCATCGCTGCAGAACACACACACACACACACACACACACACATGTCCTGGTATAATCACCACTGATAACCACTGCAGACCTCTTTATGTGTGTGTGTGTGTGAGTGTGTGGGTAGGGATGTGTGGATGTGTTTGTTTACAAGCTGAGGCATCAGAAACATGAAAAACTCCAACCGTTTCAGATGCAGTTGATCATAGTTCTGATTTTATCCCCTTTGAGAACAGCTGAAGAATTATTTCTATTAGTTTAGTTAAAGTTGTTTTTTTCATCTGTTTCTTCCTGAGAGGTGCAGCAGTTTCACATCAAACTGTTAGTTCACCTAAAGTCAGGGGCGCAGCTAGACGTTTTTGCAAGGGGTGGTACGGAGACTGTTACTGGAGCACATGCAAATAAAGAAAAGCATTTAAAATGGCCGCCACAGCTAATTCCAAATGGCTTTAATTCAACTGTTTTAAGAAATATTGAGATTCAATTTTGTGTGATTAAGTCTAAGAATGATCAAAAAGACATGCTGAATGCTAGTTACAATTTATTTTTCAGCCATTTTTAAACATAAAAAGCTGAAGATTAGTGAAGAAGTAGCCAAAAACAAACTTTACTAAATTCTAAATGCTACTAAAAAATTAACAGACAACTTAAAAAGGCTATAATCTATCTGTTTTATGACTTAATGAGATGAAACATGTTGTGGAGTAGCTAAGAATGATCACATGCTAATCCAAAATTAAGCTAATTACTAATGCTAATTTTACAAAATGCTATAATTCAGCCATTTTTTAACTTACACAGCTAAAAAAATGATGTCAGGGATATCCAACTAGCAGCCTGCGGGTGTTTTTCGGCCGGGCCACAACTTTTTTCTGCTTAATTTAAAATTAAAATACATTTTAAATCAATCGTGAATTTAAAATTTGTGATTAAATGCAACCAAATAAATAAATTAAAAAAGTTAAAGATGATACTTGTTCTATTACATACGGCAGTTACCGGGCAACCCTCCCTCCTCCACCCATACACTCACCTCACCCCCACAACCCCTGGGGGATGTCCGACCCCTGAGTGGTTTAGTTAAAAAGCCCTGATTTATACACTACAGTAAAATCATACAACAATCTGTAACAAAATCTAAATGTTCATATTTTGGGGTGGCACCTGGGGTGGCCAATCAGGTGCCAGGGGTGGCACCCCTCTGGCTCCGCCCCTGCTTCAAGTACAACCTCTCTGAGCTGCGACTGTAAACTCAAACTTGACTCATTATTGAACAAAATACAGATTTTTCTCTGTTTCTGTTGGTGCCACATTAAATCATTACTTTAAATTCACAGAATGACAGTTTAAAGTTATTTGCTCCTAATATTTAAGACATATTTGCACAAAAAGCCAAAACAAATTCTTCATTGTTTGGTCTTTAATCCTGCATGGATTTTAAACGTGGTTTAAGTTTAGTTTTACATTATTTGACATTATTTTACAGCCTCCTATCAAAATGTCATTCAGTGCTAAAGTCTCCAACAACCCAGGATGTTCAGCTTTAGCTCTGAACGTTTGCATGAAGGGCGTTTAAAATCCTCCTCGCTGACCTTTCATGGCATCCAACCCAGTTTTCTGAAGAAGTCTGACACGTTTCATTTTGGCCCCGCCCCTCTGCAGTAAATCCAGAGTCCAGCAGAAACCTTATTTAAACCACAGAAACGTTGAAGAAATGTGGTTTAAAGGACAAACCTGAAGTTTAAAGTTTAATTTTTGGGGTTGCTCTAAACCTCTGTTTTGAAGTAAAAAATAGCAGAAGGCCGTTCCAGTTAGTCAGCTGATTTATGGCATCTTCTCTTTTGTTGCTTCATAAATCTCTCACACCTCCAGCCTGCAGCTGTGGGGATGAATGGGACACGTTTGGATTCACATTAGCGAGTCTGAGCCTTTAATATTAGATCCAGACGGGCTATCTGCAGGGTGCAGCTCAGCAGCAAACACAGCCGAAAACAAAAGGTTGAACTGTTTGGATTTTGTCTCTGTGGCAAACGAGCCACAAAGAGCTCACTTTGAGTGTTTCTGCTTTTATGAAACATAAAGGACTTTCAAAACCCAACAAGAATCAGGTCTGATGGAGAAACAGGAAAACCCTGATGGTCTGTGAGGAGCAGGAGCGAAGTGAGAATTCAGTGATGAGGAGAGGCTCCACCTGCGGCCCGAGGTCTCAGGAACAGCTGGACTTCAGCTTCAACATGTTAAACCCATTCTGCAGCCATGTGCTTGATTCACATCCAGCTCTGTTTAGGATGTGGAAAAGATTTCTCAGGATAGATTCTGACAGATCGTTTGCTCGGCGGGTCACCGTTAGTTTCTGTTTTAACGTTTCGTTTTTCTTTATCAGGTTAGAACTTGACAATAATCAGATTATCTTATTTTAGCTGCTGATTTTGGTTTGTTGGATCATTAAAACGAACCTGCAGATTTATCAGAAGAAAAACAAGAGTAAACAAAGCAATGCTGGCTAAAGTTTGCTGATCCAGCTGTGTCAGCGTGTGGGACAGACATAAACCCATTCAGCACATGAAGAGAAACAGGGTTGGGGGTTTGGGGGGTAAGCAAAAGGGAGAGTGAAATAAAGAGGAGAAAAGAGGAGCGAGAGGAGGAGGAGCTGAGTGCAGAGGTTTCAGGCGCTCGGAGAGTTTCCAACTGTTGCAGACAATAGGCCAGGCAGGCCACTCCGTGTGACAATAGGCTCTTTGACCCCGGTCAGGCTAGCAGGAGGGAGAACGGGTGGGGGGGCGGGGGGTGTCCCCATCTGTCTCTGAAGAGAAAGCGAGCATACATCTGTACTTTGATGTGTGAGCACACTGCAGCGTGCAGAAACTTATTTTCAGGTCGTGATGAGGAGCGACGTTTGTTCTACTGTTCTGCTTTTTGTTGCACGTCAGATTCATTATCAGCAGCTGTGCACGGTGGGCTTCACGCACGAGTCGAGACAACGCTGTGAAACAAACTGTAAATAAAACGTACAATGCACCAGGATCAGAAACAGTGAGCTTTGAATTACAGTGGAGCTACGCTGAGGTGGGACCAAGTCACTGTTTTTAACAATGTTGCAATTATCTGTATTCATCTCAAATCACATGACAAAAATAACATACATGTTAAAGCCAAACGCTATCATTAGCTTAGCCTGGATAATGACACAAAGTTGGCTTAAATCAGTTGGAAGTTGCTCCGGTTCCGTCTGTGATTCTCTTCCTGCAGGTTTTGCATGTTGCACATCATAGTTCATGTATCTGAAATGTATATTTGTTTTGAGCGTTTTTTTTATTTATTTCTGTTTTTCTCAGTTTTTGAATCTGGTTAATTTGATTGGCTGTGCTGCAGCTCGTGTTTACAGAGTGAGGAGAAACAGCAGGACGATCTGCTTTTATTAATACAGATTGAGTTCAAACAATGTGTTTTAATCTTTAGATTTAGTGTAAAATATCAAGGATTTTCAAGTAAACAGGTTCAGGTCCTTAAAGTTCAAATCAAGTCACAAGTCTAAAGTCGTGATGTTAATGACTCTCTGTGGAGCTACGGCACTGGATGTGGATAAAATTAGCAAAAACCTGCAGAAAAAAAACAAAGATGCAATGATTGAAAATCCATTCCGCTCATTCATCACAGCAGAAACATTCAGTTTAAGTTAGTTTTTAACACGACTGAACTGTAATTTAAATGCAAATTTCCACAATTATAATTTAAATTTTACAGTTTTTATCATTAACACTTTGTAAAATGTTTCCTGAAACTTTCTAGTTTTGTTATTTGCTGATCATTAATCTATAAAAATATGTCACAAACAGTAAATTTGCACCAAAGCAACAGATAAAACCAACATGGAATCATTTATTGTTTCTGTCTTTGAGGTTATTCAATAACAGTAAAACCCAATAAATCTGAATGCAGTTTGTATTTAAATAGCTTCACAGTGTTTGTCCTGGTGCAGGGTTGTGCTTTTCAATTAGTTTTCTTTAAATGTAAAAATGTAATTTAACAAAGGTTTCCTGGGTTTCAGCTACACAGCCTAAACTAAGAGACTTTTTATTTATTACTTTTATTTCTTAAAGCTGCAGCTGCAAAGGTTTTCAGTAAAGTTAATTCATGCTTTAAGAAATGTTCAAACTTCAATAAAAGAATGTGTCGGCACTTTGAGGAGCTTTTATTTAGCAAACAACAATACATCCAGTCACAAATACAGGAAAGTTTTCACACTATAATAATAAAAAAACAGGTGGTTATTCACAAAACATCCTCGAGAATTACAAAAGGTGATCTGTAAAAGGTTTGAGGGTTTTTTTTATCGTGACCTGATTGGAACCCACCGGTGGGTTTGTGACCCGGCTTCGGGAAGCGCAGTCTGAGTTGGAGGCGGAGCCAGCAGACATTACCTGACGGACGTCTTTCTCTTGAAGCTTCTCGGATCTGTCAGCTCTCATGACGAAGCTCTCCGCTCCGAGACGGCGAGGAGCTTGGCTAAGCAACATGTCTCGTCCCTCTTCACAAAACATCTTTATCATGCGCACACACACACACACACACAGAGTGCAGTTTCAGCTGGTTTGGCAGCAGAACATCACTCGCACTCTGATTTCCCATAAATAGCAGACATAGCTGGATTTGTCTTGGCGTCGCCATGGTGATCCGTCTTTCACAGCCCGCTCTCAGCCTCAGTGTTTGTCGGTTTAAATGCAGGTTTGCAGAGGTAGAGCACAAACCCCCCCCCCCCCCCCATCAGACAAAGCAGAGGATTGTGGGACTGTACGCCCGTTGCCTTGGTGACGAGAATCAAAGTGACAGCTCTCCTTTAGGAGGAGCACCCCTCCTCCTCCTCCTCCTCTGAGCAGGTGTAAGAGTGTGAGAGAGACTGAGAGACATCTTTCTCCTCGATCTGGTCGGCGTCCAGCTCCTCTCGCCTCGTGTCCTTGAGAGCCGCTGAAACAAGCAGCGCCGGCAGGAAGTCGAGGCGGCGATCTGCGTGTCAGCTTTTAATAACGTCATAAATTAAACACAATCAGCTCAACCTTCTATAACATGATGACAAAACTAGATTTTTCATGCAGAAATGCTAAGCACACACACACACACACACACACACGCACACACAGTAACAAATGTGCTTTGTGCTGATTGGCTCTCAGGAACAATGACACTTAGCGTTGTTGGCTGCCATGGCAACATCGCTCCAGTTGCACAAAGGGGTCAGATATAAAAGGTCTAAATCTGCTAATGTCTGCAAGCACCTTTGCACGTGCACGCGTGTGTGTGCTCGTGCATGCACACACAGATGTGTGCTCCTAAAGGTTCCTTCACTGCGGAGCCCTGCTTTGTTCGGTGGAGGCGTGTTCTTTCAGGAGGAAGAAGGTGCGCGCCGCAAACAAAGAGCCACACTGAGGAGAGGAGAGAGCCAATTGTGAAACAGCTTTTTTTTTTCTTCTTCTTCTTTACAGACCCCCAATCTCTGGCAGAGGGACAAAGGTAGCCCTTTGGGACCCCTTAACCCCTCTGCTGCACACACACACACACACAAAGAGCTGGTTTCACAGCTGCCTCGACTCCCCCCTCCCCAGCTCCATTATTTCTAATCTCCCAGTGAAAGCTTCAGTTTCTCCCCCCAGCATACAGGCCTCGCTCTCTGCTCATACAACATGCTTCACAACACAACAAACACCCCCACTGCTCTGCACTACGACCCCCCCGTCACGTCTCAGTCTGAGCCGTCAGCTGCCGTACCCGACACACCGGCTGGACTTTAATTCTGACGAGGCGCTGCGTCGCAGACGGTGTAATTACATGTTCAGTACAGATGTGATAGTGTGTTTAAGGTCAGGGGCGGGGTCAGACCGCCAATCAAAACCCACCGCTGGTCACATGACAGGTGGACAGGTTGGGTGGGGCACACTCTCCTATAGATTTCCATTAAAAGTGAGCTCAGATCAGAGCAGGGTGTTTTTTCTGCAGATGCAGAAACACCACGCAGTGATGGCCCCGCCCCTCTGGAACTCACCGTACAGGAATTCTTTTCAATATGACTTACGATTTTAAACAACCTGCTCAGCTCCAGAACGATAATGACTATTAAAACGGACTTCTTCTCCTGGTGCAGCTTTCTCACCTTAAATAACTTCGGCTCTGACCCACTTTCCTCCCCCCGCAGCAGTTATCACTACCTCCATGTGTTTCGTCTCATCAATCAGCCGGAGCTTTTATCCCCATCCAGCCTGGTTTTTTTCTACGTCGAGCTGCAAATCATTCAAACCGTCTCCCATGTGCTTGTGGTTAATAAAGATGAGGTCACGCTTCCAGTCAGGCCCCGCCCTCTACGCTCACATGCACGGGACACACAAGACATACGTACGAACGGGCGTTTAATAAGGGACGTCGGTTTGGGCGGTTACAGACGCACGAATTCTCACACCGGATTGTTGCACAGAGGCAGGAGCATGGATGGGGAGCTAATTGGTGTTTTAGCTGATTGCTAATTACCCCTTTTTTCCACCTACTTATTCACAACAGTGAGAAACATGGAGATAAAACAGCCTCACTTCCTACTTCTGGTCCTCGCAGACACTTGTTTCAGTTACAATAATAATATATTTTCTTTTTTAATCATGTCCGCGCGACTAAAGGCTTCAGATTTGTGTCGTTGAGCTCCTGCAGCACCTTCAGAATCCACCGTCCATCCAACAAGACATGAAAACAAACACAACTTTTTTTTCTTTTAGCTCCGTTTCCTGTGTGAGAACATGTCGAACAGTTCTACAGCTGCACACAATGTGGACTCACTTATTAAGAGTCCTTGAAAACAGCAACAGGAAATATAAAGTTTCCACAGATAATGTGAGGAAAATGCAGGAGGTTTGTCAGAGGAGACAGTTTGAAGCTCAGATTTCGCTTCAAATCTGTAAAAAGTGTTTTCCTCACCTGCCGTCAAAGGTTAAAGGGTGTTTTTATTACCAAAAAACACTTCATGAACAGCTGGATGGATTTTAGTGAAAGTAACATCAATTTTTGGGGGGTCAACCCAATTCAAGATGGCCGCCACAACTTATCCACCTGAAAATGGCTCACTACTTGTCAAGATATGAGTAAATCTTGTCATTATTAACTATTTATTTGTTACTTATGAGGGTACCCTTTATATAGTATGAAATATTTGCATGTTCAGTTTATTAAACAAGAAAACATCTCATTTTTAGGGAATTGTGGACATTTTAACAGTATCTGCTGATAAAGATGTAAGATCTGATTTAATTTAGGTTTGGCAAATGTGCTTAAACGTGAAACCAGACTTTTATTCATTCAGGAAATAAACCTTGAAATCTTATTTATTGACGTTATTCCCTGAAGTCGCTAAAATAAAATAAAAAAAAAAGAAACTTTTGTCTTTTATCTCATAAAACTAGAAACAAGCTCTGTGTTTGGTGTCGGTTCGGAGGTCAGAAACGTTTGGTTTAAGCTAAGATTGTTTTTCCAACTTGAACTCGCGTCGTGTTTGAGGAGAGCCGTGCATTAACTGAGACTTTTCGGCTGTTTTTATTTGAGCCACGCGCCGGAAGGAGCCGAAGCTCAGAAGTTTAGGTTCATTTTACGCTGCGATGTTTTTACTTTCCCATGCAGCGTGGCTTCATGCAAAGAGGCGTTGCTGCAAGCACACACACGATGGTGGGCCAACATGACCCCAGAGGCACAAAAGACAGAAACATGAACACACACACACACACACACACACACATGGTAGCACCAGCTGTAACAAATAGGGACCAGATTTTGTATGATTATGATGATGTAAAGAAGCAGGCATGCTGGTCGCCATGGTTGACAAGTTTTGTTGAGTAAATGTTCAGAGTGTGTGTGTGGTGCATGGGTGTGTGTGTTCTGGTTTATGCCACAGAGTGAGGACATTTTTGGGAACTAAGTTTTCCCGGTCCTCCCTGTTTTTGCAGTTCTACAGTACTACACTCAACTAGTTAGGTTTAAAGGCATGGTGTGAATAAATTTTGGTTAGGGTTAGTGTTAGGTACAGACTAGTAATGGTTAGGGTTAGGAAAATGTCTGGTTAGGGTTAGGCATAAATGCAGTTACAAAAATGAATGGAAGTCTATACAAAGTCCTCAGTTTGATGCAAATACAAGATGTGTGTGTGTGTGTGTGTGAGGGTTTGGTCAAACTCAAGCCCACATGCCAGAGGTTGTTAAAGAGTTCTCTCTGGTTCCCAGCAGAATGGATTTTATGGAGCTGCAGCCTAAAATGTCCCAAAAAGGCATTTTTATAGCTTTTTTCAATTAACTTGAGCTGATTTTTAAGTTTGTTTTCAGGTAAACTGCAGGAAATCTGAAGATTATCTCCATCAAAAACATTTTGTTCACATTTCCTGCAGATTGGAAAAAGAGCAACAGAGTCTCTTTTTGGACTAAAACAGGAAATGTTGCCATAAAATGACATCAGTGTTGATGAAGTTTGGAAACTAAAAGCTTTTTTTTTTCAGTGTTCTGCAGCTCAGTTGGATCAGAACCTGGTGAGGTTCTGTTCCTGCTCTGTGGTTCACATGATGTCACATAGCTCTGTGCTCAGCTCCGGTTCAAACACCCGGAGCTTTTGTAAAGTTGTGAAAATGCTCATAAAGTTAGACAGAGATTCTTCTAATGCAGCTGAACACAATGACAGACGTCTGCTTCAGTGTGTGTGTGTGTGTGTGTGTGCGTGTGTGTGTGTGTTTATCTGACAGTGGGAGGAAATGAGAGTAAACAACAGGAATGTGAATTGATAAAGAAAAGTTGACATAAACCAGATGAGGAGAAACTTTTATATAATTAGTTCTGCTGAATATTACAGGTTCATCTGGACTCAAACTCTGGCTCACTTCTTGCTATTTTAGCTGTTTCATTCATCAAAACCCTCAGCTCATTCAGGAGACAGCTGCTTCGGCTTTCAAAATATTAAACTTTATTTAAAATAAATTCCCTACATTTCTTCTAAAACATTGTTCTCTGCTCCATGAAACAGCCTGTTTGGCCTTTTTATGCTACTTTTAGCTTTTAGCTACAGGTTTGCAAGTTTTAGCTTTTAGTTCTGGTTTAAGCCAGTGTTTTTCTTGTTTTAGTTCAGTTCTGCTTGTTTCAACTTGAACAAATTGCTTCTTCAGTGAACTTCAGTGAACCAGAGTCACTGAGAATTATCTCTGATTTAAGAGAAAAACAGTTGTTTCTGTTAATATCTGGACTGAAAACAAACGCTCGGCTGTTTTTGATCCGCAGCGTCGAACTCGTCCAACTTTATGTCTGGTTTTCAGACGCACCTTTTCACTCTGACTTCGCCTACGAAAAATGTTTGCAGGACTTCTGCTTGAATCTCAGAGGCTCTGAAATATGAAGAATAGACGAAAGATGTGTTTTTGGGAGAAACCGAACTCCTTTTAATGACCTCGACGACCTGTTCTCTGAGGGGTCAGAGCTGAATATCAAGTAAAGTTCAGGACAAGCTGCTGTGCAGAAGCAAATACAATGTTCTAAAAATGTCTGTGTGTGTGTGTGTGTGTGTGGGTGTGTGTGTGTTGAGGGGAAACAGTGAGACGGTTGGATGAACAGAGGGGCTGACAGCAGAAATAAGGCAGCTGACGGGGTAACGGGGCAGTTTCAGGGGAGCAGAGATGGATTTGGGGGGGATTTGAGGGAGTAAGAGGAGGCTTAGACCAGCTGACACTGTCCACATAACACACACACACACGCACACTCATAAACAAAACCAAAGATAGAAAACACTAATAAGATCCAAAAGTGAACAGAGAATTATCAGCTGCTGTATTTAGCTGCAGCACATGGACGCAAGCAGAAACATTTTAATCACTTAACACTTCCACAGGCCGATCAGGACTGTTTTCATAACTTTCAGGCCTGTGGGAGCAAGGCATGCTGGGTAAAAGGGCGTACATGCAATGGGCAGGAAGACAGGTGTGGCTCTATTAAAGCAGGAGGGTGAAATCTGATCCAAACGGTCAAAATATGAGTGAAAACTGGGAGTAGACGCACAGCTGTGCAGGAAAAGCTGAAGGATTCTAATAAACTCACTCAGCTGCTGAACTTTTCTCCTGTCCTGCAGAAAAAAAAACATATTTTTATCAGTAGAAACAACTGAAACACAAACTACAGAAGCATTAATCTCTGATTTGGTTCTTGGTGATGCAAGGAGATGAACATTTCAAAATAAAAGACAAGAAAAAGATTGAAAGAGAAACATCTGTTTGTGCCACTTCTTTAGTGCGAGGTTCAGTCGGAGGAAGACGTCTCTTCATGTGTGAGGGTGTGAGGAAGAGCAGGACGGTGTTGAACTCGTTTGGGTCGAGCAAGAATTCACACGAGGTCCGGTTACCTCCGAGGGGACACAAACGAGCTGCGTGTGTGTGGAGGACAGACGAGTATGTGGGTGATTAGGTGTGTGTATATTTAGTTGTGTGTGGCGACACGGTGAGATGTGCAGCTTTCTAGAGAGACAGATAGTTGAGCTGTGTGTGTGTGTGTGTGTGTGTGTGTAAAAGTGTTCCTGCGATGTCACCTGTGTCCGCTGGAAGAATCCAAGCAGAGCGTGTTGGTCCAGCTGTTCCCACTTCATCTGGAAACTGTCATCTTGTAACGTTTGTTCACCTGTTTTATTCTTTTTATTTAGGCCTCATTCTTCTGGATCACTGTTCTAATCGGGTCAGATTCTCTTTTGCAGACACGTTTCTAAGATTTGGCTTAAATTAAATTGTAAAGAAAGCAGAGCTGGCCTCACACTTAAAAACAAAAGTCTCTTATTTTCTTTGATATTTGACTTTTCTAGCATTGCAGTGATGTCCGCAGGTCTTGGAGGGGCAGAGCTGTCACCTGATCACCACCTGGTGGTGAGTCAGATCCGGTGAACTGGTAACGTCTTGTGGAGCCCCCGGTCCGTGCGATCTTCAGATGTCCCTGAGGAAGTCGGGGACCTGGACTCTGAATGGGCCATGTTCAGGGTCTTCATTGAAAATGAGGCCTGAAGGTCATCGGTGTTTGTCGTGAGCCAGATCCCAGATATATTAGCATAGGGTGGGCCGGGCTCAAGGTGAGGGGCTCAGAGTAGAGCTGCTGCTCCTCTGAATCTAAAAGAATCACATGAGGTGGTTCATCTGATGAGGACGCCTCCCTTTAGAGGTCCCACTGCTAGGAGGCCCTGGACTCCTGGAGGGATTATGTATCCCCTCTAGCCTGGGAACACCTCGGGGTCCACCAGGATTAGCTGGAAAGTGTTGCTGAGGAGAGGGAGGTCTGAGTTTCCTGACTACAAATAGGCAGCAGAAGATGGAGCTTTACAGTAATGAGCAGTGGTTCAACAACACTATGTATGGAACAACACACACTATGTATGGAACAACACACACTATGTATGGAACAACACACACTATGTATGGA
>JARVJO010000330.1:24844180-24856146 GCA_031762555.1 Cynodonichthys magdalenae | reverse complement strand
TCTCAACCTAAAAAAAAAAAAAAAACGCTCATGCAGCTGCTTTCTTAACTCTGTCATCTCTTCAGCCTGTTGGACTCATTGATTGTGTGCCATAGTGTTGGGGGCACCTTCCACTCTCCTCACCTCCTCCTCTCTTTCTGTACCCTCTCTCTGTAACCCCCCTCCTCCCCTCTCGCTCTCGCTCCATTTGATTTTTTCTCAATGGGAAAGATTCAAAAACTCCATTTTTCTAATGATGATTTTTTTTTCTGTTGTCGTTTAACATCCAAACATGCTCCGCCCCCCCGCTGCAGTGGCGTGGGGAGTGTTTACGCACCGTCAGCTGCGCAGCCATCCTCTGTCTTCTTGAACTTTTTGAACTTTCACCCCCACCCCCCTCCTCCTCATGAACTTTATTGACCTTCTTCCTCCTCCTACCCCCCCTCTGTGTTCATCCAACTGTTTTTGGACGATAACTCTCCATTCCATCCCCCCCCAAAAAACCTCTCTGAGACTGTGCAATGCTAGCTGATATGAATGGATTCTTTTTGTTTGTTTGTTTGTTGCTCATCATTGGGGGACAGCGAGTAAAAGTGAAAAAAAAAAAAAAATGAAATGCAGACAAACAAAAAAAGGATAAAAAAAACAAACTGTTTCTCCACGATTTCATTTTTTTTCTCTCTCTCATTGTAAATATTTTTTGTCAAAGTTTTTTGCCAAGCTGTAAAGTGAGAAGTGTTGAGCAGACGGGGGGCCGGCAGCATAAAGAGGAACTAGTGGACGCAGCGGACCGTCACGACGCTCTTCATCTCCTGATCCAGTACTTAGGTCTTGCTTGTATAAAACCGCCGATGCTAGTTGTAGCGTGTGACCCTGTGCCGTTGTTGTTAGTGTTGATTTATCTGCTGTATTCACTGTTTAGCTTTCATGTTGAGAACTCACGGGACGAGGAGCCCTTCTCAGAGTTGTTTCTGTGCATTTGTTGGTGTTTTCTAACAGTGTGTTGTAGTGGCATTAGTATCTTTTATTATTAAGCCATAGTGTTAGTGTTAGACACATATCATGAAGGAAAACAACTTGACTCAGCTCTTTTGTTTTGGAGAGAAACCCGGAAACTGGAGATGAAGGAAAGGGTTCAAAACGAGGAGGCTGAGCTTGTGCAATACAGTCCTAGTTTACATAAAGCCTTTAACATCTGCAGGTGCAGCTGGACCACCCGCCCCCCCCGCTGCCTGCAGAACCAAACCATATCTCCATGTTTCCACATTCGAGACATTTAGAAAGTATTCAAAGTTTCCGTCATTTCACTGCATCGCTCTCAGCTCCACTCCTGATTTATGCTGCCTGTCCCCATCGCCCTGAGAACACCACATGAGCTATTTATTTCTCAGACTATTATTATGATACCATTATTGAATTACAAGAAGAAGAAGAAGAAAAAAAAAGGAATGACTGGAAAAAAGGTGAATTAATATTATTGTTTTGTTTTTATTTTTTTTAGTATTTTAGTGGTTGCTTTTAACAACATTCATTAACTGACTTAAAGATTATTGAATATTTAATGTAACTGTAGCATTGTGTTTGTAAAGAGAAAAAAAACTAGTGAGTTGTGTTTCTTGACTTGTGGATTACCAGTGAAGTGGGCAATCTAGTGCTAATATATATATGAGGTCTTTTTTTTATTTTAAGGATTCTTATTTTGCGACAGCAACAGCAGTCATTATAAATGTTCATTTTAGCATCACTTGTCTTCCGTTGTCTTATTCTTCACCTTCCACCACACTCTGCATCATCACAGTAACACATCACAAGTCCGGGGTGGGACCAAGTGGATGAGCGTGCATGAGTGTGAAAAAAAAAGTGTGTTCCTCGTGACCGTGTGCAGGAGAACAAATCTGTGTGTTTCTTTGTGCGTCTATGCAAATGTGTGTGCATGTCAGCTAACCAGCCTGTAGATGCATGTGTGTTAGTGTGTGAGAGGAAGAGTGCGAATGTGTGTGTTCGCTGGTTCTGTGAGGGCGGGGTCCGGGGTGGGTGTTCTGTCCAGTGTCCCACCAAAAGCTAAAACCTGTCAGGCTTCCATGCTTCCTGATGGAACCTCCTGACGTTATAGCTGCAAACGCTCATCATGTGATCTGACTCAGCTCGACTCTTCATAACCCTCTTCAGTCACCTGACCAACCAAATCAACCAATCACTGTCCACCACCACCCCTCCCTCCCTGCGCCATCCTCCGCTGCACACCACGTCAGCCCCATGTGATGTTCTCCATCGATAACATACTACTGTCACAGATCTGGGGTCACACGTAGAGCCTGGTTTAATTTGACCGCTTTGTTTTCTCCAGAGTTTACGTTCCAAACGACGCCTCCCCTAAATCCAGACAAGTGCACCTCAGGTTGTTCTGTTTTGTGGAAAAGGTTCGGCTAAAATGGGTTTCCTGACGCGTCTGTCTCTGGGACTTGTGTGCAGACGAACAGAATTTAGTTTGCAGCCAATGAGATTTATTTGAAGGAATGAGATTTACCTGCCACCGTGCACGCCAAAGTTTGAAACATTCTGTTAGCGCTCAACATATATAATGGGATGACTCTCAGGTACGACCACACCAAATTTTAGCTCCGCATCTGCAAAACTGACTGTTTTAGCTGTTTTAGTGTCGTGGATTAGCTGTGGCATCTGAGAATCCATGCACTGATGCATGAGATATTTTGCTAACAGACAAGCATGTCTTTCATGATAAAAAGTCAACAGAAGCCTTTTAGTAAAAAACTAAAACTGTTCACATGAATAACCACAGATCTCAGTGAGAACATTTTCACTTAAACTGTTTTTTTCTGTTGAAAGTAGGTGTAGTAGTTGTGCAACAAAAAATTAATTGGCATTTTTTTGAGGGAGAAAGAATGACAGGAATATATTAGACAGATGTGTCAAATCTCTAAAAACCACAAGTGGTTTTAGTTCAGATGTATGGAGCTCACAAGGGGACGTGTTTTCTTTTTTTTTTACTTTTGCATTACTTCGCAAATGTTTGCATTACCTCGAAATATTGTTTTGTGTTCCCAGGTGTTTTGTATGAACTGGATTAAATCAGACTTTTATTTTGAAATACCGAAAAAAGGATGTGTCGCCACAAGTTCTGGAAATTGACATTGATACACTGCACTGAGCTAAAACATGAGCATATTACATACTTCTATGCGTAGCTGTGTGACATATTCATTCAGAAGCTGAATTAAAGCAGTAGGCTAACTCGCTAATGGTTAGCATGTGAATTTGTTAATAAACCGGCAGACACAACAGTGATAAACAACTATTGCAAGGGAATGCAGAAGGAAAAAAAATCCCTCATATCCCCTCGCGGGATGCTTACGTATGAAACGAACCTTAAAACTTCACGAGGTGCACTTTTTTTTTCTTCATTTCATTCATTTACAAACATTTTTTTTACATTCAAACCTGCCCCCACCCCAGAGCTGCATACCACATTCTGCTGTTCATCCTACTGTACGTGCTGCATACTACCTTTACCAGGTCAGAATCCACCTTAACCTGTTTCCATGCCAACCACAGAGGAGCCCATTGCATGGCAACCGGCTTCCGCCACAACAAAACCAACCCACCAATCAGCCATGTTCGCCAACTGACAAGGCCACGCCTACCTGACTATGTTGCTCTTTAGAAGAAGAAAGAGAGGGAAAAAAGAGAGGATAGGAAGAAGGGAGGACAGATGAGAGAGAAGTAGTTGTGATTCTCAGGGTGTCTTATATAGATTTACTGTTCAGTCCAGTCTCTCATTGGTGTCTTTTTGCCCCAAACTGAGCCCAAAGACGACTTTATCCTCATAGGAGAAAATCCTTGTATTCCTTCATTGATTGACCACTGACCAATTCTCCTCGATCAGTTGATTGATTTGCATCGATTGACCAATTCTCTTGAGAGATGGTACTCAGCCAGCTGAGAGAAGCTCGGCACTGTAACTAATGTTTACAACCCAAATGAGACCAACAACGCTGTTGAAAGAATGTCTAGGACTCAAAAAAAAAAAAAAGAGACAAATCTCTGAAGAGTACTTATTTCTAAATGATGGAACTTTTCGCTTACTTTCTATGTGACATGAGGTAATGTAATTTTTTTCAATCATTGCATGTGACTATTTTATTTGCAATGAAACTGTAGAATGGATGGTACATTTGTGACGTCGGTGCAACGTTGAGACGCCGAGGCTAGGAACCAGTCGGTGTCTGATAACAGTGTTTTTATGTCGCCGTGAGGAGTGCTTATGGACCAATGAATGCTAAATGTATGACCATACAAAGCTGTAAAGGTTTTGTTTATTTGTACATGGTTATGGGTAAAATAAACCATTGAAGCAAATTAACATCTTTAGTCTGAAGGAGTAAGCCCTCGCTCGTTTGTTTGTAAAAGTCAGAACCAAGAGAAGTGCTTTGAAAAAGCTTTGGAAGATGCAGTAGATGTTCTGTTCTGAGGTAAGTTTGATTTGTTTCCATTCAGGTGAAGAGAGGGCGTGACAGACACAAATAACTTGTTGGACACTTTTGTTGAAGAACAAAAAAACCTCCACAAAAGTTCACTGAATTAACTTAAAACTGACAAAAGTCACAATAAAAATGAATAAAAATCAGTTGCTTTTGAATTTACATTCAGCAGAATTATTTTAACTCCTTGACGGTTTTTGTTCCGTCGGTGGGCAAAAATTCATGGTGTCAGACTCCAGTTCTTACCTTTAGTTTTACACCCTTACATAAAATTTAAAATGTCAAAAAGGCTTTTAAGGAATTTCAGGGGTGACTGTAAGAAAACTAATGAAAGTGGTCTTGACAAGAACAGATTTTTATTGAGACCCACAAAGTCTCTTGGAGAATGTCCTTTTGCACAGATGAGACAAAACTGAAGCTTTTAGTCAACTAGTCCCATCAGGTCTGTGTCCACAGACCCAAACATGAAAGACCAGAACCCTGGACCTGCAGAGACACATGGAGGAGGCTGGGTTCTGTTCTGGACCTGCTTCGATGCATCTGAATCTGTGCAGGGTGCAATGAAATCTCAAGACTATCAAGGCCTACTGGAGCTAAATGTGCTGCTCTGTCAGAAAATTTGGTCTCAGCAGGTCATATGTCCACCAATGGGACAAAGACCCAAAACACTAAAACTAAAACCACCCAAGAATGGATCAGAACCAAACATTGGACTGTTCTGAAGTGGTCTTCTGAGTCCTGATCTAAATCCTGTTGAACACCTGTGGACTCGTGATGAAGTCTCAGAAAGAATTACAGAAATCCTTCAATTAACTCAAAAGATTGAGGAACAAAATATGAATTTTTAGGACTTTTTAAAAAATAATTCTGTTGAACCAAACTTCAAAAGCAGAAACTCTTGAGTTGATTTCCAGTAACTTTTAGTATTTTTGTAAGTTTTCAGTTGTTTCTGTGACCTTTGTGGGTTTTTCTTTCTTTTAACAAAAGTTTACCAACAAACTTATCCACGTCTGAACGTGTTAGAGAGGCAAAATAATGAAAGACGTCACTGTCTTCCCCATGACAGGCAACCCAAACGAGAAGGGGCAGGGTTCAACTCTCTGACATACCCATTTACCCACAATCCTCCTGTGCACCAGAGTCATCCGATCAACACCTGCACCTTTGCATCCACCATGTTTCCACCGTCAGCTCCTGTGACCTCTGGCCAAACGACTCAGCTCTCTCCATGCCATCGGCTGAGTGGCTAGCTGCTTTTTGGGCTGTTGCTGCAAAGCCCCCTGGGAAACGGAGTCACAGTTCACAGCATGGTCCGACCAACCACTTGTCACTCTCCTCCTACATACCTTTCTCCATTCGCCACTAAAGAAGTTCCTCCAGCTTCCAGCCAGAAGAGTGAACATTACTGCTGATGGATTAGAGAAATTCTAATTAGCAGCTAAAATTACTCAAAATGTGATAAAGTGGGTAAAACCTGTTATTATACAGTTTTTCAGCAACTTTGCAAACCAGTAAATTTTAAAATTATTTGTGCTTTTTTCGGTTTTTGAAGGCTGAACTGATGGGGGCAATAATAATTTTTTTTTTTTATTTAAATATTAGGAGCAGAGAGGACGAGTCGATGTGTTAGGGGTCAGTTTAGCAGCTGGTGGAAGATGAGGAACGTTACAGAAGTAAAATGATGAAGGTTAAGGGTTAAACTATTGGTTTTCACTGAAGCTGTGAGCAAAACTCTCATAAAACTAATTAAAACTCTAATTAAAATGCAGAAACTTTTAGCCATTTTGCCAAAACATATCTAACTGTTAGCTTTGTTCAACTTATATTTTGGTTTTATTCAGACAGTTATTTTGGTCCAAACTGCTCAAAGCAGTAATCTAAAGAAGCTGATATGAGCCGAAGGTACAGTATAAACAGCTAAACTAAAACAAAACTTAGTTTTTTTTCTGTTTTGTTGATTTTTCTTTGTTCAAAGTTTTAATTTTCTGCTTGTGGTCCAGTTAAAACCCAGTCTGCAGAACTCTCCTTTTATTTTAACTCCGACATCGAGACTTTTTATTTTTGTTTGTTCAAAAAAACAAACCTAAATGGCCTTTCTACAAATGTTTTCAGCCTTTTCTTATCTGAATAATGGTTCTAACTGTTCCGGCTGGGTTGTGATGGATGTGCCTTAGATCAACTCCCAAAGGTGTTGTAGGTTGTGTGAAAAAACTCAAAGAGGTCTGCGTGAAAACAGGAGGTAAGTTCCTGCTCCGAGAAGTTAAACTCATCATAATCTACATTTTTGTATTTACTGATACGAGCCGAACAACCTCTGGATTTAAAAAATAAAAGCACGTCTCAGTTTATTTCTCTTCCAGCTGCCCTACTTTAGAGCAGAGGAGTGAAGTTTGTGCAGATGCAGTGGCTTTGTGGGCCCCAGAGGAGCGTGTCAGGCAGCTTCTATGATTAACTAGCTGTGCTGCTTTAGCTCCCAACATATAGAGCACAGCCTGAAACTGGGGCACGCCGGTGTCATTTATGCTGCGAGACTAGAAACTTCCAAAAGTTCAAAGAAACCCTGGCTTTAATTGCCCCCAGAAACAGTAAAAGTTACAAAATTATTCACACCTTACCAAAGAAATGCCTCTACTTCTCTATGGTTATCTCTCCGTCACTAATCGCTCACCTTTTCGTCTAAATCATCATTTATTTGAATTTTTACACTCTAAAAATAGATCCAAGTAAACCCAGAGGAGACGTTCACAGAAACTCCCGGGATTTTCCTGCTGGAAGCATGAAGATAAACGAGCTTCCTACTGTAACTCCGGTGCAGACGTAGCCTGAATCTCTGCAACTATAATTAGCTTTTATCGTCACATTTTTCATGTTCGGCCCGTTTCTGAGCGTTAATGTTGGGAAACATGGTGGCACACTTTGTAAGTAGTTCACCGTTTGTCTTAAACAAACCAAAGCTGCAGTAAAATGGAAGAGAAGCATTTTTAGACATTTTCAGAAAAATCTATGGCAAGAAATTATAACTATTTTTATTTCCTCGCTGCAGTTTTTTTTAGTTTGCAGCATTTAACCAGCTTCACCCACAGTTTTCTCCACCGTGCTGCCGTCTCTTTGTTTTCCTAAATGTGTTACACCCCCCACCCCCCCAACAACAGCCTTACGTTAGTCTGAAGGTGGTGCCAACATAAACAGCAGATGTTTTGAATCTAAGAGGCGAAATCTCTTAATCCCTGGCTCCTCAGAGGAACACTGTGTGATTAAACATCCTCTGAAGAAGAGCTGCATTCTGGGTTTTATTATTATTGTGGAGAAAACAAACTAAATTAATCTAATAATCAAGTACAAAATTTTAAAAAGCAGCTTTTTATTGTAAAAACGTGACTTTTAGTGGAAATTTGTGGAATTTTTCCTTTTCTTTTTTTATAAGCTTCCTACCAGCAGAAAAACTTGCTTTTCCAAAAAAAACTATTTCTATTTTTTATGAAGTAAAAAAGAAAAAAACAGATCTTTGCTTTAAAAACATAAATGTATATTATTTGTACGATAATGACATTTTAAAATTAAACTATTTTTAGCAACTGAGACAAAGAAAAATCTTTAAAGACGTTGGTTTGATTTATTTTTCTGCAGATTTAAAAGAAAATAAATCACCTTAAACAACTGAAGCAAACAGAAAATCAGGCTTAAATAAACTTTTGTGTTTTTTTAAGTAAAAGGTTTTTCTGTGAACAGTTCACATATTCCTCATCAGTTTGTGTAATAATTTAGAGGAAAACAACTGTCAGATAATAACTTATTTGAAAGAATTCATTTATAATTTATAGAGCAGCAATACGCCGAGATGATTAATTATTAAAGCTGTTTGTGTTCTTCTGCACCAGAAACATTTTTAAATTACAAAAATTCAATAACAGTGCTCTGCTTTACCTTTCTGAGGGTTACTGAAAGTGTTTTTATTCAGTCCACAAACTGCAGCGTGTGGAAATCGATTTATTTTATCAATTTTATGATATATAATGTTTTCTGCGATCTTTGCAGGGTTATTTTTGTTTGTTTTTGTGGAGCATAAATGCTTTAATAAATACATTTTTCCATATAATAAAAGCAGGTGTTTGCAGTGTTTAAGCTCTTATTTTTGTTTTTCTCTATTTGCAAAAAACATAAAAGCTCATTTCATATCTGCTCTCGGTCCACAAAAGGTTTATTTTTATGAATCTGCAGCTTTTATTTTTCTGGTTCTTTTCCTGGAAAACGTTTAGGAGAGAAACAAGA
The DNA here is from genome assembly GCA_031762555.1 of Cynodonichthys magdalenae. Classification (NCBI taxonomy): domain Eukaryota; kingdom Metazoa; phylum Chordata; class Actinopteri; order Cyprinodontiformes; family Rivulidae; genus Cynodonichthys; species Cynodonichthys magdalenae. Next base: position 24,847,399 of record JARVJO010000330.1, on the reverse strand, counting down.
AGTTGGTGTTGAAGGTAAGACACACCTGGATGAAACTGCAGTAATAAAAAACAGCACTGCTACAGGTTCTAACCTGGCACTCACCTGTATTTACCTGGTATTTTCCTTGTATGCAGGGGCGGAGCCAGAGGGGTGGCTAGGGTGCCCCTCCCCCCCCAAAAAACAATTAACAAGTAGGTGGGGGTCTTGGATTTTGGTTTTGAATTTAGATTTTGTTAAAGGTTGTTCTCTGATACTACTGTACTGATACATTTTTAGCTGTTTATGTTTAAACAGCCTTTTGTGAAATTAGCATTAGCATTAGTGGTTAGCTTAATTTGGGATTAGCATCAGCAATCCGAATGTGATCATTCTTAGCTAATACCATACCATCTCTGTTTATAAAGCACTTTAAACACCCACAGGACCAAAGTGCTGTACACATAATAAAACATGCAGACATTCATAAAATCAGTAAAAAATAAAATAAAAACATAAAATCAACACTACAAACTGTGGTCAAAGGCCAGAGAGAAGAAATGAGTTTTAACAAGGGACAGGGACGACGCCTGTCTGATGTCCAAAGGAAGGTTGTTCCATAAAAGCTGCCACAGAAAACGCACGATCACCTCTGAGCTCACGCTTCGTCTCGGGCACAGCCAGGAGCAGCTGGTCAGCTGACCTGAGGGATCCAGAGGGCCTGTAGGGATGTAGCAGATCGGACAAATACGGCGGAGCAAGACCATTAAGAGCTTCAAAAGCAAATAACAAAACTTTAAAACGAATCCTAAATGTACAGGAAGCTGAAACAGGGGAAACATGATCAAACTTTGGTGTGCCAGTTGAAAGACGTGCAGCGGCGCTCTGTACCCTCTGAAGCTGTGAGATACAGGACTCACTGATGCCTGTATAAAGTGCGTTACAGAAGTCCAGCTGGGTCGTAACAAAAGTGTGGACGACTGCATGGGCGTAACGGACACGGGGTACGCGTGGGACATGTCCATGCCCTCTGTCCCCCCGCACCTTTTTCAACCATTATAACAGGTTAATCCATTATTAAGATGCAGTAACATGTTTTTCCGAGCCGTCTTTAAACGCATCATGAGCTAATGTACACCTGTGGACGTGCTTCTGCTGCAGAGCTGCACCCTGTGGGTCAGAAACCAGCTAGATCCAGCAAAAGCAAAAAACTTGACACAGTTCTTTCCAAACAAACTATGTAAGTTGAGTAATGCTATTGGAGGCAGATAATGTTAGCTAAATGATATATTTTTACAAGAATACTAATGTTATGTTACATTCCTTGCTAGTTAATGCTATGGATAAACCCAGTCCTCTTTATATTAGTTTCTGTGCAGAACTTGTGATCACTTTCTTTCCACATATTTAAATAAATCTTTATTGCCACAGCTGCCACACACAGTAAAGTCAGGGAGGAGACCTTCAGCAGCAGAGACATGTTCTCAGGTAAAGACAGATTATAACTCACTGCAGGGAGAAACCAGGCTGGTATCAGGTTCTCACAGATGTTTTCAGAAATACTCTTACTCACACCAAAATATATTTTTGGTTATTATTTATACTTGGGTCAAAAAGAAAAATTAAACTGATAATATTTTGTGGCTCAGTTGGTAGAGCTGTTGCCTCTCAGCAAGAAGGTTGCCGGATCAAATCCCGGCCCGGGGACCTTTCTGGGTAGAGTTTGCATGTTCTCTCTGTGCATGCGTGGGTTCTCTGGCTTCCTCCCACAGACCAAAAACATGACTGTCAGGTTAATTGGTAACTCTAAATTGTCCCTAGGTGTGAGAGAATGGTTGTTGGTCTCGTTTGTCTCGTTTGTCCCTGTGTAGGACTGGAGACCTGTCCAGGGTGTACCCCGCCCCTCCCACTGTGACCCTGAAAGGAAGAAACAGGTACAGATGATGGATGGATATTATTTTGTAATATAGTTAATTGAAAAATGACAAATTTATTTAGTTCAGAAGCAAAAAACTTAAATGAATGTTTAAAGATGTAGTTTATTTATTCTTTTATTTCTTTTCAAATATTTGGCTCTTGCATTTTTAGTGTTCTTAAAGGCAGCAGGTATAGGTCATGTAATTTTTTTATTAGCGTAATTAATCTTACACATTCATCACATTTGACTAAAATGTTATGTTTAGTGCTGTGTCACTTTCTTTGTTCATGCCATTAAATTAAATTAAATTACGTGGCACATTGTCACATCTATTTTCAATTCTATTCAATTCACTTCAGTTTATTTATAAAGCTCCAAGTCACAACAAACGTCATCTCACTGAACACAAAACACAATAAATCTAAAGAAGCAGCAGATTGTGTTGAATCTTCACTTCATCACAGTTTCCATCCTGAGCAGCACAGTGGTGACAGTGGAGAGGAAAAACTCCTTTTGTGTGTTAAGTAATAAAGTGTGTTTTACTGAACACTTCATGTTCAGTGTTGCCATTTGGCACTCATTGATCTGACTACTTACCCTGTAGATGTTGGAGGGTTTTGTGTCGACTCAACCAGAGTCTGGCAGCTAAAACTTTAGATTTTGTTAGTAAATAGTTTACAGAACTAAAGTTGGTCCCCTGGTGCTGCACTGTGGTTGTTACTGATTATATGTGTTTTAAGCCAATAAGAAGAGGTGTAATTGATTGTGAGAAGATGATAAATCACTCAATAGACCACTGAAAAATCCGTCCCCCTCACTTCTGAGATCTTAATTACACCCTTGGACTGTTTCAAAATGTTTCTTGGAAATAATTGGCTTCAGCATCAAGTTTCACCCCTATGTTAGTAACCAATGGCTTGATGTTCTGGGACAAATTTCATCTCAATAAGTTTTAAAATAGCTGAATTACAGCATGTTTTTTTATCAATAATAAGTACAAAATTTTAGGTCAATATTTCTTAAAACAGCTGAATTAAAGTCTTTTGGAATTAGCTGTTGCGGCCATCTTGAATCTTTAAATTCAGACTGCTTTTCTTTATATGTGCTCCCTGAAAATCACTTTGGCCACCCCTTGCAACAAAGTGTAGCTCCGCCCCTGCTTGTGCATACTAAGTACTCACTTGGGATGTACTCAGTACTTAATAAGTATCCAGTATTTAACCAGTAAGTTGGTTTAATACTAACTTTCTGAAGCAACGAAGCCTGTAAACAGAGATGATTCAGATCTGCTGAACTAATCGAGGGGGGGCGGGGGGGGGGGGGGGGGGGGGGGGGGGGGGGGG
>JARVJO010000330.1:24808571-24822429 GCA_031762555.1 Cynodonichthys magdalenae | reverse complement strand
TGTCCATTTAGGGAAAGGAAATAGAATGGGTGTGTCCTTTTTTTTCTACCTCCAATTTGAGTGATTCCACACTTTTTGCCAGGGGTTGTAGAACCCCCCTCTCAAACCGGAGTGGACCAGTCTAGAAGCCGGAGGGGGGCGGGGCTTGAAGCGTCTTAAAGGAACAGTAACAAAAGGAGGAGGAAGGAGGAATACAAACCAAAGCTTTGTAGTTCCACTTTATAAAGACCCAACTGAAGGATTTAAAAGCATGACTACTTTAAACTGAATTTTCTACAGAACAGCTGAGCACTAAATCACTGCAGAAACTGAGTCATTGAAGTTAAATGAAGCAGAACTAAACCACGACTAAAGGTAGTAAAAATGTAGCTAAAACACAAAATTAGCAGAAATGTATCGTTTTTAAAGTTTATATTTTGAAAATTCTAAAAGTTGCCCAAACTAAACCTAACTTTCAGTTTTCTGTAAGATTTCAGAATAAATTCAAGTTTCATTCTCTCTGGATGAAATCACTGCTTCAGAGGAAAATGTTGCTGTTTGCCATGACAAAAGAACACTTTTCTTTCCATATAAATGGGTTTTATTTTGTTTTCCTGCAGATCGTATCTCCACAACATGACTCAGAGCTTTTACCAACACAACAATCTTGTGACACCGTCTCATTAATCTGTCCAAACCAGCAGCACTGGTTGTGTAAATAAACACAGCAACGCAGTTTTGTAATCCCATAAAATCTACCACAGGTTGACAGGAACTGGCAGAAAAAGAAGAAATTCTTCCTTTAAAAGAGTATTTTCCATCCTGCCTGCAGCTGCACTCGTTCTGCTTTAAAATGAGACAAAATGACTCCAGTTTATTCAGATTAAACCAACTCAACTGTCTGTTTTCTGCTAAATGAGTAAAAAAAGAAAGAAAAAGTCCATCAGTCCTCATCAGTTCTTTTCTTTTTCTTCTTCTTCCTCTTCTTTGCTGAGATATCTGCTGAGTCATCGTAACGAGCGTCTGTGGGTTCACACTTGACGGGCACCTCCTCCTCCTTCACCGTCACACTGGGCTCCAGCCCCTCCTCCACCTCCTGCCGCTCTCTGTCCTTCTTCTTCTTCTTCTTCTTAACCTTCTCCGCCGCCGGCTCGCTCTCCTGGAACGGATCTTTAGGTTCCTGCTTCACTCTGATGATCTCCTCCATCTGCTCCAGCTTCATCCGTTTCTCTTTCTTCTTCTTCTTCTTCTTCTTAGGGCCGTCCACGGCGACCGTTTCCTCCAAGAACCTTTTGACCACCAGGGGTCGGAGGGTGGTGGACGAGGGCCCAAAGGCGGCGCCGTCCGCCTCGTCCTCGGCCACGTAGGTGAGGGTGGGGGTCTTGCTGCCGAAGGGGTGGAAGCGCTGTTTGAGCCCGGCGGGTATGGAGGGTGCCGGAGCGGCAGGGATGACCCGGGGGTCCTGGCTGTCAGCGCCGCCTCCGTAGCTCTCGCACACGTTCAGCAGGCCGGAAAACTCCGGGCCGAAAGCGGCGCCGTCCGAAGTCCGGCCGTCGCTGGTGAGGAGGCGGAGCTCGGAGGAGCAGCGGCTCGACGCCAGGACGCTGTAGACCTGTTCTCCGGTCCCTGCAGCAGAGGGAACCTTCAGGGTCTGAAGACCGGAAAGAGGAAGCTTAACGCCACGGAAACTGGAGAGACAAAACGAGGGACGATGTTCAAAAACAGAACTTTACATCATTTATCCAAAACGGGACTTTGGAACCAAAGAATCATCAGAAAACATAAAAACACCCTTTAGATGTTTGATCTGAGGTCTAACGGAGCTCACTAGGTGGGACAAAGCTGACTTTGACTAGACTATGCCGTCAAAAACAATCTTTCACAAAATCTAAATTCAACATTCCCAGCCATTCGCCAGTTATTTGGCTCCACCCCTTTGAAGCAGGGGGCGGGAAGAGAGCGTACGGACCTTTCAGGGTTGAAGCTGTTGGGGGCTTTGATGAGCCACAGCTCGTTCTCGCCGTTCCTCAGGCTGTCTGTCAGAGTGCTGCTGCACGGCACGTGGTGGAACGACACAAAATCCTGAGGACACTCGTACTTTGTTGTCTTATTGTCTGTGGAGACAAAAACAACCTTAATTATTTCATTATAAAACATCTGAAAGAAAGAGTAAAGATGAATTTTTCACAAATGTCCACATTCATGTGATATTTTTCTAACATTTATATGGTTATTGTGTCTCAAGCTGAATTTGTAACCAAATGCTAACTACCATTTGTGTCTGTTTAGCTGCAAAAACAGCCGAAGTTACTATAAATAGATCAACAGTGGTGACGTCAGCTGGTTGGGATGGAGAAGTCAGACAACTCTGATGCATTTCTAAGCTCTGATCTGTTCAATAAAATTGTTTCTAAACTGAAATGCTTGATTAGGGAAATCTAACTAATGTATAAATCAAGTACAGCAGCCTAATGTAGATTAATCACGTGACTCAGGCTTCCAAATCGTTTTTGGTTGACTTAACCAAATGCTTTGTTTACTTTGAGTGCATACCTGCATTTCCAAATTTCATGTCAATATAGCTGGAGTAAACAATTTTTTTAAGCACCATTTTAAATAGTTCAGGCTGAGCTTTTTATCTTTCTTTGATTTTAACACTTGACTGCACAAACTAAGTTTACCATTATAGCAGGCAGCACTTATTTTAATGCGATTTGTCCATAGTGTGACAGAAAATATTTCTCAATCTAAAACATATTTCAGCGCTTTAATACACCCATTTAGTGGAGTCATTTAATGAGATCTTACTGGTCTCTGTCGATTCCGAGGCCGCCGGATTCTCCGCTTCATCTTCGCTCGATGAAGATGATGATGATACGTCTTTGGGCATTTTTATACTTTAAAAAAAAATCATTAAACTACAGCTGTAAAATGGTTCCTACCTCAACACGCATGGCTGAGACGGGTTGCACACGTGTTGACAAAAAAACAACGGTGACCCTTTTATTCGCTTCACTTCCGTGTCAGTGTTGGCCGTAGTTCTATTGGGAAAGATAGCTTTGGTAGCAACAGTGACGAAAACTCCAACACCCACAATTCACCGCGCGTGGTTACGTAACGTTCCAGCACCGTCGGAAAAGCCGTTGACAGCCGTGAAGAAGTAGGCCGAAGTGGGTAAATAAAACAAATATATCAAAAAGGGCGAAAACAGCTCCAAGATTTGAGCTAAGTTAATATCTTTAGAATATGTGAGGTTTTTATAAAGTGGTGTGGGATCTGTTCAGGCAGAAATTTAGTAGAAAAAAGAGGGCGTTCACCCGCAGCTAATTCGTTGCTAGCATAGTTAGTAGCGTCGTCGAAACCCGCTCAGGTTTAACAGGTCGGCGGCCAGCCAAGCAGCCATGTCGTCCCCTTCTTCCTCCTCCAGGCGCCAGTGGTGCTACCTGTGCGACCTGCCGAAGATGCCGTGGACCGTGGTGTGGGACTTCAGTGAGGTGGTCTGTCGGGGTTGCGTCAACTACGAGGGAGCTAACCAGATTGAATTCCTCATAACGAGCGCCCGACAGCTGAAGCGGAGCCACGGCATGCAGGACGGGAACGTCAGGTCGCCCGGTCCCTCTCCCAATAAACACGGCACATTGGCCGGCAGATCCGAGTCCTCCTCGGACGGTGGCAGGCAGCACGCCGACCGCTTCGACAGGGGAGGAAGAGGAGAGAGTACCGGGTCATCCGGTGGTCGTGTGCCGCCCAACGGGCTTCACCGCGACGGCCAGCCACCTCCAGAGGTGAACCGTCAGAGCCCTAGCAGCAGCCGGAGACCCATGATAGGGGCTGCCATCCCTCCCAGTTTGGTAACGTCAAGTATCGCAGGGATCCCCCAGGGGCTGCTGGCGGGGATGCCAGCGGGTCTGACCGCCAGGACAGCTCCTATGAGCGGCCCCATGATCTTCCCCGCGCCGATGCTGGCCGAGATGAGCCGCAGGCAGCTCGGGATTGGGATGGGAATACCCCCCTTCATCACTCCAGAGCTGGAGAGAGAGCTCAGCTCCTCCCAGAACCAAGCCAAGTCACAGACCCAGTCCGGCACCAGCGCCAGCAAGAGTACAAGCCTGCCCTCCTCCTCTTTCTCCATGGCTGGAGGCGTGAGCCAGACCAGTCCCAAGCCTGCCTCGTCCCCGGCCAGGCAACCACGTCCTCCAACCGTGAGGTCTGGAGGGGAGCCCCTGGGATCCAGCTCCTCAGCAGAGGCAGCCACCACTGCTGCGGCTTTACCCAACAACGGTGCCTCTGAGCTGGGGTCATCTTCCACCAGCAACGCCCACTCAACTGGAAACACTCTGTCCTGCACCTTGTGTCACGAGAGGCTTGAAGACACACACTTTGTTCAGTGTCCATCAGTGCCAGGACATAGGTTTGTGTTTCTTTTTGTGTATGTGTGCATTATTATAGCAGCTATGTAACATATAAATAAAACAGTTTGTTGTTTATTTAGTAAACAAATCAACCTCATGTTGCCTCTGTGTCTCCAACAGGTTCTGTTTCCCCTGCACCCGAATCTACATCCAAAGTCGACGGGTTGATGGGGAGGTGTACTGCCCCAGCGGAGAGCGCTGCCCGTTGGATAACTCTCCCAACAGCCCCCCCTGGGCCTTCATGCAGGGGGAGGTTTCCACCATACTGGGCACCGGCGCGGGGGCAGCAGGATCCGGGTCGGCTGCTGCGTCTGGAGTCGGCTCAGGACCTGCATCATCATCTGCATCTGGGAGCGGAGCTGCAGCAGCTGGAGCCGTGGGCGGAGACGTCGCTGTCAAGAAGGAGAGGGAGACGTGATGGTGTTTTCACTGACAACAAGGACCCAACACAGCAACAGGCAGGTCCTTAAGGAAAGAGATTTGGGTTCAGTGAGTTCTTTATGAGCACAGTGAAATAGTTCTGGGACTGTTTCTTTTGTTGTTTTGTTAGTGAGTTAGTTAGATAAACCGTGTGTCAGAGTGTTTGTAGGGGCTGGATGTCTTCAGACTTCAAATCAAAGCCTCTTCTAATGTTTCTACGTTTGATTTGTTGCCTCTGAATCAGATCTAAGACAGAAGGAGACGACTACACTGGACTGCAGAGGGACCCCGAGGAAGAGGAGCAGGAACCCACAAATCAGGAACCTGCATTACGAAGGTCTCCTCTGTTTAATCAACATCATCAGGCCTCTAAAGTTTCAAAAACTGTCCTCTCAGAATCACCTTTTAAAACAAACGTTTGGTTTAAAAAGCTTTTTTTGACCCCAAATTCTATTATTATATAAACAAAATGTAAAATTGTTTCTCATTAATTACTTTCACATTATTTGAGTTTACCCTTAAGACTTTTCAGGAAACAATCACATTTTTATTTTTAGACCAAAAACTAAACTATTTGATGATCTGATGGAATCAGATGAGCTTTAATAAACAGCTGAAGTTTCATGATTCAAATCTTAAACTTGTCTCAAATCAGATCTCAGCACCGACGTTTAACGCCACAGGAAGATCAAGTGTTTGTTTTTATTTATGACCAGCAGAGTAAAAATAAAGAGTCAACTTGTTTTATTTGCTTATTGGAGTCAACGTCTGTAAATCTCAGCTGGTTTCAGACGACCTGTTGGATGTGCAGGAAAAGCACAAAACATTTGACCAAACAAACAAATATGATCAGACTGGATCCCGGTTCTGTCCAGGTGCCGACTTTCTGATTTAAACATCCTCAGAATTCCTCCGTCAGGTCACGCCCTCCTTCATTAGTCGTGTTCATCTCCACTGCAAACCTGTAAAGTTCAGATCGTGTCTCCTGTGGAACCAAATGGAGGAAAACAAAAAAAAAAATAGATATAATAAGACAGCTAAGATATTTTCCTTATGTTTGTAAATTTGAGCTACATTTTAGTCTTCGTGGCACAGAGACAGAGCAGCTCTTAATTATTTTCTCTAAAACAAACAAACAAAAACCGGAGAGTTGTCTGCTTCGAAATGCAGAAGTCAGGGTCAGTTTTTTTGTTTGTAAACGCACCTTACCTAAATCTGGCCTCCGTGTCGATGCAGGCTGCCCCCAAGCTGATTGAAGTTCTAAAAGATCCAAACGTGTTGCTGCAGACTGATGATGACATCACTGTTTCCTGCAGAACAAACTAATAAAACTGACTTTTTACTTTTAACGGTTATAGACCTCAATCATCACTGACCATCTCTATTAAACACTCAAATGATAATTTCAGCTTTTTTCTTGCTGCTGGTGTTAAATAGACAATAATAACCACAGTTTATATTTCTGTGTGTTATGATAAATTATTAATAATATGTCAGACCAGACTGTAGTGAAATCAGGTCTTTTCAGTTTGAAAAAAGGTCAAAAAACTTCGACATTCATTTTAAAATTCAACTACAAAATCAATTTTTTTTTATTTAAACCTTTGTTTAACCAGGTCAGTTTCATTGACATTAAAAATCTTTTTAGACCTGGCCAAGAATGGCAGCAGCACAGATATCAAAGTACAAATAAATACATCACTATAAATAAAATAAAACCAGTTCAAACAACATTAACCCGACCCGCCAGACTCTGTGTTTTTGACTGTATTTAATATTTGCTTCATCCAGCCCAGCCTCGCTTTAGCCCGAATGTATATGAAAAGATATCTATTGATGAACCCAGGATTATATTTTCTAGTAGAACAGTAAATGTTCTATAATGTAAAGAAGTGTTACGGTCTGTGTGCAATCCTTTAGTCATAGTTTATGCAACAGTTTGACAAATATTTACTAAAAATTTTTTTTTTTTTTACTTTTTGTTTTTTTTAAGGGAGAATCCACCCAATAAAGAGACATATTTTCTGTAATACTTTGCCTCCCACACAGGTGTTGAATGTATTTGTTTATTGGATTCATTAAAAGGTTTAATTGGAACAAGTTTAACGGATGGTTTATGATTTGGGTCGATTCTCCCTTCCTGTGCAGAATGTACCATCAGTACAGACACACACTCAAACCAAAGCTCGTTGAGCCCAATCTGAAGATTCTGGATGTAAATGTTTTATAGAAAATGTATATTTCATTGTTTCTTGACCAGGATCGGCCCGAACGGTTTACAGACCCCCCCCCCCCCCAGCGTGTCCTGCTCTACCTTTGGGTTCTTGTTTATTTAGTCCAGCAGAGAAAATCCCACAGATCAGGTCTCTGAGGAGACTGAAATGGAGTATGCACTGATACGTAATGCAATCCCTTGTTAAAGTGCCTTTTTTAAACCGTTTACCATCAGTTTGTGTCTGGGAACCTCAGGGGGAAGTCGGAGTCCAGCAGACTTTATTTTCCAGTCAATGATTAAACCAGAATCTCGTTTCCCTTCGATCGGCTTTTCTTTTTATCTGAGGCCCGTCTAAAGTCAACTGGCTGTTTCTGTGCATCCCTCTTTTCTTTCATGGAACTTTTCTTTTCGTTTTGTTTTTGTAGATCTGTTGGTTTTACTGCAGCTTCGTGTACAAAATAGAAACCATCAATAAACTAGATGAAAACCTAAACATTTGTGTCTTTTCATCAATCAGACTTGAATGTTTTTTAACTTTTTTTTTTCTGTAACTGAAGATTTATTATTTAAAGGAATGCATATCACGTTGGGTTCTGTTGGGTTTATATTTGCAGAATCAGAACAGCTGATCCTGCTGTGTTTTATAAAGACCACAAGATGGCGCTCATGATCCCTGAAGCAGCAGATCCTGCAGACAGGATCCTTCCTGTTGGCACCACAGAAAAATAAAAAGTTCTGACAAACTGAGTTTGAAGAAGTAAATTTAAATAACTCTGCGTGAGAGGGGTTGTTCGAATCTTCCCACACCTCTGAGCTGCATGCTTCCTCCATTAGCCTCAGCTCATTACAGCTTTTGTTAAACCAATTACAGAGATGATAATGGATGATACGGAGGCCCATTGACATGAAAAACAGGCCCCACACAGGAAGAGAAAAGATAATCTCAGCAACAGTTCTGTCATTTTCAACAGGATGTTCAAGACATTAAATATGCTGGATTGGACGGTTCGATTAAAGCTGAGTCATGAATCATATTTCACATCTTCAGGAGCATCATTTTTCTCCACGTGACGATTTTTATCTGATGATTTACGGCTCTGAAGGTTTTATGCTACACGACTTGTCTTCTCTGACACCGTGGAGATTTTCCGAGTGGAATCACCTGCACGCACTGCGGACAGCTGCAGTCAAATGTTTTTCTGCACTCGATGAACGACAGTAACATCGGTGGATAGCAGAGTTCTGTTAGCGCTGCAAACCTTGGTTCAATCATGTTTTCAGAATTGTAGACACAACTTTTTTCATCCTGGAGATGAAAGTGTCTGAGCCTGTCGTTGAAATATAAAAATCACAGCGCCACCCAGTGACCTGGCATGGAAGCTAAACAAATAAACAAGCACCGTTGGGGAGTATGTGCACCATTTGACATCGTAAAAATGCTAACATGTCAAGAAATCATTTAAAATTGAATAAAACTATAAAATTCAATCAGGGTTGTGGTTGTGGGTGGGTGTGGTGAAGTATAAGCCCACCCACTTTTGCCATGTTTGTCCGATCGAATGACTTATCTTTATTTTTCTTTCCTTTCTTTCTGGGTGGCACTTAATTAATTATGCTTTTAAATTAATAAAGGTTATTAAATAAAAAAAGGTCATTTTGATTATTTATGCTAACAGCTGTGGTTCATTTAATAACAAGTTTCAAGGTAATCTAGTTTTTAAAAAATAATTTCCAGTTTTGTGACAAACCTTCAAGGGCAGTAATTAATCCAGACTTTTTGATTTTATACTTTAACTTGTTTAAATCAAGATACGTGATCTTGTAACATTGAAATACTCAGGTTCTTTCAAAATAAAAGTTAAGTAGCATCAAATGGCACTAAAATATGAGATCTTTAAGGTCCACAGATATTCTGAATTAATGAAGACAAACCTTGACTCAACTGTTTTGGAGAAATTCTAGGATATCTGGAAGTCAGAGATTACCAACATTTTATTGCCGGCTTCATGAAAAAAGTCCATCTTTACATCACCCCCCCCCCCCCCCCCCTACAAAAAAATCCCAGGTGTCAGCTGCTCACCTCACGTGCTAATGGACCTGACAGCTTTTGGTAAACAGCTGATAAAGACCCAGCTGATGAGGAGGTAAAAGAAGTTTAATATTCATGAATACATTTTTGTCCCTGAACGCAGCACGGCCTTGGACACTTTATATATGTGATATTTTCTTCTGCACCACTCAAAGCTGATTTCACTTCCTGTTGTTTCCTCTGGATCTTTTCTCACACTTTAATCCCGTCGACCTCCCGCGTGCGCATCCATTACATCTCCATGCGCCCTCCATTAGGAGGAGGCATTGACATTCACGCGCCTCCGTCTGCACTCAGGCCCGATGTGGATTCCACAACACAAGAGTCCGAGCCTTCACCCCGGGATTCCACGGAGGAATAAAAAAAAAAGAAGGTCTGGAGGATTTCATTCAGCTGCGCGCACAGCTGAGCCTGTCTCCATTTTACGCACAAAAACAGATTCCTTTCAAGGTATGCTGTTCTGTGATTATTTTTCTGGTAATAATCTGTGATAATCTGACATTTTTATTATAATCTAATATTTACAAGGGATATTTTGATCTGTGGGAACGGGTTTGGCTCTCAGAACCTGCAGCTGGAACTTTTTTATTTCTCTAATGTTTACATTTTTACAACATAAAATAAAACAGTTTAAAATAATGAAACAAAATCTATTTTCTTTGGTTGTTTTCACCAAATTTAAATATATCATTACCTTTTAAAAATAATAATCAAAATGTTTCCATGCAGCTGTGGGAGCAGGGGGAGTTTGCGCGCCCGGGTGGCCCCCTGCAGCCGCCGCGCCAATAAACAGCACGCCAGGGGGCCACATTGGCCTTTTGCGCGGGGCCGGTCCTGGATCCCAGCTCGGTATTTAAATGTTGGGAGCGCGGGGCGGGACCCGGCAGCACCTTATAAGACCAGCAGGTCCAGAGGTCTGGACCGTGTTTGCGCGCTGCTCCTCCGTCCCGCACCAGCCGCGTCCCCTTCGGCCTCCGGTGGAAAAGACAGAAGGAAACGGGCCACAAGGAGAAAGTCCAACAAAGTTCCAAAACAATGGATGACTGACTCAGAAGAAACTCTGACCTGAAGATTCCACAGGAGCGTCGCTTTTTTCACACTTTTCACCCAAGAAGTTGACGTTTCTTTACATCAGGAAACTTTTTTCTGTTTGGATTTTTCCCCTGAAACTTTGCCGAGGATTTTATATTTGTTTTGACTTTTTTTGAAAAAGCTCCAGTCTTAGATCGATTCTTCTCCTCTGAAGGCTGGTGTCTGGGATGTTGAGCTCCGTGAAGATGGAAGCGCACGATTTACCAGAGTGGAATAGTTTTTACAGCGAGGCCAGCGAGGTAAACTCACAATATTCTACAAATTCATTCAACACTTGTTGCTTTTTAATAATTCAGCTGCTTGTTTTGTTAAAAAGCTGAGCAACGTTTGGGTCTTTAAATTAGAGGAAAGAAGAGCAACAGTTTTATTTGCGCAACAGTTAAGTTCTTATAAAATACGCGTTTTTTCATCAAATACAAAAAATACAAGACAAATTCTTTGGATTATTACAATTAATAATATATTAATAATGATGAACTCTTCTAGACAAGTTAAAATTATCGGAAAACTCCAACCAAAAATTTTAATGTTCATTTAATCAATAATTACAGAAATGTAAAAACAAGAAGAAAATAAGATCAATTTTATTTTTGACCAAATTAGGAGGCAGAAAAACTTAAATACTTAATTAAATAAAAAAAATGTTTACAAATAGAATAAAAAAACATCTCAATCAACAATATTTGAACTCGTTTTGTTAAGTTTTGAAACAATAAAACAATAAAATGAGTTTCTCCTCCTCCTCAGGCGTTAATGAAACAACCTTTATTGTTTTTTCTCTTTAATTCAATTAAAGTTAATCCCATCAGCAGCTTCACTTCTCACCTCAGCTCGATCCAACCTGATGAAATTACTCAGAAGAAAGAGTCTGATAATCTTTAACCACCAATCAGTAACCGAGCTGTTTGATTCAGGTTTTACACGGTTATAAATATTAAAAAGAAGGATTAAATTATTAATCTATGTAAAACTCAAAAGAAGGGGATTGTTAAAGTTAAAATGCTGGGCAACCGTTTTCTTTTTTTTTACCCCAGGAGGCAGCCTGAGCTCAGAGGCACCATGACGCGCTTTTTACGCATTTTCAGGTTTTCCCATCTCGGTGTGAAATCCATGTCCTGTCTGCGCGCACTGAGACCCTCATTGTGCATTGATAAGAGGCGCCTTTTAAATGGAGATTCAGGCTGATTTTCCTCCACATTTCACATCTGTGTCACACGAAAACTTTAATTCAGATTAATGGATCATAAAAGTGTCCCAAAAAAGTTAAAAATTCCTCCTTTATTGTTTTAAAATGTTTTCTTGGTTTGGAAGCTGAGGTTATGTTCAGGTTATTTGTTTATTAATTATGCAAATTATGTTAAAACATTAAACCAACTTTATTTTTCCCAGATTGACTTACAGTTGTTTTCCCTCAAACATCTGATTTCCCTCACACACGCACGCACACACACACGCACACACACACACACACACACACTGAAGTACTGAATTTTATTTTAACATCATTAAAAAAAACTAAATTAATGATTTCCCAAAACTCTTGTGTTGCAACAAAACTGAGTATAAATGCAGCTAAAAGTTGCAATAATGATAAGAAAACAAATAATAATAATAATAATTCTTTTTAAAGGTAAATTTCACTTTAAAAGATTAAATAAATTTGATACGTTTTTCAGATAGAGAACAAAGTTGTAACCTCTGGTCGATGGTTGATCTGAACAGGTGTGTAAACTCTAATCTGAGTTAGGATGAGATTAAAGTTCTGCTTTGCTGTTGTCAAATTAATTATAATAAAGGGACATGTCTGCAAAATCCACTTTTTTAGCCGTTAAATACATTTTGTTGTGAACTTGGAGTCTCTAGGAGGCAGAAAAGGTGAGTTTAGTTTCTCCTGGTGCTGCAGAGACATTTTTACTTTCTGCTTGAGTCATATTTTCAATACATTCTCTATTTTCTATGATGTTTTCTGAACTATTACATCACAATATTTTATAATGGAACTAAACATTTAAGGTCTGGACTTAGCTACAATTTGGTGGTCGTCATTCCCCTCTGGTTCTGGGTCAGACTCTGGTTCTGGGTCAGAGTCTGACTCCAACATGTGAGGCTGGATGAACAAGTCTTACCTTGTTCACATTTTTTTAATTCATTTATAAATAAAAGTTTTTTGCGCAGCTATATAGTTGTAAATTCCTCCATCAAACTGGAATGAGCCACTCTGGAAGAGACAGCCTCAAAACGAGTTGCTCTGAGACACAGCTCAGAAAAGGGGCGGGGCTTGTGGAGTTACATTAAGGAGGAATTCAGACCAAATCATTGCAGTTCCACTTTATAAAGGCCCCAACTGAAGGATTTAAAAACATCATATGTCTAATTTAACTTTAATATCTAAGCCTCATATTTTCTGCTGGGACTGTGTGTTTGTGTCAACAATTAGTCTGATTCTGTCTTTCTGCCATGGTGTGAGTGAGACCACAGCAAAAAGCACATGTTGGTCTAACATCTCCGCTGTCAGAAACCTTTGGAATTCTTTCCAAGCCGTCTCATTATTATGGTAATGAGAGGCGAACTTGTGAAAATGTGACACATTCAGTATCAAAGGTTAACTCTACCATCCCTACAAATAGGGTGGCGTGATATTTATTTACAGACTCTGTGCCACCCACAGGACCACTAAATATTTAAATATTTCCTGTTTGACACTGTATTTTTTTTTTAAATAAAACCCTTTTTTTTATTCCAGATGTACTCCTCCCCCAGCACCATGAACTCTGGGCTGGGCTCCATGGGAACCATCAGCAGCTACATCAACCTGAACTCTGCCAACGCCTCGTCCGCAGGCATGAACATGGCGTACCCCAGCTCCAACCTCAGCAGCTCCCCCCTGGCTTCCATGGGCTCCGGTCCGAGTCACATGTCCCTCTCCCCCGTGGCCTCGTCCCTCACCTCGGGCTCCCTGACCCAGCTGGGCCCCGCCGCTCCGGGCTCACTGAGCTCACTGTCCCACTACCAGAACATGGGCCAGTCCATGAGCCAGCTGAGCTACACCCCGACCGGGCCCCTGAGCCGGGCGGGGCCCAAGGAGATCCCCCCGAAGCCGTACCGCCGCTCCCTGACCCACGCCAAGCCTCCGTACTCCTACATCTCTCTCATCACCATGGCGATCCAGCAGAGCAGCAGCAAGATGCTGACCCTGAACGAGATCTACCAGTGGATCATGGACCTGTTCCCCTACTACCGCGAGAACCAGCAGCGCTGGCAGAACTCCATCCGCCACTCGCTGTCCTTCAACGACTGCTTCGTGAAGGTGGCCCGCTCGCCGGACAAGCCGGGCAAGGGGTCCTACTGGACTCTGCACCCGCAGTCAGGCAACATGTTCGAGAACGGCTGCTACCTGAGGCGCCAGAAACGCTTCAAGATCGAGGACAAGGCCTCCAAGAAGGGCAGCAAGAACCAGGATGTGGGCTCAGGGAAAGGGGGCCACAACGGGGACCACCTGGGGGAGGATCAAAGCCCCGCAGGTGGATCGGAAGGAGCAGACTCCGCCCACTCTGATAACTCCCACCCGGGCTCCTCGGACGATCAGCCTCACAGAAACACCCTGGTTTCTCTAGACTGCCCTCCGCTGTCCACCTCACACCTCCCCAGGGG
>JARVJO010000330.1:24785820-24798818 GCA_031762555.1 Cynodonichthys magdalenae | reverse complement strand
AAACATCAGATATGTATCTGATTTAGTACCACATACTGAAACGGCCTGGGTCGGATTTGAAAAAATCGGATTTGTCGAGTTCCGACTGTCATAAAAAAATTAGATTTGGGTTGCATTTGCCTGCAGTGTGATATCTATGATATCTATGATATCTATGGTCACAGAGTAAACGGTAAATGGCTTGAACTTATAAAGCACCTTATCAAGTCCACATGGACCCCAAGGCGCTTTACACTTCAGACATTCACCCTTTCACACTCACATTCACACACTGATAGCGGTGAGCTACATTGTAGCTACAGCTGCCCTGGGACACACTGACAGAGGCGGGGCTACCATGCACTGGCGCCACCGGACCGCACCGGAGTAATACGTACTGTGCTTCCACATTGTTTGTGTAGAAGGACCTGAGAATGGCTCCTGTTAAGAGACATTCTTACGAAGCGGATTTCTAACTCAAAGCTATCAGTCACGCTGTAGAACATGGGAAAAGAGCAGCTGGGAGAGAGTTATTGTGATTGAGTTTAATAAAATTTGACCTATCAGACAGTTTTGTTTCGCTTACTGTGCTCCCTATAATCCGGTGCGCCTTATGTACGAAAACAGATATTGAGTGGCATTGATATTACCTAATGCACCTTATAATCAGGTGCCTTACAATCCAAAAAAATACGGTAACCAGCTCAGTTTCTTCTTCATTTACCTGCTCCCTTTAGGGGTCTCCATAGGTCCAGAAAAGCCTCCATCTATCCCACAATCCTCCTCTGTCACACCCATGTTACCACGACCTTCGAGGACCAGGACTGGACAGGCCCACTTTAGAACCACAAAGAGTCATTTCTAACCGTTGTCATGATCTGTGTCTTCTAGTGTTTCTCTGTTCCTTGTGTTTCTCTATCCTTCTGTTTTGCCTCCAGCCCCGCCCCCTGCTCACCTGTTTCTCCTTGTGTCTCCTCCAGGTGTTTCTTGTTGTCTCATTAAATTCTCCCTTTATATTTGGTGTCTTGTCCTCAGTTCCTTGTCTGATCATTGTGCTGTTTTCAGCCAGTGTGGTTCGTGTTCCTCGTGCTCCTTGTGTTCTCCTGAAAAGATACTTTAAGTTATTGCTGCCACAGCATCCCTCCTTTTGTTTATAATAAACCCTTTATTATTATACTTTGGATTTTTGCCTGTGCCTTGGGTTATTCTGCCTTCACCTCACAAACGTCAGCTCAATGAAAGAAAACATCACATCTGTGGAGCTTTTCTTCTGTCTGGACGATGACTTTCACTTGATCTTTAAAGGTCGTTCCAAAAGTGTCAATGAAGAAATCTCCACCTTTCACACATCGCCACAAAATGTAACGGCACTTTAATCCAGAGGTAAACCCAAATAAACAAATGAAATGTGTATAAAACCGGTGAGGAAACAGCTGACGGGCGAGGAAGACACTCGTGACTTTGTAAATATTCTCATGACTCTGATTATTTGCTGCAAATATTTACAGCAAATCAGAATCCTGGTTTACTGTCGCCAATCTCTGATCCCAGTTTGATGTTCAACAGGACAAAAACACGAATGACTTATTTCTCCGTGAAAAAAAGTATTTTATATATGATTTGCTCCATTTAAATGTGTTTAATTAAAGAACAAACATATCCTCAAAAAACAACCTCATATGAAAAATAACACGTTTTAATTATTTATTTTCCCGACATGAAACTAGAAAATTCTGACTTCCAGATGTGTCAGGATTCAGTATTTTGTTGCTGTCTTTTGGTCTTTTTGTTTGTTTTATTCCTTTTCTGTTCCTCAATAAGCCTCTGCTTCTTCGTCCTGCTCCCCACACCTGTTCTCTATTCATATCAGTCTCAGCTGCAGCCACTTACCTCATCAGTTTTATTGTTCACCTACACTTCAGTTTGTCATCGTGTGTTCTTCATGCCGTGTCTGCTTCTCCTCCAGCTTTGTTCTGGTCTCTTGTTGCTGCCACTTGAGTCTTTTGTTTTTTTTAAATAGAGTTTCAGTTTTGAACTCGGTCTGCATTCCTGCATCCAACGTCTACAAACCGTGACAAAATGCTCTAATTTCCTCTCATCCTTCCTTCTGTCAAAGCTTCAGCTTCTTTGTGACCTTTGACCAGAGTCAGTGAGATGGTCGCACCACTGTGACAACTGCATCCAGGAACTGAGTTCATTAGCTGTGTGTGGACAGCTGGACACACAAACACATATATAAATGTAAGCAGGGCCAATTTAACAGCTGGAGCAGCTGCTTCCAAAACTGCAGGAGTAAAAGTAGCAGAGAGGTCAGAGAAGGAGGCTTGGATCGATCAATCAGGACGGAAAATACCAAATAAATCTCCTTCCTATAAACCACAGCTGATGTTCAATAAAACAAAATGCTTTAATCGTAAAACACTGTGAAGATTTGTCTCAAATAAGATTTCATTCACTTCACCTATCACAATAAAAACTCATAAATCAGACAGAAACACAGTAAAACTTTACATTTTCTAGCTGAAATTTGCTAAGTGTCTAAATTTGCAAAATCAGTCATCAGAATTTCTTAATTTTATTTAAAAAAAAACTCTAATAAAGAGGATTTTATGTCCACGAAGTGTTCAAAATCGTTTTTATTTTACATTTTGAATTAATTAAATTCTGTTTGCTACAAATAAAGTGAACTATTTTGACACTTTTCAGCTGAGAGTTCTGACCCTGTTGAACAGTTTTTAAATGATAAGAAATAATTTAGCAGTTTATTTAAAAGGGAAATGATCTCTGGATGATTCCAGAAGAACAAAGGTTCTGCTCACTTTCACTGACCCGTTAGTCCAATCCCAGTCAGCCAGCTAACGTTAACACACACACACAGGCAGGTTTGTATTTCTATCCTTATTAGGACCGTTCATTGACTTCCATTCATTTCCAGTAATTTCTACAGTCTAACTCTGACCACCAACCCTAAAACTAACCTCACAGGTACCTGCCTGACCCTAACACTAACCTAAACTCAGTTCACATCTTAGTCCTAAACCGAACCCCCAACTCAAAAATGGAGTTCCACCATATTAGGACCGTTCTTTGGTCCCCATTAGGACTACTGGCCTCGACAAGGTAGGTGTGTGTACCAGAAACGGTCCTAAGAAGGTAACAAAAACAAGTACACAGTCTGAGGCCTCTGCAGCACCCAGCTGAGGCAGATTAGTGGTTCTCCACCTTCTGATTGTGGTGCCGGGACTCTTGGGGAGTTTAAATTAACACCTTCATGAGGGGAGATCTCCCCCATCACAGGCAACTAATGTGCTGCAAGTTAGGCTGATCTGAAGCAGTTTTTAACACTCATTCATTCATTCATTCATTCATTGTTTTTAGACCTGAAGGTTTAGGAGATGTTCCTCTGCAGGAATCAAGATAAAACTCTATCGATGTGATGAGTTGAAGGAGAGCAGACGACATGATTCAGGAGGGGTTGAAAACGCTCAGGACAAAAAAAGTAAATAAAAAAAGTCAAACTATTTGTTTAAGATCCCAAAACCAGTTAAGATTTAGGGTTGGGCTCAGTCAAGATCAACTCACTGCATCTAGTAAAGAGTTTAAAATGATACCGAGCTCTGAACCTGTTCTTAATAAATTCAATAAATTAAGATTGTTGGTGACTAAGAACCAGAGGATGCAGAGCAACAAGCAGGTAAAAGTCCAAAAACAGAAGATCAAAGGTTTTGGTGTTTTTTGATGAAGCAGCCATGTTGGACACAAACAGTTTGTGATTTCACAGCTTGACCAACGCTGCGCTCTGAACTGCTCCATCCAGGCTGTTCAAAGAGTGAAGTGTTTTTTCAACATTCCCAAATCCCCCAAAATGGACATGATGATGAAGAGGAGGAGCGGGATGAAGGGATGAAAAAGGTGAAGGAAGGTTTGAAGAGCAGCGGCAGAGAGATGTAGGGGGAGGCAGCCGCTGCAGGATGAATGAGTTCTACTATGTCTTCTGGCTCCAGACTCTGTTCACGTGTGTGTGTGTGTGTGTGTGTAGGCGTGTGTGTGTGTGTGTGTGTGTGTAGGAGTGTGTGTGTGTGTGTAGGAGTGTGTGTGTGAGAGAGCATGCGGCTGAACGAGGCTCCTTCAGGAAAGGCCAGCAGCCTCTCACGCTCAAACAGACAAGCGCCACTTATTTTTGTCTGAGCCAGAAACCTGCAGCCCAGTTTGGTTCACTGCAGATTCTTCTAGTCGTCATTTAAATCTAGTTTTTGTAAAAATTGATTTTAGGCAGAAAAATATTGGTTTTCAGACCATTTGGTCATTATGTTAAAAAAATGTTTCCTGTAAAAGTGTGTGTGTGTGTGTGTGTGTGTGTGTGTGTGTGTGTGTGTGTGTGTGTGTGTGTGTGTGTAAATCACCTCAGTCTTTGTGTAGAAAAAGCAAAATATTGAGATTTTGGTGGAAGTTTGAGCAGGTTTATCACCTTTATCTCAAGTAATAACTGTGGTTTGGTTTGTTATTAGAAAGATTAAACCTTTTCACTTAACTTTCGAGCGAATATGTTGCTCTGAATCAGTTTGCTCAGCTTTGTTTACAAACTGTACTGAAGTCAATAAACTCTTTATTGGCTTCCTGTTCATTCCCTGAATAATTCTTTCAAATCAAGTTGTTCTGTGTTTGGACCCAGTTCATCTCAAAAAGCAAAAATAATAACAGACATACAGTATGTCACGTCTTGTTAATGTAGAGTTATATTTTCAGCTTAGAGGTGACTTTTATCTTAAACTGTAAAAGTTTACAACTGGAAGCATTTCTTTAGAGGCAAAGATTGAGCTTCCAAATGATCTGTTTCATTATAATCAGTGATGACATTTTTTATTTTAAGGAAACCATCAGAGGTAATAATAATAATAATAATAATAATAATAATAATAATAATATTAAGCATGCTAGTGAAGGCTCTGTTATCCAGGAAGTGGTGATAATTTAAACAAAGACAACTAGTTTGGTTTTCAAATAGTTTTATCATTTCAGTCAGACAATTCAAACCTTTTAAATGATTTAAAAATAATTTAAACTCTGCAGTTATTAACCCTTCAGCTGCTGCGATGAAACATTCTCTGGATTCAAAAAGATTTTAAAACATTTCTGTGGGGATTTGTGCTGATTCATTCATCGGCTGATGTTGGACAAGAAGTTCTGGCTCACCACCTTCAGTCCGGTTCAACCCAAAGCTTGATGAGGTCTAGGTTCTGTGAAACCTCAGACGTGCACCTGCATGGACACAGTCACGTTGGAATAAACAGGAGCTTTAAATATCTTCTCCTCAGTGTCTTTCTTCTGCCCCCCGTCAAAACAAACACATTGAGAGCTGCCTTTCTTCTCATTCAGACGCTCCGGGTCGACCAGCCTCATTTCAGGCTCTGCTGTCCTGGATGTGTGGGTTTGTGTGTTCCTGTTTAGTATTTATAACACTCATTTAAAAAGCAGCATTTAGATACCCCTCCCCTTCCTCCTCCTCCTCCTCCCTGCTTGCCCCATGCTATCTGACATGATGGGCTCTGGGTTTGGCCCTGCGTTCCTGGCAGATAGAGGGGCCATCGGCCGCCCCCGGGGGTGGGGGGAACTTTCCTGGCTCAGGGAAGCCTTCGGACAATCCCACCTTTCATGGGTTGGAGAGAACGCCGCCCATCAGGTGGACGAGTAGGCGAACACCAGGGAATTTCTCCCCCTTCTCACACCTCCTTCTGTTTCTGATCCAACTTTGTTGATTTCTTCAATTTAATCAAAAAAATTTTTTTAAAGAATTTTGTGGAAACAGGACGTCTACAAATGAGGTGATGTTGTTTGTTTTTACTTAGGTGGGATCTAAATATTTAAACTTAAATATGTGGGGTTTTTTCTAACCAAAATGTGAGCTGTCTCATTTGCAATCCAGGAAACTAAATGAACATCATAGAAAAAAAAGTAATTTGGGACTTCCTTTTCTGCAGCTAAACAAAACAGCCGACATTTTGATGGAAAAACTGGGAGAAAATCAAAGAGATTAAAAGAAGACTAGTAGCAAAAAGCTAACAAGAAGCTATATAAAATATTATAGACAAGCTAAAGTAGAAAGAGCAAAACTAAAAGTAGCAAAATAATCATAATAAAATACCTGAACCTTAGCTAAATGATAAAAGATGAGGGAAAAAATAGTTAATATTGGCCTATGATACAATTTACCCTCCAACATTTGACGGGTCTCATCACCTACTGTTTTAAAAGACACATCTGTTCTTACTAATTGAGTTATTTTACTGTTTTTTGTTATGCCCTCTGATGCTTTTAAATTTATTTGTTTTTTTTGGTTTAAATTCTTGGTACAAAATTCTTTGTAACAACCTGTTGTTTCATTAAATGAGCTTTATAATTAAATTTGACTTGAAATTAACCAATAACTAGAAAAAGAAGAAAAAAGTACGACTGAAAATATGCTGAGTCAGCATTCACACAATAAAAGTAGCTTTAATAAAACTTTATTTTCTAAATGTTTGGTTTTTACAATGGAGTATTAGTGCCTAACAATGAGATTTTTTAAAAAGTTATACCAAGAATAAAGTCATAACATTATAAGAATAAAGTTGTAAAATTACAAGAATAAAGTCATAATGTAACAAGATTAAAATCGCATAAGAAAAGTCATAATATTATGATAATAAAGTCATTGTGAGAATAGTCATAATAATATAAGATTAAAGTCAATATTACAAAAATAAAGTCATAATATTATGAGAATAAAGTCATATTATTATGAGAATAAAGTCTTAACATTACGAGAAGAAAGTCATAATATGAGAATAAAGTTGTAACATTATGAGAATAAAGTCATATTATTATGAGAATAAAGTTGTAACATTACGAGAATAAAGTCATATTATTATGAAAATAAAGTCATATTATTATGAGAATAAAGTCATATTATTATGAGAATAAAGTCATATTATTATGAGAATAAAGTCATATTATTACAAGAATAAATTCATATTATTATGAGAATAAAGTCATATTATTATGAGAATAGTCTTAACATTACGAGAAGAAAGTCATAATATGAGAATAAAGTTGTAACATTACGAGAATAAAGTCATATTATTATGAGAATAAAGTTGTAATATTATGAGAATAAAGTCATATTATTATGAGAATAAAGTTGTAACATTACAAGAATAAAGTCATATTATTACAAGAATAAAGTCATATTATTATGAAAATAAAGTCATATTATTATGAGAATAAAGTTGTAACATTACAAGAATAAAGTCATAATTATACGAGTTATTGCAAACAGTTTTTATAACAATATAACAAAATCTCAGTGTATCTTTCAATAATCTTTCATTTTTATGTCTTCTGTTTGCCCTAACTTCTCTCAATTTTTCTTCTACATTTTGTTTTCCTTTCTTGACACCCCACCCCCCAATCGTTCCCCTGGAGTTCCGGCCCCCTCTCAACCTCCTCCGGGTCCACAAAGCTACCTTTCTGCAGTTTAAAATTAGAATCCCCTTCTCCGGGCCGTGACTCGTTCTGTGGAGGTCGTCCCGAGGAGAGAGAACGATTTTCTAAACTCGTCCCTGAATTAGCAGGTTCTGTTGGGACTGATTTGGAACGGCTGGGTTTGGAGGCATGAGAGGAGCAGTTGTGATGCCGCGCTTCCCGTAAGCAGCGCTGAGTAGCTTTATTCAAAGAGCGGCTGTAAAAAGGCCAAAAAAAGATCAAATCAACACGGAGGAAACGGCTGGGGTCCTGTGCCGCGGTGAGGGCAACCTGGGACATGAAAAACACATAAAAACTTTCAAACATTAAGAGAATTTATGTTTGTGGAGCTAACATCATAGACTCAGACCGGAGGAAGTCTTCAAAGTGAAAATTTTGCAAGGTGAATAAATCAAAAAGGTTAATCATAGCACCGATACTTTTCTAAAGAATAAAAAGACATACAGATGATCCACACATGGGAGATAGACGTAGCCGTGATAACATTGCTCTTTTCTTGGTTTGACGTTCAGGAGGCGTTCTGATCTGGTGAACCACCTCAACTGACCCGTATTGATGCAGCTCTACTCTAGGAAATGACTCATCTTTGGTGTATATCTAAAATCTGGTTCACATCAAGGTTTTAAAATTATTAGTTGATTTTCATAACCTGAGAGACCTCACACAATGATAAAATGTAACAGGTTTGGTCCTACAGTGTGAGGTGTACAGCCTCACCAACAGATTTCACTCACCAACATTCAGACGACAGATTGGAAATCTCTTAAGAGCCTCTCCAGATTAAAAGTGACTTCAGAATAAATAAACATGGCTGACAAGAAAGAAAACATGGCGTTAGTTTGTGGACTATTATTAACAGACAAAAAAACAAAAGACATCACCAACGTCCAGCGGACTTTCTGGTGCATCGTGGCAGTTATGTTTCTATCACCTCACTCTGATTGGCTACACGTCTCATTCCACAGGCTGGAGCCTGTTTGTCCTCCGAACACCTCACTTGGTCATCAGACCAAGACAATCCAACACGTTGAATATCCCCAATTAGATCACTCTTAACACACAGCAGGAATATCTGAGATAAAATATGAGTGGCAAGATAAGATAAGCTGTAGAGTCATCACAATTGGGGCAAAATTCGGCCAAAAATTAGCACAATTATCTTGTGAACCACAAGGTAATTTACGTTTGGAGTCAATTCTAGTCAAGATGGCTGCCATGACACAAAAACAACTATAACTCAGTAAAAGTTAGAGATTTTGAGCAAACATTGTAAATTGTTGATAAATCTTCAACATGAATGTAGAAGTGAAAAACAGCTGGTACCAAGTTTTTTAAAGTTGTAACTCTTAAGTCCCGCCCCCTCTGTGTAAACAAACAGGATGTTAATAAAATCTTCAAATATTTTTTTCCTTGAGGTGTTGTACATTTCTGTTTTTCTTACCTTTCCACTGTATATTTAATTTTATTGATTTATTCATGTTTAGCTGTAATTAGAAAAGTTACTTGACGCCATGATTGTGTGAAGGTAAGTAGGCGGGGCTTAAAGTGCATGTGAAATGAAATTTTGGTACTTAATATGAATGCATTTTTTTGAAATATAGCATTGACATCCTATAAAAAAATAATCACGCCACTGAGATGAATAGTTTTTGAAGTATTTGCTTATAAAGTAACAGGAAGTGATGTCAAAGAGGAATGTCTACAACAGCTAACAACACAGACTGTAGAGAAGAATCTGATGTTTCTTATTATTTTGAGTCACTATGAGAGAGATGAAAAGTCTGAGCTCAAATAAAATTGTTTCAATAAACAAACCCCAGAAAGTTTTTTTCTTCAGGAGTTCACCTTTGATGTCACTTCCTGTTCAAAAGTTCAAAGGAAAATGTGAGTTATATGACAAAATGGATAAAATCAGGTGTTTTATGCAAAGTTTCTTAAATATAAAGAAGATTCCCTTGACTTTTTGTATTTGAAGGCCATGCATGTCAGAGAAGTATTGCCAAATATACAATAATTGAACAAAAAAGCCCAAATATGTGATAATTTTGTTTTTTACGAGTTCTTAAAAACATTGCTTTTATTTACACAAATATCTTTATAGCACAACTTCTTCAAAGAGGTTGATCTGAAACTCAGTCACACAAAAATGATGATAATAAAACCTTTTGGGTGACAATTAAATTAAATAAAAAGTTTATTTTTGTTGAACTGAGGAACCCTGGTCTCAGTAAAGTGTCACAGAGACGAGGGATGAAAGCTCCCAGATCAGCAGAGGGGGTGGGACCGACCCTGCAGAACAGCCCTGCATCCTGGTGCAACGTCAAGCTTTTTAATTCCTTCCTGGAACCTGTGAGGACTTTCACAGCGCTGACTGTGTGTACTCATGCATGAGTCACACACACATCAGCAGCACATCACTCCTCCTCTCATGCCCCCTCTTCTATCCCCTGGTTTCCCTTTCTGTGCAGAAACCCAGGTCTGTGTGGATTGTTACCCATGCTGAGTGTTTCTGTGCTCGACACAAGGATGCAGGCCCTGTCTCTTTACCACAGTCTGCTGCTTTTCTGTTTCCTGCTCCGTCGTCTCCAAGAACGTTTATTCAAACCGAGCTGCTTCCTGCTTTCTGTCCAAACTCCATCGTCTCAGGCAATCAAGTCGGCTCAATGTTTCTTTCATAAAAGCTCCATCATATGTTCTCCCCTGGATCTATAGGTTCTTTCAGGGCAAAGCTTCAAATCTCAGCGTGTAAAGCTGAAAATAACCGTCTGCAGAAACATGAGCTTCTTCCACCTCAGCTCAGAACATGGATCCATGCAGCGTTATGCTAAAAAATTATATTTTAGATCAGTTTGAATTTGGAAATCGAAGACAAATGATGCAAAATAAAATGGTAAACACATTTATTTAACACAAGGAACTTCCTGAAAAGTTTAAAAGTTTTCTGTCTTAAGTCAAAGTTTATATAAAACATAAATCTATTAGTGTTAAAAACTGGTGTAAACATCCGTACGGCAGGCTCTGACTCAGTCCAAGATCAACAAATATTCTGGAGTTTGATTTTATTACTGTTGAGTTTTTATAGGAAAAAACAAGCTTCAGCTTTTTGTTTCATCTGTTTGGAAATATTTTAAATCTCAGCGCAAACCTCTGATCTAAATTTAAAAATAACTTTTTTGACCTGACAGTCAGTTTAGCAAAGAATACTGAGACATTACTTAAATACTGAACAAAAAGTGTTTTTATTTTCAGCTTTTATGTGCTTTAGCTGCAGTTATACAACATGTATTATATAGATAAATAAATAGAAAACAAATATTATCAGGTTTGTTCATTAAAAAAAAGATGTGAAAACTAACACATGAATGAGATTTATTTCAAAATAAAATGCTTTAAGTCTGGACTCAGATAGAAAGCAGCCCTGCGCCGCAGCAAACACTGAGGGTTTCGGTGAAAGCTGACGTCGACATCGTCTAACGCTCGTCCAGAGCAGCGAGCAGGAAGCTGCTTCAGAACAAACAGGACAGAACCGGGATCCGAACCGGTCAGACGGGTTTCTTAAACACTCCAATGATGCTGCAGACCTGAAAATTTTCCATCTCGAGGTTTTATTTTAACGTTGAGCCACAATAAAGAATCTGAAGATGATGGTTTTGTTCTCAGGCGTAACGTTCTTATTTAGCACCTTTTGATGATTTATTCTAAAGCTATTTTAGTAACAGGATTCATAAAAAGTAATGTGTTTAATATTTAAAGTGTTACATTGTTCCGTTGTCTGTCATCACCACACAAGAGCTGATCTCTGAGACAAACTGCTGGCTGAGGCTGTAGGAAAATACAGCAGACAAAACTGTTCCAGTAAAAATGATGGTGAAAGTCGCACAAACTACGACCGCCAGCTCTCCATGGCTGTGATGACTGGTAGGGAGTTGATGTACGCCGAACAGCGTAGGGAGGCACTCACCTGTAGGGATAAACAGTGACCGCTTACATTGACATTGAAAAAAAGATTTTAATATGATTAATATGTCGTTACAAAAAGAAACAGTGACACTGAAAAACTTAAGATGACACTCTCGTTTGAAGCTGCAGCTTTTGTCTTTTCAATGAGACGTTTTCTTTTAGTTACGTTGTCTCTGCAGGCTGTCGCTGTTTTGGTGTCAGGGGGCGGGGTTAAACATAAAGCTTCTCTCATGGACCTGTTTTTTCTGCTCGTGCACGGCGGCTGTGTCAGGGGCTGCGTCCTTCGAAGGCTGAATTTTTACGTCCCAGCGCAGAAACAGCAGGCTGTCAAAATTCAAATACTCCTCCCATGCGGCCCACAAACGCTTCCTCTTTTTCCCAATTTCAGGGCCGGGTCTGTTGGATCCTTCTCGACCCAGCCTATCCCATGATGCATTGCGGAACAACGGGAGATTTCGTTTTGCTCGTAATGGCAAACAAAGAAAGAGATGGGAGTACAGTTTTTTAAAAAAAATCTGGGGGTATAAAAAAGAAAGTTTCAAGCGGTTGTGTTGTTAATGTTTTTGTCTTGTTTAGACATGTTTTTATTCCTGTCAGAAATGAAACGAGCTGGTGGAGAGAAATAAACATGCAGGTCCATTTAGGTAACCTTTAAGCTCATTTTGTTTTATTAATAATAGTAATATTTTGATACTTTGCTAATTTCAATCTGTTTTTGCTTCTGTTTAGAAGCTGCTGTACCTGCAGTCCACCGATGGAAGTCTCAGGTTCAAGCACTGCTCAACCACAGGTAAGAGTCTGGTTTTTATGACTGTTATCATTATTAGCTGTAGAAACCAACAAGTGATTCAGTTTTAGTTTTTAGCTAATATTTAGGTCCATATAACTTTAAGAACCTGGTTAAGTTCTTTGTTTCCAGGAGTTAGAAATGTTGCTGCAGAGCATGTATGGAGTTAAAACTCATCAGTGTAGTAAAAGTGCATACAGCACTTAGACTCTGCTTATTTTTACATGCATCTGTATAAATACATTCAATTTGCTTTTATTTGATTTATTTACAGACATTCTGTCAGCTGATAGCGGCGTGAACATTACACAGTCAACGAGCCATGATGAGAAACATCCAAACCAAAAATATCAAAATAAAGTGTTTTTCTCAAACACAAGACGTGGTTTTCATATTAAACTGACATTATAACAACGTTTGTTGCCACCAACTTCCACTGAGTCATGGTCATTTTATTTTATTAGTTTTAATTAACTGTCTTCACGAGCAAACAATCCAGGAGGTGTTCTATTTGCTCTCGGCCTCATTCATCTTCAAACAAAACCCAGATGGAGAAAAAGGATGCAGGCGCTCAGCAGGAAATAAATGCTTCATTTCAAAAAGTCATCAACAATCTCAGGATTATTTTACTCTGTCTTTTTTTTCTGATGTATGATGACCATTTGGTCAACTTTTCATCATCATCATCATCATCATCATCAAACTTTATTTATAAAGCGCTTTAACACCAGCCACAGCTGAAACAAAGTGC
>JARVJO010000330.1:24741648-24756914 GCA_031762555.1 Cynodonichthys magdalenae | reverse complement strand
AAAGCTGATGTTTTTTCAGGCCAGCAGCAGGCAGAAGTCAGGAGCAGAGAAAAAGCATCATGTTGATGGTTCCAGAGCTGAAGGCTGCAGAGAGGAGGAGACTGCAGCCTTCAGGACCGAGTAGAGCAGGATCTTCAGGATCAGAGCTCCTCACTGAGAGGAAACAGGAACATTTACAGATGATTGGATTCTCTGCTACATTCAGCTAAATGATGCATCTGATGCTTCTTTCTTCACAACACATTTCAACAGATTTAGAGAAGAAATGTCTGAAAAGGTTCTGATTTACATCTGTATTAGTTCAGTTTTCTTTTAGTTTACTTCAGATGTTTGTGATTCTGATGGTTTAGAGGTGATTTGATGGTAATGTTTCTGTTTCTGTGTTGCTGTGAACAGTTTGCTCCTGTACTGAAGTATTAACTGCCCATTTTATGTATATTAAAAAGTTTTGTCAAATATTTTAAATCAAAGTTTGATTTTCTGTTTAAATAAAGATTAAAAACTAAACTGTTTTGGAGCTCCGACACATCACACATGGAATCAATTGGAAAGTTTCTCAGTTTTTACTTTACATATTTTATATAACTTTGTCCATTAAAACTGTTTATTTATTGGTATTTTATACATAATCTTTAACTAATAAAACAAAATGTTATGTGCAAAAACAGGGTCGAAACATGAAGATCAAGACGAGGCACGGAATGAACGCTGGGTATCATACAAGCAGAAAGAAAAAAGCAGAGCAGAAAGAAATGGTCACACTTAATAAACACATAAAATAATAGAAATAAATAGAAAGTTTAATGATACTGGGAACATAAGTAAAGATAAAGGGAAAATGAACTTTTATCATCATCAAGTGGCAATTTATTACGCAGTAAGAAGAGAATAGTTACAAATAAAAAACACAAAACATGAAAAAGCAGGGAGCCACAGATGTGCAAAAAGTGACCAGAAGAATTTAAAGATAACCAAGAGGCAATTCAGAAAACATAATATCAATAAATAAAAATGTTACTTTCTTAAAAATATAAAACTGAAAACAGCAGAAAAACAAAAAAACTGAAAATCAAAACCTTGTTCATTCATTTTTTTTCCAGGTGCGCACAGTGACCTCTTGTGGCAGAAATGCTAACTGCATTACTAGAAGGTCTCGTTTTAATACAAAACGTCACAACCAGAGCTCAACTCTAATTGGCTGGTTGCTCCGTTCCGCTCAGGTCACGTGACCGCCTCCTAGCTGCTCACGGATAAAGCGCTTCAGCACAAAACCTTTCTAAAATGAGCCGCTTTATTTGGATTTTCATGGTATTTACAGTTAAACATCGACCTTAAATGTTGTTGTGTGTCAGGATTAAAGTTGAACGCTGTTGTTGACGCTGTTTTTACTGAGCTGGATGTGTTACAACAGGTGAGTTAACGTGTTTTTTTTACTTTCTTAGCTAAAAATGTTTTGCTCTGTCAGCTGTTTGCTGTCTTCTTCCCACAACAAACAACAGCTTTAATGTGAGTTAAAAGTTAACCAAACTGTTTTACTGTTGTTAAACAAAAACTACAAAGTGTTTATGTTTTTATTTTCGTTATTCTGAGCAGGTTTAAAATCACTTTCACAACCTTATCTGACAAACATTCAGAGTGTGTTTTTGTAAACGTTCACACACAAATTCAGTTTTGTTTTCATCCACTTTTAAACTTAAATTATGTGACAGATTTGGGACAAACGTTTTGTTTTAAAACATTTTAGCCTTTAACAGTAAATATAGTTTGTATTATAATTTAGTTTGTGTCTTAATTAAGATTTTCCTGATTCAGCAGGAGAAAGTCAGGCTTATTTTAATAGTTTTAATATCTGAATAAAGTTTAAGAATTGTAACATAAAAATTTAAAAAATGCAAATAAATGCTCAAATATACATTTTGGACATGAAGAATCTGAAAGTATTTATATTTATTTAAAATTATGTACAGAAACTTGTTTAATTACTTAAAAAATACTTTTTTATTTATCTTTTTTTGTTTTTTCCCACCCTTTTAAACCAAGTGTTTACAAACGTTTCAACACATAAACAAGTGACCGTTTGACCTACTTTTCTGCACTGAGTTTATTAATCTTAAACTTTAAAGTAAATGATGTACCATAATTATAGTTTTGACATTATTATGATGTTATTTTCCTTTGACAAAGTGCACACACAGCTTTTACAGTACAAACATCTTGAGCAGCTGTAGCTCAGTGTCTGATAATCCTGAGGCTGCGGGTTTGAGTCCAGTGTTGCTTCAGAAAGTACTTCCATTATAAAACAACCTTTTTAATTAACAGTTTTAGACAATTTATGAACATTTCGTCCAACACTAAAGATGACTATGTTGAAGATGGAACAAAAAAATCTACTGAAACCTCATTTGGATTTCTACTGTAATGAGTTGAACAAATATGTTTCTAATATGAGTAATTTAGTTGTTAGTTTAATTTAATTATTCTTTACTTTAACTTGCCAGGAACTGCAAAGGAAAATTAACCTAGCTTGCTTAATCTGGTGTGTTTTATGATGCATCTTTTTCAACATCAGTGTGATTTTAGAGAAGTCAAAATTTTTCAGAGCAGAAAGTTTCCCTGTTGATGTCCCAGCAGTGATTGGTCACATGACTCTTTGAGAAACAAATTCTTGTGACTGAGCTCAGAACAGGTTTTTCTTTTTTCACCTGGCAGCGTTTTTCAGCATTTTAGATTCCAAACTTCCTCTTTGTATTTTTTTGTAACTCAAACAAGTTTTCAGTAATCTGTTGCCTGCAGCTGATTGTCTTTATGTTGGCCTGAAAACACCTGGAAGCTTCTCTTTGTGGAGTCTGTAGAGGAGCAGCAGAGGGCTGGGTGTAGAGGAAACGCATCAGGATCTGTGCTTAGAATAAAATCTTTTTAAATGTGTTTTTAGTTTTTGTTTTGTTTTGGACAGCACAGAGAAGTGAAGCATCATGTGACTTTCTCATGATCACTTTCAGAGCAGCAGTCTGGGAATAATCTGAGCTGAGCTGACTGTCGGGGGTCTGTGAGACCTTACCTGTGAACATGAAGGCAGATATACCTTACAACCAGGTATTTTTTTTCTTTTTTGGTTATATTTTATTTCATTGTAAAACGTGTTTATTTACTTCACTTTGTTTTATTTATTACATCAAATATGAAACAATAATTAGTTATTTATCCTTTATTTTTTTCTCTATAGTACAATCAACTTTATATTTACATAATGAGCACTGAAGTATTAAATATAAAGTAAGACGTTATTTGTGCAGTTTTATAGGCTTCAGCTTTGATAAGCCAGGGTCAGAGCACAAATAATGAGTTGATGGCTCTAAAAAGAAATAATAAATAGATTCTGAACTGAAAACCAGTTTTATAATCTGTTTATAATAAAAGTTTCATCAGGTCATTGTTTTGAATTGAGTCATGAGACTCGGAAAAGCCCGCTTCGAATACAGGAAGTTATTGATAAATATAACAAAAATGTGCTTAGTGATGAGAAACGATGACAGTTTGGTGGTTTCCATTTTTAGGAACTTCTCATCAGACCTGACTAAATGTTTTGAATAAACGTTTCCCTTCAGTTCAGTGTGAAAATGTGCAGAAGTTGTGTAGTGATTGTGTTGTTGTGTGCAGCTGCTGGACGCAGAGTGGAGGAGGCCGGAGCCCAACAGGAGAGCGCAGGCGGTGAGCTGCAGCACAAACACGAACGTTCTCACTCAGAAATAAATCTGACATCATTTGTCCTCGTCTCTCAGTGCGGCAGGGGTCTGCTGGCTCTGGCCTCCATGGCGTGTCTGCTTCTTGTTGCCGTGGCGCTCTATAACCTCCTGACCCCAGCAGACTCCTCCTATCACCACCCCGACCCTCCTCGACTCAGCGTTTCTCCTGCTGGCGAAAAGACGGAGTCCTGCTCAGACTCCTGCAAGTAAAGAAACTCAACAAACCAGAACCCTGACATGTTCTCATGTATTTAGAACACCTGACGTCGTGGTGAAACCATACAAACGGCTGCAGTCGAACGTTTTTCTGAACAACACAACCTCCGTCCAAACAAACATTCATGTTTTCACCATTTGAATGAACTGGTTTTTCAAAATAAGATGTCAAAAAAAATAAATTCACTCTTCTGTTCCAGGCTTGTTCTGGTGGAGAGCATCCCTGAAGGGTTGGAGTTTAACTCCAGCGTCGGGCACCCCTCCATCTTCCAGGAGTGGATCAGTCTGATGAGCGAGGCGCGCAGCAGCGTCGACATCGCCTCCTTCTATTGGACGCTCACCAACAAGGACACCGGCACTCAGGAGCCCACGGCCAATCAGGTTGGCAGAAAGAGGAGCGTCTGTTTTATCTATACGACAGGGGCGGAGCCAAAGGGGTGGCCACGGTGCCAAGTGCCACCTCTGACACCTGATTGGCCACCCCAGTTTCCACCTCCAAATAAAATTTTAGTTTGCTTGAATCTTTCACTAGCATTTAGAATTCAGTAAAGATTACTTTTGGCTAATTTGACACAGATCTTCAGCTTAGTATGTCTAAAAATGGCTGAATAATAAGTTGTGACTAGCATTCAGTGTGTTTTTTATTATTCTTAGCTTTGATTACATAAAATGTCAGCTCAATATTTTTAAAACTGCTGAATTAAAGCCCTTTTGAATTAATTGTTGTGGCCATCATGAATTTTTAAATCCAGAGTGCTTCTCTTTATTTGTATGTAACACCCCTTGAAAAAATTCTAGCTCCGCCCCTTTTCTACGAGCGATTAGGTGGTACTGAACACAATTTGAAAGTTTGATTGCATTTTTACTGTGATGATTCAAATGTAGAGTCACTTGGTAAAAACATGTCATATTTATCTTTATAGATTATATTCAAGCAAAACTGTCAACTTCGTACCACTCAACAATCGATTACATTCCAGCTACAGTCCAGGAATTAGCCACAGCCCCGTCAAATCTAAGCTCAGCTGCCTGTCCTGGCTCATCCTTATATTTAATATTATTTATTGTCCAACGCTGAGAGCATCCTGATAATAACTTTAATCTAATTTTCCTGTCAAACTTTATCTCGCAGCCTGACAAATGTTTCTGTTTACGCAGGGTGAGGAAGTTCTGAGCAGACTGGCTGAACTGTCGGGGAAGTTGAAAGTTCGTATTGCAGTAAACGCACCGCAGGGTCAATCACAAGACGACCTCAGACTGCTCAACGACTCAGGTGTCTGATTTTATTCTTTATTTCCATCAGTTGACCAAACGATTAACTTGATACTGATGTAAATTATATTTGTCTTGTATTTATTCTTTTTATTTGAGTCATATTAGAACTTTTATTGATATTTTATATTTTAAAAAGTAACTTCCTGTTTTTTGTGATGAGCTGATTCAGTATTTTACATTTACAGAATAAGAATCCGCTTCATTTGCTTAAATATCTCAGGCGATCAGCTGTCAGAACTCGATGAGAACCTCCTGTTTGCTGTTCTGTCAGTAAAATATTTGTGTGATTCAGGAGCCGACATCAGGACCGTGAACATGAGAGAGCTCACCTCAGGAGTTCTTCACACCAAGTTCTGGGTCGTAGACAAGAAACACATTTACATCGGCAGCGCCAACATGGACTGGAGGTCCCTCACACAGGTACACACAAACAATGACTAAAAGTTCATATAAGTAAAACCATAGCTATAAGCTAATATATAAATAAAACGATAACTTAAAGCTAATATTCATAAAGCCATAGCTAAAACCTATTACTAATAAAACCGTAGCTGTAAGCTAATGTTAGTAAAACAGTAACTGAAACAAATATCAGTTAAGCCATAGCTAAAGGCTAATAAATCCTTAGCTTAAATCAATAAAACAGTAGCAACAAGCTTAAATAAGCAGATAATAGCTAAAAGCTAACTATTGCTATAAAAAACTATTGGCATACTGTAGCCTAAAGCTATAACTACCACAATGGTAGCTAAATGGAACAAAACAGCAGGTATTAGCTAAAATGAACAAAACTGTTTTTAAATATTACCTGAGCAAAACTTTAGCTGAAGGTTTAAATTAGTTAACGTTATTATTGCGATGCATGAGGACAGAGGTAGTCTGATGAAACATTTTTTAGATTTTGTTTCCTGGATCGTCACGATGCAGCAGGACAGCAGTATTTTAATCCTGCTGTGGGTCTGCAGGTGAAGGAGCTCGGCGCCGTCGTCTACAACTGCAGCTGCCTGGCTGCAGACCTGGAGAAGATCTTTGAAGCTTATTGGTTTGTGGGGGCCAATCAGTCCATCCCGTCACCGTGGCCGTCCAGTTTCTCCACCCTGTACAACAAAGACACGCCCCTCCAGCTGCCAATCAACCACACGCCCTCCAGTGTTTATCTCTCAGTGGGTTTAAAATCATTGTTCTGTTCTCACCATCCCCTGCGGTGTTCGTTGCCTTGTAGAAATCACCAGATCTCTTTCCTCAGAGCTCCCCGCCCTCCTTCTGCGCAGCCGGCAGAACTCCAGACCTTCAGTCCGTCCTCAGTGTGATCGACGACGCCGAGAGGTTCATCTACATCGCCGTCATGAACTACCTGCCCACCATGGAGTTCTCCCATCCTAAAAGGTGAAGAAATACAGGAAACTGGAGGTTGAACTCCGATTGGCTGCCTGGTCTGAGACGGTTTCCTGTTTGTGAGCAGGTACTGGGCAGAGATCGACACCCAGCTCAGACGAAAGGCGTACGAGCGGCGAGTCGCCGTTCGCCTGCTGATCAGCTGCTGGGACAACAGTCAGCCCGTCATGTTCCCCTTCCTGAAGTCTCTGGCTTCAGTTTATGATCCCAAACACCAGCTGGACATCCAGGTGGTGAGTGGCTGCTCTGTTTTTTACTGAGTTTTCTCTCAGAACCACACCACGGCAGCAAAGTCCTGATGTTTGATTCTCCAGCGGCTGTTTGTGGTGCCCTCCAACCCGAGGCAGAAGAAGATCCCTTTTGCCAGAGTGAACCACAACAAGTTCATGGTGACGGACAAGATGGCATACATCGGTAAGATTCACACTTTCTGAGGTTTGGCTCAGTTTTCTAATCTTGTATCGTTTATTTCTAACTGCTGCAAGACTTTTCTCTCAAACCCTCTGAGCTCAGAGTGGAGCTTTCAACAGACTCTAAATATATTTTAGCTCCGATTATTCTCTTCAAAACCAGAAAAAAAACTCTTCTTCTTCTTTTTTTTTATTGTAACTTGAGCTTTTTGAAATATTTTATTTAGTTTGCAATAATTTTCTTTATAGAAATGCTTTGAGATCTCTTCAGTTCCTTCAAAAATATTCTTCTTCTTTCAATTATTTTATCTTCTTTATGCTACTTTTAGCTTTTAGGTACTATTGACACATTTAGCCTTTAGTAACATTTTGCTACTATTAGCTTTGTGACCTCAGTTTGAGACACTTTTAGCTTCTAGCTGGCTTATTGATACTTTTTACTAACTTTTTGTTTTTTTCAGCTGCTTTTATTTCATTAGCCTTGAGCTACATTTTAGGTTTGAGCTAGCTTTTTGATACTTTTAGCTATCCTTGAAACTTTGGCCTAATTTTTAGCTCTTAGTTTGTGTTATGATACGTTTTGCTTGTCTTTTGCTACTTTGTTATTTTTAGCTTTTAGTTACTTTCTTCATGTTTCTAGCTAACCTTTTGCTACTTTGAGCTCATTCTAGCTTTTAGTTAACCTTATGGTACTCTTAGCTCTTTTAGCTTTTGTTTAGTTTTTTAAATTTTTGCTAGGCTTTTGGTACTTTGGTCTACTTTTTACATAGTCTTATGATGCTTTCAGCTTCTAGATAGCTTTTAAATGCTTTTAGCTTCTAGCTGGCCTATTGATTCTTTTAGCGATTTTTTTTCTTTTTTTTTTACTTAGCATTATGATGCTTTTAGCTTCTAGTTTCTAGCTAGCCTTTTGCTACGTTGGTCAAATATTTTGATTTTATTTAGTCTTATGATACTTTTAGCTAGTCTTTTGGTACTTTGGTCTACTTCTAGCTTAGCAAGCCTTCTGATATTTTATTTAGTCTTTTGCATTTAAGATTTTTAGCTAACCTTCAGCAGGTATCAGTCGTTGAACGCTCACGCTTGTCTGTTTTGTTTTGTTTTTTTTCTAATTTTTTCTGTCTGTCTTATTAAGGTTAATATGTTTCATTTTTTTTTAATCTTCTGCTACTACAGTTTAAACATCCATCTGTGGACATTAATTCTCTTCTGATTATTGTAAAGCTGATGTTTAAAAGTCAGTAGAGAATATTTGAATAAACTCTGATCATAAACCTGATATTTGCTGCTGACTGCACGTTCTGTGTCTTCCTGTCTTCAGGGACGTCTAACTGGTCGGGGGATTACTTTGTGAACACCGCCGGTTCGGCGCTGGTTGTGAACCAGACAGAGTCTGGGGCCCAGAAACCGACGGTCCAATCCCAGCTGAAGGCCGTCTTCGACAGGGACTGGTATTCAGACTACAGCGCTCCTCTCACCCCGGATTCAGACCTGAAAGACTTCTGCTAGTTTTAGCTTTGCTGTTTGTGGACGAGAGCAGAACCTCCTGAGCCGAGAGAAACAGAATTTATGGATTTCATCGAAGAACTTGAAGAACAATCAGCACCTTGCAGCAGAGACTAACTGTGAAACTAACATTTCTGTCTTTTTTACAAAGTGATTTGAATCATTCATACTTTGCATTTCTCCTGTTGGTGGGATTCTGTTTGAACCTTTCAGTCGTGTAATCTGAGCCTTTCTGTCCTGCGGTGCCTGTAATTGAACTGGACTAAGGTCGGTACTGGATTCAGCTGTTTCCTGCTCATAAACTGATCATCGTACAAACAAACATTTAAAGCTTCTGCTTCAGTGGGAGGTCCACATCAGCTCAGGGACAGAACTTTGAAATGTCTTTTATTATTATCTAAAAATAAACACAAGTTTAGGGAAGATCTGAAAATCTGAGAGGTGGGTCTGTTTAGTTTGTAGCAACAGCTCTTTTATTTATTTATTTTTTTTAAAGAATAATGTTAAAATATTGACTCTGTCACCCAGGATCCCGTCTTGTCCGGGTCTCGTTTCACCTCTAAGTGAATTTATAACGAGTGTGCTGTGCTTTATTCTGAGGATGAGATTTTAAAAGTAAACATGAGATATCGGAGCTGTTTTTTATTTTTATTTTATTTTTTTATTCCTTACTTGTTGTAGTCTGCGGAGCGATCAGAGGATTAATTAATGTTGATTTCCAGTGTGCAGAGTGATTGAAACTACTAATTAGTGTTGAGGAGGTTGTCATGACAACCAGGCAGGAAGTTTACCTGCAGGGTAACACTCAAATGAAACTACTAGAGCAGATGTGCACATGAAATAATGAATTGTTTTCAATAAAGAGTTTTAAACAAACATGTTTTGTGAATTATGTATTTTATTCAACCTCTGATGTTTTTTCTTCTGAGCTGCAACTCGTGATCTATTTAAAAAAAAAGTTTCTTCCATGTCCAAAGTCTCCCATGCTTCAGAGTAAAGAGCCAGAAATAGCTCGGTGAGCAGCTGCTGTGGAACGTCAGCCCTCCTGTTTCTTCTTGTCAAACTGCAGCTCAGAGAGGACGACATGTCGGAGAACAGCTCAGAAAAGCAGCGCTCCAACCCAGAAGGTGTCTGACAGAAATAGAGACGTTTGAGGCGACAGGAGGACAAACAAGGTAAGAAAACCTGGGAAATAAATCTAAACAGAGTAAAATATCAAACTTAAAAGAGTTTGAGTTGTTTCAATTATCAGCTTGGTTTAATCCTCCTACCCTGAATTTAAATGACCCGAGGTCAGCAGGAGGGTTTGAACAGAAACATGTTCTGGTTTTACACATCAAACATCTCGTTCAGATGGATTTTATTTAAAAGTTAGAGTTAAATGTGTCTGCAGCACATGTTGAATTAACCCTGCTGCTGTCCTTGGGTCAAAAGGCAGGGGCGGGGCCAAGAGCCCCTGTCCTGTCACTCAACTGTCCTTTGCCTGAGTGCTGATGAGGGTGCAGTTCCATGTTTGAACACTAGAGGCTAATGAGTCAATTTATAATTTAAACAGTCCTAAAGAAAAAATCTTTAAGCTGATAAATGATGGATGGATTTTCTTACATGTTGTGTTTGACAGTATTTATCTCTGTACAGTCAAAATTCAGGTAAAATTGGTAAGAAGAATTTGCTGTGCAAGCTTTTTTAAATTACATACAAGTGTTTGAACATGTGTAACTGGTTAAATGTACACACTTTACCAAAACCGAGGATTTGTGTGCAAGAATGTTGAACAAATACTTGGCCCCTATATAAATATCGTGGCCCCTTGATTTCCCCTTACTCAGAAAAATCCTAGATCTGCCACTGTCAAATAATTTTAAATTATATTTGCTGTAAAATCATCTTTTGTAGCTGAGCAGGAATGAATTTTTGTCTCATTAATTTGTGAAGTGACTCAGTTTTTCTTTTGTTTTCTTTTTTCTGTTAGCTGTTTAAAGTACTTCAGCACCTCCACCTGGGGGGTTCAAGCTCCACTGATGTCCACCTGTCCTGTTTGCTCTCACCTGTCTCTGTGAGGTACATGTTCACCTTTACGCTGCAGTTTTCCTCTTTATTAGCTGCTCTTGATGGCGATTCCATAAAGTTTAACCCAAAACTTTTCATACAGATTTTACTTTTCTCAC
This sequence comes from Cynodonichthys magdalenae, assembly GCA_031762555.1. Classification (NCBI taxonomy): domain Eukaryota; kingdom Metazoa; phylum Chordata; class Actinopteri; order Cyprinodontiformes; family Rivulidae; genus Cynodonichthys; species Cynodonichthys magdalenae. The sequence continues at coordinate 24,746,201 of JARVJO010000330.1, read as the reverse complement.
TCAGATTAAATATTTTAATCTAACTCTGCAGAGCTGAGTGTGTCACAAGCTAAATCACATTTTTCCTCATATCAGAGACTAAAATACCTGAAAAATTAAATAAAGGTTATTGGAGGTGCAGTTGCATCTTTAGAACACTTGGGGGCGCTGTTTGTGCAGTTTTAAACTGACCGGCTCTTCTGATGTAGATTTCTTCTTCATGTCAGATGTTTTTTCAGATGAAATTAGACTTTCTTCTAAATGCAGATTAAAGGGCACAAAGTTTTTGTTTCTGCTCAAGACAGAATAAAATAAAAAATAATAATTATTTTAATTGAATCAGATCAAATGGTCTGGGTTTAGGGTGGGTCTTAATGAGGGATTGGAGCCCACCCAGTCTCTGCTGACTGCAGACCAGGCTGATACGAGCTGTTTGATAAACACGTCTGTGTTTTAAACACAGATCCTGATCAAACGGACCCTCGACTCTGCGTGTCCACACCCTCGTCTTTCCTTTAATCCATAAAACCTCAAACTGAAGCTCAGAAACTAGTGAAATAATGATGAAAAAAATTATCTGATTTTGACAAAAAAAGAAGGAAATTAGAATTTTGTGGATTTCTTTAAAAGCTGTTTGAGTTTGATTCAACTTGTGTCTGGAAATATTTTTAAATCTTTTTGAATCTAAGTTTTATTAAAAACTACATTCAGCTGATGTTTTAATGATGCCACATTTTATTTGACCCTCCTGATGTGAGCTCTCAGTTAGAAACCTTGTTGCCAAGTGAAACAGGTTCATCACTGCAGTGGGGGGGTGGGGGGGGGGTCTTGTGTATTTACTCAGGTTAAATCAAGGTGATGAGTTGTTTTTGGCTCGGCAGTGGATCTGAACCCCCACAAACATCCTCTGAAGAATCTCCAACAAACTATTTAGAGCCATCAGAGGTGCGGGGGCGCAGGGTGGGGGGGTCTATTTATGTCCCAAACATTCCAGGCCCCACCCATCCACTGACCCTCTTTAAAACGAGAGGAAGCTCAGGTTAAACCTAAATAATTCAGTGAAATTAATGAAACAATAATTAACAGAGAGAAAACAGCTAAATCACTCATTTTATTAAATTATTTGACAATTATTCCTCTGAAGATACTTTTCCAAATTCTGATTTTTAGTTGTGTTGTGCGTCAAATTTTTGTTATAGTTTATTTATTTATTTGTTTATTTATTTCTGTGAGTGAGTATCACTCGCACATTCCTATAATCCAATCATTTTATTATTTTCTAGAGGAATCATAATTTTTGTTCATTTGTTTTTGATTTTGTTTTTTTTTATATCTAATTCTGTTGAGACAAAAGTCAAAAGCAAGAAGAGAAAATTTCATTTCTTTGACTTTATTTTCTCAGTTTAAATGTTAAAAACTGATCAGGAGAGGTGAGTGTTTGTTTCAGATAAAGGAAGAAAAATGCTGCATTTTATTTTTATTTATTTGTTCATTTTTGCACTTTAATTACCCGACTGTCCTCTCAGTGGACAGACGAGGTGACGAGGGTGCGCACAGTAACGGGTGGGCTCTCCTCCGTGGACAGGTCTGGATCAGACCTGCCTGAATGAGCTCCACTACAGTCATTATCAGGAAATAAAGAATAAAAGGAAAGAAAAAACAGTTATTTTTAATTGTTTTTGAATGATTTGTGACCATGATGAACAGAAAGAGCTGCTCTCTCCTCTCAGTCCCTTTTTGTTCAGGTTTTATGTTAAATGAGCATAAAGTGATTTTGTTGCATGAAATATGTTGCAGAATGATTGGAAATGAGCAGATATAATATCTTTGAGAGCTTTTTAACTGATACAGAGGAGATCTTTCATTATATTTACATGTTGTTCTGTGTTTCCTGTTTTCCTTTTAGTAATTTATTGTAACTTTGTAACTTAAATGTGTTTTTGCTGCCTATGTTGGCCAGGACTCCCTTAAAAAAGATGTTTAAATCTGAGTATTTTTTTGGTAAAATGAATGTTTATTAATAATATATTTTTTTAAACTGAGCTGTTTCTGTTTAAGGTTTCTAAAAGCAGCCAAGTATTGTTCAGATGCTTTAAAATGTGCAGAGGTGTTTCCAACACACCTCTAAAGGATCACAGCCAAAATCACAGCTCCTTAAAATAAAAAACTTTTAAATAAACCCTCTTCCCTGAGCTTCAGATGGATGACTGAAGGATTCTGTGTTCTTCTCCTCCTCAGGGATCCTGAGCATCAGTCTGACTCCACAGGATCAGCCCCGACAAGACCTGCAGAAATACTTCATGTTTTTACACCAGTCACAACAAATATGCAATAAATACTGAAGAAAATTAACTGTGTTTTTCATTCATATTAATAAATTATAGTTTCTAAAGCCTCAGAGTTCATCTGAATGTTTTTACAAACTTTAAATCACTTCTCAAAGCTCAGCAGGACCATTAATGGCTCCAAACAACCAGTTTTACTGCATCCTTTGGGGGATTTATTTACAATCTTTACCTCTTTAGAAGACAGGATTATTAAACTGAACAACATGTTTTCTGACGCTCTTCTATTGAGAAGAGTCCTTTGTGTACAAATACTTCCTGCTGTACGTCCTGAAGGAACAGCTGTGTACAAATACTTCCTGCAGTACCAGCTCTGAAGGAACAGCTGTGTACAGATGTGCTTCTTGTCTTTGTGTTGGTGCTGCAGCAGATGGAGAGGAAAAGTCAGGGTTTCATGGCCTGAAGCAAAAGATTCCTGCGTTTGAAGAGCAGGAAGACAAAAGTTCTGCAGATGAAACGTTTAAGCTGTAAGAGCTGAGCTGAGATTTGGCCTGAAGAGAGAAACCCCCCGTTTGATCCTCCTGAGTCCCTTTCTGTTAAACCCACAGGATGCTCAGGCTGGTGGATGTGTGTGTGTGTGTGTGTGTGTGTATGCGCACACGCTGACTCATCCTCAGTGACTCAGCTATCAACGACTCTGCACTTTATACGGCTTAACTGAGGCAAGTTGCACACAAACACTGGTTTGTTGAAGGAAAGAGCCTGTTTATCCTCCTGAAGGCTGATGAAACCTCACATAATCTCTGTGGGGTAAAACAATATATTTATATTAGGGAAGAAGAAACTCTTAAAAGTAGGGACAAACTAAACTGAAATGTTACTTTAGAAGGCTTTGAAATGAATAATTTATTAGGGAAAATTAACATTTTTATGACTAGTGTCGACCTGTAGTGTCATTTCCTTTATAGAAAATGATTAAACCCATTAAGATCAAGATTTTATTTGCAATATTTAACTATAATGAGTGTTTTTACTTATCAACCCAACAGTTCCACATCTATTCAATGCAGGGGTGGGCAACTGGCAGCGCGCGGGCCTCCTCGGGTTTCCAGGTAACTTCCATCTGGGCCACCACTGAGTGCCCCAATAAAATGAAATGTTCTGATTGTTTTTGTTTTTACTTGGTTGTATAGGAATATTTTTCTCCATCACTACATTTTCACATATTGGTATGAATATTTACAGATTGTCCTAGTCCTAATCAGCAGTAGCAGCTAATCAAAATATGTCATTTACAATGGATGGAGGAAAAAAATATTATTAAGCAGAATTAAGTACAATAATTCTCAAGTTTCTCATGTGGCCCCCTGATTAAACGGATCAGGATGGGTAATTTTTTTTTGTAAATAAAGAGAAAAACTTTAAACTCATCCCCAACTCAAGCTGCCATGTTTATGACGTGTTTGCTGCCGCTGCGTCTGACTGACATCCAGGGTCCGGCCCCCTCTAAGCCCAAAAACAAGGACCAGATAAAACCTCCAGCACCAGCAGACAAAAGAACCGGGCTTTACAACGGGTCAGCACAAACTGCTGACTGTCCACTACTGCTAATACTGCTGCTATTCTGTCCCTGCTCAGTGTGTGTGTGTTGTCAGTAACACACACACACGTCTGCAACCTATTGTTGACTTTTTATGAAAGTTTACTGAAGAAAATAAAAACGTACTGATGTTATATTGGTACATTAATGTAACAGCATCATCCATCCATCCATCCATCCATGCATTCATCCATCCATCCATGCATCCATCCATTCATCTATTCATCCATCCATCCATTCATCCTTCCATGCATCCATCCATCCATCCATTCATCTATGCATCCATCCATCCATGCATTCATCCATCCATCCATCCATCCATGCATCCATCCATCCATCCATCCATCCATTCATCCACACATCCATCCATCCATCCATGCATCCATCCATCCACACATCCATCCATCCATCCATCCATGCATCCATGCATCCATCCATCCATCCATCTATCCATTCATCCATCCATCCATCCATCCATCCATCCATCCATTCATCTATGCATCCATCCATCCATGCATTCATCCATCCATCCATCCATCCATGCATCCATCCATCCATCCATCCAAACAATCATCCATCCATCCATCCATCTATCCAACCAACCAACCAACCAACCAACCAACCAACCAACCAACCAAACAACCAACCATCCTTCCATCCATTCATCCATCATCCATCCATGTATCCAT
>JARVJO010000330.1:24722435-24735388 GCA_031762555.1 Cynodonichthys magdalenae | reverse complement strand
TTATACATTCTCACATCTATTTATACACATCATACATCTATTTATACACCTTATACATCTAATTATACACCTCATACTTTCAATTATACACTTCATACATCTAATTATACACCTCATACATCTGATTATACACCTCATACATCTAATTATACACCTCATACACTCAATTATACCTCATACTTCTAATTATACATTCTCACATCTATTTATACACATCATACATCTATTTATACACCTTATACATCTAATTATACACCTCATACATTCAATTATACACTTCATACATCTAATTATACACCTCATACATCTAATTATACACCTCATACATCTAATTATACACTTCATACATCTATTTATACTCCTCATAAATTAAATTATACACCTCATACATCTAATTATACACTTTATACATTTAATTGTACCTCTCATATACCTAACAATATTCCTCATACACTTAATTATACACCTCACACACCTAACAATGGACCTCATACATCTAATTAACACCTCATACAAGTCTTCATAAATTTACATTCTACCCTTAAGGTATTTTCTAGAGTCAATGTCCTTGTTAATTAGAATTAGTATATAAACCTGTCAGTGTGTTTAATACCAAAACTACCAACATAGTTGCTCATAAAAGCTGAAAGAAATAATTCCTTTGTTTTTTGCAGGAAGGTGTTAACAGAAAACCCAGAGATCCACTGAGCTGTATTCCTATTGTTCTGAGTTTGGGTAAATAATCCCTTTTTAGAATTAATGTTTAATTATTTATGTTAAATGTCTGAGTTTTTCCAAAGTTTGAGCAGATTATTTTTATTTTCCTGTGAAGTTCTTTTGTTTCCTTTTGTCCATACCAAGTTCTGTTCTAAGAAACAAGCAGTTCTAAATTTAAAGTTGCTAAAATGTTTACACTTAGTCTTGTGTCGGGAATAGAATCAACTCCCCTCTGGACTTCTAATTGTCCTAAAATTAGATCCAATAAGATTTGTGTTATTTACCCTGCCACCAATTGTGAAAAAGTCTGTTGGTATTTCCTGTGTGTGAACTCGTGCACAAGCGGAGAAAAAAGTAAATGTCTGTATCTGGTTTCTGCTGATAATACTTCAGTCTACAAATAAATCACAAACACATCCTCAGCTGTCTGTCATGTGCTCTGCTGCAGCGAGTTATGTCAGAGCAAATGTTATTATCAAACCTTTAAGGCACAGACGGCCTGTTTTCTTTGGGTGGACACCTGATGCTGAAGTCCTGCCAACTATAACATCATGAACTTGTCCGTGTCTAATGAGCTTACAGCAGATCAGTTTCAAACAAGATGTTAAAAAGTGTTCAGCTTACATCACAGCAGGATTTTTGTAACATTCAGTTACACTTTTAAAGAAAAGACACTGGCTGTTTATTCTGTCTGAAGATTTCATTAATGTTCTAGCAAAAAGAAGAAGATTGTTGTGTAGATAAAGATAAATAGAGGTCATTAGGAGATGAATGTTAGTTCACAAGCAAACAAGCAGGAAACAAGCTGAGTGTTAGTTTTAGTTCTTGTAGACCAGTAACTACTGTTCACAAGGTCCAAAATTCAAACTTGTTCCAAACCAAGGGCCAGTTCCTGTGAATATTTATTGTAAAAATGTTTTTTCCTTATCAAATTATATTTAATGTGGCATTTAGAACATGCATACTCTAACAAATAATAAAAATTATTAAATGTAGAAATACACACTGTACGCATTACTTTCACTGGCTATTTCTTAGAGTAATGTTTTATTGCAATCCAGCAAATCAATTAAAAACAGAAAACCCTCAATGAAAATCAACTTAATTAGCTTTAAAAATAGAGAAAAGTTGGCTATTGTTGATAAAAGACTGCAGAGTGCAGTGACAAAAAAAGAGAAACAATCCAATTATTTTGAGGCCAGAAAAATGTTAGCATGGGCCGGATTTGACCTGCAAGCCTTGAGTTTGATTCATGACATTTTCGTTTTATTTTTATTTTTTTGGTCCATGCAAGTTAGAAAACGTATTTCGAACTGTCAGATGAGGAACAAAAAAATAAAAATATTTTTCATTATTGTCTGGATGAGAACATATAACACCTGGAACATGCTTCACATGTATTAATTTCACATGTTTTCACAGGTGGAGTTCATTTGTTTATTACTGTAAGGGTCAAAGACTGAAAGAACCCAGGAGTCAAACACTGAGGATGTTTCTTCTTCATCAGTAAATATCTCTAATAAACTGTCATAACCAGAGCTGTTCAGAAAAAGTCAATACAGAAGTTGCATAAAACTTCCAGGCTCTTTCTAAAATGCATTTTCTGCTTTAAGACTTCTTAAATAAACTTTCCTGCAATAACAAACCTACTGGAGACGAGTTAATCCAGCTGCTGTTTGACAAACTGCAGATTCTGACGGCATTAATGCTCTTCAGCTTTATCTCCACGCTCACAGGAGCAGTCATGCAGAGACGGGAGACTTTTTACTTTTTTATGTTTTAGCTGCTTCTGGCCTGATTTTTACTTGGATCTGACTTGTTTTATACTAGAAGGGGAAATTTAGGAAACAAGTCTGTGGAAAGATGTGCTGACTTTGAGTTAATTTGGGTTTCTGGATGTTTTTGTCTTCATTAGTTATATTGTGGATTAGTTTTTAAATTGAGGCTCATTGACACTGTCAGAAAGTACAGATTGAGAGAGAATTTAGACGAGCAATGATGAACTATTTCAGATCTGCTGGACTCTTATTTAAATTCTGACAGCTGTAAACCACGTTCCAAACAAAAATCCTAAAAATGCATGAAGGACATTTCCTGCTGCAGCTTGGTGGATCCTCTGTCAGGTTGTTCAGCAGATAGCTGCTCCTCTGCATCCTGTGAGGTATAATCCTGGACTCCACGCTCTCAAATCTGTCAAACCTTTAGTTTTTTATTTATTGTCACCTAAACACTTCAAGAAGTTTTTATTTTTGGGGGGGAAAGTGGTGATTTTACATCTAAATAGAGGGTAGATAACTTCTCTGCACCTGCAGCGTGCAGGAAGTCAAAGGTTGCTGCTGATTTACGCATCATCAGGCCTGCAGATGTGATCTATATCAGTCTGGGATGTGAGGCATTTCAAATCTTCAGCTCCACCCTGCGAGTAACACCTCCTCCTCCTCCTCCTCCTCCAGCTGCTGCTGTTTGTCTGTTAGCCTGTCTGTCTGCCTGTCTGTCTGACTGTTAGCCTGTCTGTCTGCCTGCCTGTCTGTCTGTTAGCCTGTCTGTCTGTTAGCCTGTCTGACTGTTAGCCTGCCTGCCTGCCTGCCTGCCTGCCTGCCTGTCTGCCTGTCTGCCTGCCTGCCTGTCTGACTGTTAGCCTGTCTGTCTGTCTGCCTGCCTGCCTGCCTGCCTGCCTGCCTGCCTGCCTGCCAGCCTGCCTGCCTGTCTGTCTGTCTGCCTGTCTGCCTGCCTGTCTGCCTGTCTGACTCACAGAGCTGCAACTTAAAGCTACAATCAGCTGCAGAAACAGTTTGGATTTCACAGATTTAAATGCAGACGTTTGTCAATGTTTCTGATAATCTCCCCCCCACCAAAAAAAAAGACTTTTTAACATAAATTCTACACTTTCCTGTTCCACTGTTATGGAAATTTTTTTATTTTTAGGTTATTTATGGTTGCATGACCTGATAAAATGTCATGTTTTTGATAGATCTCATTCTATTTTTATAAAATGAACACTTAAATCATCAGTAGGTCCAAACCCCGCACTCCCAGCTCCTCTGTGACCACGGTGGTGAAGGCAGGGTTGTGTCCAACCTGCAGGACACCAGATACCTTCAGTCCACCCAAACTGGCATCTACCCTGACATAACAACACACACACACACACACACACAGAGCCACAGCTGCTAAAAAAGTGATCAACAGAAGCAGGCTGGGCTGTCAGGAATGAGACAAGGTCAGAGTGCAGAGGATCCAAATTATTTCCAAACACGGATTATAGATCCAAGCTGCTGACCCTGAGCTTCCAACGTTCAGGAGATTCTAACATTTGAAGCTTTCTAGTGTTCTTACTGACAACAAATCTAGAGAAACATGCAGTGAAACCCAACAAACAAGAATGAGCCTGTTTGTTTCATTCAGTTTGAGTTTTACTGGAGCGACCTCAGCTGCTTGGGCCGCTCGTCGGAGCTGAAGTTATGTCTCAGGCTCAAGTAGCCGAAGCAGAGGAACGATTCAGGCCACGGAAAGAATGTCAAGACCGCCAGAAGCTTTGGGCCGGGGGCCGGTGGCCATGGCTCTATTTGAGATCCTTTAACTTCACATGCTTCAACCTGACATGAGTAGCCTCGCTGTTGCAGCTCGCGCTCTTACACAATAATCAAATAGTTTTAGAAACATAAAATAAAACAAGCTGTTTTTTTCTCCTCTCTGTTTCAGACTCTGACATAGACCAAGAGGATGGCCATGTTTTCAACCAAACCAGAGATCAAGCTGTAAGTAAACTGGGGCGGGGCCACCCTGGACAGGTGACATGTCCATCACAGCAGCTCGAATCATTACCTGCAAGTCTGAAAGCAACAGAAGTAACAATCAGAACAGTTCGTTTGTTTATCCAGCTGATACAGGCGACATGTTGGGACAAACTGTTTTATAAGATTTACTGTGCAACAGTTCAGGAAACAAACGGTGGAAGGAGGTGGTGGAGACCGGAGCGTGACACGTTTCCTCCCTCAGAGACGGGCTGAGGTGAAGATAAACGACATGCAGCTGAAAAACAACAGAAACAGCAGGTTACAGGGCAGTGGCTGCAGACGTTACCATCAGCTGCAGGAGGAAATCTGTTCAGAGGCCGATTTAAATATTTTATTTATTGTTTGACTACAGAGACAGAAACACACGTCTGTATGCAGAGTGGAGGGTTGCTGCAGCTCCAGCAGAGAAATAAACAAAATCTGAGATTATTCATGCAGGATTTGTTTTTTTGACTTTCAGACTTGTTGAAACAAGAGCACTGATCATCAAATGGTGGCCTGCAGGCCAATTCAGGGAAATAATGTATCCCTGCAGGGGGCAGGGTTGAAATAGGTTTCAAGGCGTTTCGAGTTTTTAGCTAGCTTCTAGATGCCATTTGAATACTTTGAGCTTTTAACTAGCTTTTTGCTACTTTAAGCCTTGAACAAGTTGTTGCTACATTTAGCTTGCCTTTTGCTGCGTTTATTTCTTAGCTAAGCTTTTGTTGGTTTTAGCTTTCCGTTTTCCTCCTTTTACTTTTAGCAAGACTTTTGCTACTTTTAGCTTGAAACTAGCTGTTTGCTACATATAGCTAACCTGATGTTAGTTAACCTTTTCTGTTTTTAGTTTCTTATTTTAAATGTTTTGCTTGCCTCTTTCACTCTTTTTTGCACTTTTTTAATTTGCAGCTTAAAACTTTTATCTAGCCTTTTTTTGGTATTAGCTTTCAGCCTGCCTTTCTACTATTAGCTTATATTAGCTTCTTTTGCAAATATTAGGTGACCTTTACTTTTAGCTTTGAACTATAGCTGTTTGCTACAAATCGTTAGCTGTACTTGTTTTTAGTATCTAGCTAATCGTTTTCTGCTTTTAGCTAGTGTTTTGCTACTTTAAACATTTAGCTTGCCTTACTTTTAGCTATTTTGCAGCTTATAACTTTTAGTTAGCCTTTAGCTTTAAGCCAGTGGGGTTATTATTCTAATAGGCCTATAGATTGCATTTTGCTTTATTTGGATTTTAGCTTATATTTTATTTTGCTAAATATTCGCTATGTATGTTAGCCTTTAGCTAATGTTCTGCTTCTTTTAGCTTTAACAAGTCCATTTCAGCTTCTTTGACAAAATTCATCATGACAAGTCAGCTCAGCATTTTCACTGCATTTTTGCAGAAAATGAAATTTTCCTCGTTATTGTCACAAGGATTAAATAATCATTGTTATTGTTAAGTTCTGGCCCCTGAACAGATATATTTGTCTGTTTTCTGCCTCTGCTCTCTGTGGAGCAGCTGGATCAGTGGAAGAGCTGAACTGTCCAACATGCTGGTTTTTGTTAAATAGTGCTGTAAATATTCTTGTCACGGTTTGTGTTTTAAATTTTTGACTGTGTGAAGTCTCCTGCTGCAGTGCTGCCCTGCCTGCAGATCAGAGTTTTAATATCGGAGTTAAAGAGTCGAACCATTAAACCTTCTGTTCTCTGATCAGGTGAAACACAAGAGGAGGTCGCCCCCCTCGACCAGGTCCCCCTCCGCCCCTCAACGTAACCCCCACCACGGCAGTGCTGCAGACGAGCAGGAGAGCCCCGAGAGAGTGGTGAGAGTGAGACACACATAAAGACACACAGACACAAAAAACACAACAGCAGCAATAAAGTCATTAAACCTGATCGTTATTCAGTAAAATGATTTATTATTAAATGATTTCTGCTTCTGTAAACAGCAGAAGCTTAAAAAAACAAACAGGTTTTAATACTTTTTTTTTACATTGTCAGAGATTTTTAATTAAACTACATTTTAACTGAGCGAAGAAATGAATATAGCTGTTCAATTAGTTAAATTTCATATTTTGTTAATCATTGCATATGCAGCCATTTTGATTTACTGTAATTAAATCAGGATGAATTCTTTAAAAACCCTCTTCATCACTCTGAAACAGTGTTAAATTAAAGGAGCTGAGACCGATCCTGCCGGCCACACAGTCCACCACAAAGGTTCTGACCTGCTCAGCTCATTGTTCAGCACATAAACAAGCTTTACTTTCTCTCGGCTCAGCAGAAACAGCAGCTTCAGCCTTTTCATGCAGCAGCAGCTGACCGATCGCAGTCAACAACCAAACCTCTGAAATTTGGCAGCTCTGGACCGGCGGTGATGATGAGACGCCCGCTGCATTAAATACTTTGTTTTTACCACTTTGACAGTAGCTTTACGGTTGATCTGCTGAAGAAGAATCAGCAAAACAGTAGCCGAAATATGTGCTAAATCTAAAATGATCTAAACAGATTGTTAGCAAAACATAAACTAAAAGTAGACAAAAAATAAGCAAAAACAATCGATAAGGCTAAAATCATTAAAACAGGTGTTGAAATTAGCTAAATGTCTTAAAATGATCAAAACAGTAGAAAAGCAGTAACAAAAAAAGAGCAAAAACAAATGCTAAAGCTGAAATCAATAAAACAGATAGCTAAATGTCTTAAAAATTATCAAAAAAGTAGCTAAAAGTAGCCAAACAAGAGCAAAACCCACTGCTGAAGCTAAAATCATAAAAACAAATGTTGAAATTAGTTAAAGTCTTAAAATGATTTTAAAAAGTAGCTAAAAGTAGCAAAACTGTAGCCAAAAAGAGCCAAAAACAACTGCTAAAGCTAAAGTCATAAAAACAAATGTAGCTAAACATGTAAAATGATCAAAACAGTAGCTAAAAGTAGCAGAACAGTAGCCAAAAAAGAGCAAAAACAACTGCTAAAGTTAAAATTACAAAATGAATAGTTGAAATGAACCAAATGTTCTTAAAATTATCAAAAGTGTAGCTAAAAGTTGCAAAACAGTAGCTAACAATAGCTAAAATAGGTAAACATTTATTAAACACTTGAACCTATTTTTTTCTGCTGCACTTGGTCCCAGTCCAACAAAATCAACCTCATTTTTATTTAAACTTCCTTTGCTCCTGCTGGCCAATGGGTTTGCTCGGTTTTCTTGACAGCATTTAAATAAAAAAACACCTCTAGTGTCTTTATTTTTTATTATTGTTGCCAATATTTAATCTGCAGAAGATCTAATACGACTGGTGTAGATGTTTTTAAAACCCCTTTATGACAGATCAGTGGTTTGAGATTTTCTGGGGGTGCATCATCGTCGCAGATCGTTTCATAACGTTTCTGGTGTTCTGTTTGCAGGAGCAGAAGGAGAAACTCCATGCGGAGCTGAAGCAGGTGTTGAGTCAGAAAAGAAGTCATCTGAGAGAATCAGCCTGCCAGCTGGCACAACCAGAGATGGATTCAGAGCCAGCAGAGGAGCAGACAGTAAGCAGGCAAACAATTAACACTTTAATCTCATCATTCAGGCTTTAATTACTCAATTATCAGTCCATAATATTATTCTGTTTTACAGGAAATGCCTTTGCAAAGACATATTTTACTTTACTTTTTTCAATCTGTGAGTTATTTGCTTTGGTCAATCTGTGGAAAACTGTAGTTTGAGAATAAACTGACCTCTCCTCTGTGACAGCCTAATGGATAAAATGAGAACAGAAGTTGAGCAGTGCCACTTTTTGTGCAATGGAAAAAAAAAAAAAGCTAACCTGGATTAATGATGAAAGACCAAACTAAATCTTATTTCTGTGTCCCAGACTGTGGAGAAAATCTCCAAGCCGGTGGAAATCATGGTGGAGACGGATGCAGAGGTTGGCGCCAGCGGCTACAGCGTGATGGGCGGAGGAGAGCGGGGGATCTTTGTTAAAGACGTCCTCAAAGACTCTCCGGCTGCCAAACACCTGAGTCTGCAACAAGGTATCCGCCGTCACGTCTCAAACCTTCAGGGGATGAAAAATCGAGATCAAACAAAGAGATGAAAACTGCAGTTTTTGTCACAGTTTAGCAGGAGTTTGGACCCAAAAAAATGCAAGGAACTCAGAGAAATAACTTTTATTGGAACAAAACAAAAAGGCTGTTGTCGGACCAAAACGTATTTAATTTGGATAGAAACAAAGAGGCACACTGAAAACACAACAATGAGAGAAAACTGACAGAACGTTTAGACCGGGGCTGATGAGGAAGTAGAGACACCTGGGCTAGATGAGGACAGGGAACAGGTGAGAGTGGGCGGAGCTGGAGCAGAGGCATAGAAGTGACTGACTGTGGGGAAAAGACTGATGGCACAAAGAAAAATAGAAAAAAAATTTTTTATCACCATTTAGCACCAAACCTCTATTTGATGCAATTTTAAACCTTCAAAATTAATATTATGTAATTTTTTCTTCCAGAATCCTCAAGAAGAATAAAACAAACTGAGATTCATTGATTTACATCTGTCCTCTGTCAAAGGTGATCAGCTGCTGAGCGCTAAAGTCTACTTTGACAACGTGAAGTATGAAGACGCTCTCAGGATCCTTCAGAGCGCGGAGCCCTATAAGGTCAGCTTCCAGCTGAAGAGGACCATCCCTAAAGCTGAGGCCAGCGTGCGACCAAGAGCTCCAAGTGTGGAGGTCAAAACTCCTAAAGTCAAGATGGCCAAAATGGTAATCAAATATTTTCTGTATTTATGACATTAAACTAGACTAAAACCACTGATGCCAACTTGTCAGTAAGAAAAGTCACTATTGTCCTAAAAGCTAAGTCATTAAACAACATCATTCAAATATTTGGATATTTGCCAATACTGGTCATCTAGGGCATAGGAGAGATGAATATCAATGTTAATGAGGAACAACATGTGTAACAATCCTCTGCAAATAAACCTAATGAAATTATCTCACATTACATAAATACATTTTGTGAGAATATCAAATTTAACCAAATAACTGTTAGATGTTGGACGAGGTAAAGACGTGATGGAGGCTGTGAGTCAAATGCAGCCAGGTCCAGAGATTTATTTTATTACATTAATGTCAGTGAAATAAACATTACAGTAAAAATTACAAAGGGAATCAGCGGCAGCTTTGTGCACGCATGATTCATTTGCAGCAGTGGATGCAGAGTAGAGTGGGTCTCCTCTCTGCTCTGACTGCTGCTGGGGTTGCTGCATGACGCTTCAGTGAGTCGGACCTCTTGTTAGTGCTTTAGAAAGGCAGAGAGGCTCACAGCACCACTCAGTGCTTGATGAGGACAGTGCTGTCGCCAAAGTCACCAAAAGTTTCCAATAGCACCAGGAAAAGTCGCTGTATTTGTCTTTTAGTTGCTTTTTGGGGGAAAAAATTATTAAATCTGGCAACTAAGTCACTAAGTTGGCAACACGGGCTAAAAAATCAAACTTGAGTGATATTCCAATAAACCAGAACATGTCAACATATTTAAGAAAATTGCTGTTCTTTATATTTAGGAGTTCAATAATGAAAGATGTTGACTGACAGTAAAAGTAAAAATCTTTCTTGTTCATGTGTTTCTGTTGCAGAGCGTGAAGGGCACAAAGCCGTTCAAGGCCCTTAGGAAAAGAGGTGGTCGTTTTGGTCTGAAGAGGTTGAAGGAGAAGCACAGAGAGGAGGTGGTAATCGAAGGAACTCCTCCACGACTGGAAACGGGTGATGTGGACGTGGAGTTCTCACTTCCAAAAGTCAAACAGAGGAAGAGCGGGAAATTTGATGAAGAAGACATCCGAGGAACAGTAACCGTGGGGAAAACAAAAAGAAAAATCCGGTTGGTCTTATTTGTGTTCTGTCTTTTTATTTTTACCTTAAATTTAACCAAACTTAAAGAAATACAATAAAACATATAGTATTTACAGTGTTGTTTTTATTTCTTTTACTTTTCCAGGTTTCCTCACATGAAAGTCAAGAAATACACCAGATCAGAGACAGAAGGAAAAGTGGAAACAGGACAGCTTGAGGGACACGTAAACGTCCCTGCGTCCGAAATACCTGGAGCTAAAGTGAAAACCAAAGGAAAAGGAAACAAGTTTGGGATAACGTTTCCTAAAACTAAACACATAAAGTCAGATTCTTCTTTGGAACGAGGATCTGTGGAGCTGAAGCCTCCAGATGTGAGCCTCCAGCCACCATCAGTGGAGTTCAGTTTGTCAGAGACTAAAAACAAGGACGTGGACAAGAGAGGGTCAAAGTTTAATCCCCCTGATGTAGAGTTTGCACTCCCTTTAGGAAAACCTGAGTTGTCATTGCCAAAAGCGAAGGGGTCGGCAGGAATTAAAGCTCCTAAAGTTGAAGTTAAAGGAGAAGTTGATGCAGCTAAAGGTAAGATTAATGTGGACGGCGACACGGGAGACACAAAACTCAGAATGCCAAAGTTGAAACTTCCTAAAGTTCGACTCTCGCGTCATTCGGATGAGATTGATGGAGAAATGAAGTTGAAAGCTGAGGGGATGAAAATACCTCATGTTGGCATAAAAACAAAAGGAGATGGTGAGGTTAGGCTTCCTGGAACAAAACTCACCACACCAGAAGTGAAAGGGGAAGGTGGTTCTTTTGAACTTCCCTTGGTTGATGCTTCTTTGCCAAAAGTGAAGTTTGATACTGATGGCTCACTTCAAGATCATCCAGGAGCAACAAAGACAGTGGTGAAGATGCCTGCCATCAATATCTCTGTGCCAAAGGTGGATTTGGAGTTTGATACAGGACAAAGAATTCCAGATGAAGTGGAGGGCACCGTTAAAGGAGCTAAATTTTCCATGCCAAAGGTTGATATTGCTTTACCAAAAATGGGGTCTCCTGATGTGAATATTGAAGGTCCAGATGGTGAAGGAAAGTTTAGTCCGCCTTCCGTTGACATCTCTGTCCCAACAGTGAAATCAGACGTCGATATGGATTATTACGTTGGTGGAGACGGAAGGTTCAAAATGCCCGAATTTGACGTAACTCTCCCAAAACTAAAGCAGTCAGAGCAGGAAGTGGAAGGGAGTTTTAAGTTACCCAACGTGGACTTTACTCGTACCAAAGTAGATATTAAAGGACCTGGAACCAAAGAAGGAGCTAAATTCAACATGCCTGCAACTGAAATGTGTCTTCCAGAAGGAAAAGCAGAGAGTAAGATAGACATTGAAGGAAAAGGAAGCAAGTTAAAAATGGCTTCAGTTGATGTTTCTCTCCCTAAATTTAAATCAAAGCAAGCGAACATCAATATCGAAGGGCCAGAATTTAAAAGCAGTGATTTAAAAGCACCAACTATTGACATTTCACTTCCTCAAGGCACATTTGAAGAAAATGTTGCTTTTGGTAGTGAGGGTGAATTCAAGCTTCCATCTGTAGATATAAGCCACCCTGGAGTTAAATTCTCAGGAGATGCAAACATTCAAGGTCCAAAAATCAAAGATGGAAAGTTTGAAATGCCCAAATTTGATGTCTCACTTCCTAAAGAAAAAGAACATGAAAATATTGACATTAACATTCACTCTGGAACAGATGGGAACATTGACCTACCCTATTGTGATATTGGAGGTCCTGAAGGAAAAACAGGAAAATTCAAATTGCCCAAAGTTGATATCACTCTTCCAAAACTGCCAGTGGGGGAAGTCAAAGTTGAAAGACCAGAAGTGGAAATACCAACTGTTGATATTTCTCTTCCAAAAGGAAAATTAGAAGGACATTTTGACGTTGATACAAAGGGAGCTAAATATCAAATGCCTTCACTCAACATTAACCTTCCTAAGATAAAATCTAAGGAAACAGATATTGATATAAAGGGACATAAAGGAAAATTGGAAATGCCATCACTGGATATTTCTGGACCTAAAATAAAATCTCCAGAGGTAGATGTCAAACTCCTGAGTACAGATATTGACATTTCACTTCCAAAACCAAAAGCAGAGGTTGACATTGGTTATGCAGGGAAAGATGGAAAAGTAAAAATGCCAAAAGTTGACATTTCATTGCCAAAAGTAAATGTTCCTGAAGGTGATGTAACAATTAAAAGACCTGTATTCAGTAAGAAGATTGAGCTGCCAGATATTGATATTTCACCAACCAAAGAAAAATTAGATGTTGAGTTTGAAGGACATGGTAGTAAAAGTGGAAAGTTCCAAATGCCATTTGTTGATTTTTCTCTACCTAAAATGAAAGCAAAAAGAACAGATGTCAACATAGAAGGTCCTGAAATTAAAGACGGAGGTATAAACATGCCTGATGTTTCACTTCCAACAGGAAAAACAGAAGTAGACATCAGTGGTGAAAGCCCTGATGTAAAAGGTGGCAAACTCAAGATGCCAAAGTTTGATGTGTCTCTACCAAAAGTCAGTCTCCCAAAGGTTGAGGGACCAGACATAAAAGGAAAATTTCAAATGCCATCTGCTGATATTTCCCTCCCAAA
>JARVJO010000330.1:24676517-24688931 GCA_031762555.1 Cynodonichthys magdalenae | reverse complement strand
TGAAGCAACCCTTAAATCTCCTGTGGTAGCCATGTGGAGCTGCCTAAACACTTGCTGATACAAAGCTCCGCCTATTTGTAAAAGAAGCTCCGCCTATCTACACAAAGCTCCTCCTCTGAGTTCAGTCTGCAGTCGCGTACCAGCCCCACAGAGCACCCCTCCCCTGAAGCACTGTTTGAAACGTGCTGAAGTGGGAGTGTCAGAAAGGGTAGGATGTTCTTAACGATACAGAAGCCAACTTCAAGGCGTTTAGATGCAAAGTCAAATTTATTTTTGGCATAAACAGCTTTCTCATAACAACTGAAGGTAACATAGTGACTTAATTGGGTTATAGAATTGAACTATGAGTCTAAATAATCCCCCCCCCCCCCCCCCACACACACACACACACACACACGATACCCCAAGGCTAAACCTGCTTTTGGCAATCATTTACATTGTTAAATTCCTGCAGTTTTTCTCAGGACCCCTAACTTGGACTCTCATGACTCGTGGGGTTCTGACCCCAGCTTTTGGGAAACACTAGTTTAGACTGTTTATTTTCAGAGAAAACTAAAGTGTTTCATGATTAATGTCTTTTGTCTGTTTCATTTGTAGACACAATAAAATCATTAACATTCTTTAATCAAGAGATTTCAGTCATTTCCTCCACAGGATCATGATTTAAAAAATCATCTTAGTGCCTCCATGGAGGAGGGGGAGGTGTGTGTGTGTTGGGGGGGTCTGAAGATCAGCAACACTCAGCAGTGATTGTCAAACTATTTTGTATTTCTGCAGGTTTACTGAGTCCAGCAGTGAACTTGTGTCAAAAAGGTTAAAGTCTGAAACTCGTGGGTTTGTTTTTGTAAGAAACAGGAAGCTTCAGAGGAAATCTGCTTCCAGTTTTCAATTTGTTTTATTTTTTAATATTTCCTTTTTTCCTGTAAATGGAGAACTGTTTGGACTCATCTTTAGATCATAATAAGGATTTCTGATCCAATTTAAAACTTATAACTCACTCCAAAGAAGCGCTAATAGATTTATAACATTCAGCAAAATATTACAAAAAAATTCCTTTGTGGTGAGTTTTAAATGAAGAATCATCTTTTTCTGAGTTGTTATTTAGCAGCTGATAATATTTATGCAAAAATCCAGAAACAAAAACATCAGCTGGACTCATGCAGATTTTAAATATTCTTGCTCACAGAAGCAAAGCTGAGCGTTAATTTTACTCATTTAGTTTAATTTTTAATGAAGTTATTTGCATCTTCTTGTGCTTTTATTGTGAAAGGAAGGATTCTTGAAACTTGTGGTGAAACTTGTGGTGAAACTTGTGAAACGTCTTCCAGCTTCCTGATCGTCCTGGCTCGTGAACTTTCACTACTTTTGTTTTTGTCTTCTTTCAGGGTTTTTGTTCTTGGACGCGTCTCGTCCAGCTGCTGCTGAGTCTTTGTCATTTTTCTTGTATGAAACTTTGTCTCAGTCGTTTGTGATCAAACCGTTTGCTCACCGTCTGGACAAACGTTTAGTTTCTCACAAAGAAGATTTAATATTTTCTGATGTGTTCAAATGAAAATAGTGATGAAATAAAACAAATGTATGTTGACCCTTCACTTGTTCTAATATTTAGAAATTTTAGAAACCTGCCTAAAAGCTTCATCCAAACTAAATATTTTATTTAACATTTATCTCTTAGATTATTAAAAGAAATCTGAGAAATGTTCTGATTTAGAAGTTTATGAGGTGAAAAACACAGAGACTTTATATCCTCCTGAAATCAACCCCACTTTAAAAGTTTTTATTTAAATGTTGTCAAAACTTTTTGCTCCTTTGTAAATTTTTTATCTGTATTTTTGTCACATTTTAATCAAATATTAATTTTAGACTGAACTGAAGTTCCAACGTTCTCCTCCAGGACTTTCTGGTAGGGGCCAGAATTAAAGATTTTAACTTATTTTTTATTTTTTTATTTACAGCCGGTCCTTCAGGTCTTGAAGCAGCACAGCAGCCCCAGATCATCACACTACCACCCCCGTGTCTGACTGTGGTTAGTTTTTGTCTCAGTTCTCAGGATGTTTAACTCAGCTTCCCACAAAAAGTTAGATCTTGGTTTAACGAGGGGGATCAGTTACTTTTTCACTTGGTTTTATTCTGTAATGATGGAATCATGATTTGAAAAAATGCCTAGTGTATTTATTCAGGTTATCCTGAATAAAATCTGATATTACCTGATATTACCATTTGAACCATTTAGGTGTGGAAAAAAAGCAAAAACAAGAAATTTTCACGGCACTGAAAACACTGACAAATATATATTATATTTTGCACATTTGCCAACATTTTGAATTTTCAAGTCCATCGAGAACACTTTCTCTCAAATCAAATTTATGTCTTTTAAAATAACTTCACTACTGAGTTCTGTAAATATAAAAAAAGAACAAAAGGCATAAAAGACTGAAACGTTGCAAAAACATGAAACAATAAAAGTAAAGATCTGGCATTTCTTTAAGGAATACATATCACCTGCTAACTCTAATGGCAGAGTTTTACACTAATGATTTGGAGTTGAGAAATGAGGGATATCTGATTAATTAAACCTAAAAAAAGTTATATTTGTTAGCTCTCAAGCTATGTGATAGAAACCACTCTCAGCTACTACCACACCAAATTTTAGCTTCATATCTGCAAAGCTGACCAAGTTCTAGCCATTTTTGTGTCGGATAACATGGATTAGCTGTGGCGGCCATCTTGACCAGGGCAGACTGCAAAAGTCAATTAGCTGTAGGCGCACATCCAATAATTACTTTCTGAGAGTTGTGTTAAAATCCATCAACTGGTTCATGAGATATTTTGCTAACAGACAAGCAAACACAGACATAAATATTTTCAGCTTCCCGTCACTGGCTGCAGACAATAGCAAATGGAAAATGAGACAAACAAACTGAAAACAGGACGGATAAGATGAGGCTAAAAGAGAGATAAAAATAAAATGTTGTTTTGACTTGAATCTGGTCACAAGCTCACATTTTTATCTCGTAGGCAAACCACTATCACAGCAGCCGAAGGCAAATAAGCTAAAGTACACTCAGACATTTTTAACTGGGTCATTTTCAAAACAACATGTCAGGATGTTTGTTTATGTTGAAAAGTCCAGCAAATGTGTGCCGACAGAGACGCTGCTTAACGTCTGCAGTTCAGCTGATGTGACTTTAACAGATTATTTTGGGTTTTATTAGAAAATCTAAAGTTTCTCAAACATCTGAGTGCTGTGATCAATACAGGTCTTTGTGCTCCAGACAGAGTTGAAAACTTTTATTTGCTCAGTTAAAGCCCGCTGTGCACTGATAACACAACTTTTCACTGACCGACCTGACCTCATTGTTCACGCCGCATGATTCAGCTGCCATTTTTAATAAAAGACACCAAAACAGAAAAACAGTTTCCTCCAGGAGAAACTAGCACAGCATGGTCAGCATGTTTGTTGTTCCCATAGCAACGTCTAGGTGAAAAAACAAGATCTGAGTTACAAAACAGAGAATCAGGGCTCATCTGAGCTAGCTTTAGTTAGCCTTTAGCAACTTTGAGCTTCTGGCTAATGTTTTGCTATTT
Source organism: Cynodonichthys magdalenae (assembly GCA_031762555.1). Classification (NCBI taxonomy): domain Eukaryota; kingdom Metazoa; phylum Chordata; class Actinopteri; order Cyprinodontiformes; family Rivulidae; genus Cynodonichthys; species Cynodonichthys magdalenae. The sequence goes on along the minus strand of JARVJO010000330.1, from coordinate 24,685,343 downwards.
TTAACTAACACTTTGCTACATTTAGTTTAAATTTAGTTACACTTAGAGCTTCTAGTTACTGTTTTGCTACTTTTAACTATCTTTTTGCTACATTTAACTATCCCTTAGCCAATTTAAGCTACTTTTACCTAACCTTTTCCTACATTTAGCTTTTAGTTAGCCTTTAGCCACTTTGGGCTTCTAGTTTTTATTTTGTTATTTTTCCCTAATCTTTTCCAACATTTAGCTTTTAGCTAGCCTTTAGCCACTTTGAGCTTCTAGCTATCATTTTGCTACTTTTAACTAACCATTTGCTACACTTATCTTTTAGCTAGCCTTTAGCAACTTTGAGCTTCTAGCTGTCATTCTGATCATTTTAGCTAATTATCCCTTTGCTACATTTAGCTTTCAGCTATCTTTTAGTCACTTTGATCTTCTAGCTACTAGTTTGCAACTTTTAGTTAACCTTATTTATCCTCTTGCTATATTTTGGTACTTCCTTTAGCTTTTAGGTAGATTTTTTTAGTTTTACTTTTAACTACCATTTTGCTACTTCACATGCAATTGCTGCTCCAAAGCTGTGGAACAATCTACCTCATTCTGTCAGCTGAGACTGTTGACGCTTTTAAATCTTTGCTGAAGACCCATCTCTTTTCTTTGGCTTTTGATGAAACCAAGTTGGAGGTTCAGTTAGAGCTTTTTATATATTACAGTGTGTTTCTGTATTACATTTGTATCTATTGTTTGTTTGTTTTTGATAAGTCTTGACTGAACTGTAAAGCACTTTGGTCAGCTTTTCTTGTTTTAATATGCTATATAAATAAATTTGACATTGACATTCACCTGATTTTTCTGTTACCGTTAGCTTTTAAATAGCCATTTGCTACTATTACCTGTTAGCTAGCATTTTGCCACACCTCTTAGTTTTTAGCTTATATTTTGCTATTTTTAGCTTTACTAAAGGATTTGCCACAAATGTTTTGGCACCTCTACCTTTTTTATCTTTAAGCTAGTGGTTTGTCAGTTTAGCTTCTAGCTAGTGTTCTGCTCCTTTTAGATATGCTTCCTGTTATTTTTAGCTTTTAGCAAAGGTTTGGTTACTTTTTTTTTTTTAGATTTTAACTGGGTATTTCTTATTTAGCTTCTAGCTAGCATTATAGTGTTCTGCTTCCTTTGCTATTCTTAGCTTTTAGCAAACATTTGGTCAATTTTAGCTAGTGTTTTTTTAGATTTTAACTGGGTATTGCTTATTTAGCTTCTAGCTAGCATTATAGTGTTCTGCTTCCTTTGCTATTCTTAGCTTTTAGCAAACATTTGGTCAATTTTAGCTAGTGTTTTTTTTTATTTTAACTGGGTATTGCTTATTTAGCTTCTAGCTAGCATTATAGTGTTCTGCTTCCTTTGCTATTATTAGCTTTAAGCAAACATTTGGTCAATTTTAGCTAGTGTTTTTTTAGATTTTAACTGGATATTGCTCATTTAGCTTCTAGCTTGCTCCTTTAGTTAGTGTTCAGCTTCAACCAATAGTCTTTCAGCTCACAGCATTTAAACTGCTTTGCTTTTAGCAAAGATTTTGCCACTTTTGCTACTGTTTTGGTACTTTTAGCTAGCTTCTGTTAGACATTCCAATTAACTTTCAGCTACTTCAACCAATAGTCTTTCAGCTCACAGCATTTAAAATGAATTTTCACAAAAGAAAGATAATTTTTCTGTTTTCATCTTGACTTTTTGTTTGCTAACAAGCTTAAATATCCGACACATGATGCTGATGAGATAAACAACGTGATTGATCTGTGGTTTCTGTATGGATCAGCATGACTCCTCCATCAATGAAGAGTTCAACTCTGGAATCTCTCTGGATTTAAAAACCACCAGGATGACTAAAAATAGCAAAAACAAAACAGCTAAAAGCTAAAGTAGAAAATTAATCTAAAAGTGATAGTTAAAGGTAGCAAAATGCTAGCTGAAAGTATAGCAAAATAATAGCTATAAGTTATAAAATGTTGGATGAGAGAAGAATAAAATAAATGTCTCGCTAAAAGCTAGTTTAAAAAATGGAAGCTAAAACGAGCAAACAGCAAAAGAAACATAAGCTTAAAGTAACAAAAAGGTAACTAAAATCTAAAAGTAAAAACAGGGTAGCTAAAAGACATAAAAAGTCAGCCAAAAGCAGCTAAAGTGATGCTAGCTAGAAGCTAAAAGTAGCTAAAGGTTACAAGTATTAGAAGGGCAGCTAAAAGGTTAAAGTGCCAAAAAGCATGCTTAATGTTAAAAGTTGCTAAACTAAAGGCTGAAAGTAACAAATGACTATCATAAAGTAAAATAACAGCTAAAAGGTAAAAGGTATCAGAATAATAGCTAAAAGAAACAACAGGCCAGCTAAAGTAAAGCTGGAACTCAAATTAGAGGAAAACTGGCTAAAAGTAGCAGAACAATAGCTAAAAGTTCCCGATTGTAGCCAGAAGCTTCATTTAAGTAACTTTCCAAAACAGGGTCAGTTTACTGAGGCTGATTTTAAACAACGTTATTTTTAAGAAAATAAAAAACTCACTGTATATTTTGGGAAAATATTTTAAATTAAACATTTATAAAAGTTTAAAAGATATAAAGTCACAGCAGATATTTCTTGAATGAGCTGAATGATCTGATAAACAAACAGCTAAAACAACAGTCTGTGGTACTGAAGTCCTCTGAGACCGGACCTTAAACACCTCCTTGCAGAATCCAGGATGCACCTTTTGGACCCACCTTCCTGCTTTTAGTGAGGGGGAGGTGTTCTGATGTGGCTCCGTTAGGACAGCCCCTGATCCGGTTCCCTCACACCCACAGAGCAGCAGAAAGAGTCGGAACCAGCAGCTGCGCGGCTCAGACGCGTCATGCATTCTGCAGGTAAGTCGTGGCTGCTGCTCACCGGCTTCGTGCTCTTCTACGTCATCTACCTGCTGTTCGGTGCGCTGGTGTTCTCCAGCATCGAGCGGCCGGTGGAGGACAAGCTGCGGCGGGACATGGAAACCCTGAAAGACGAGTTCCTGAACCGCAGCTGCGTCACCGCCGCGTCCCTGGAGCGCTTTCTGAACCAAGTGCTGTCGGCCAACAAGCACGGCGTCTCCGTCCTCAGGAACTCCTCGGAGAAGTCCAACTGGGACCTGGCGTCCTCCATGTTCTTCGCCAACACTCTGGTCACCACCGTGGGTGAGTCCAACAAACACAAGCCCAACCGGTGGCGGGTTTTACGCATGACGCAAAGCCCCAAAAAGTAAAAGTCTCCATAAATGATGTTAGAAAAGCACGCGCACGTGTTTCACTTTATGCAGATGATATTTGATGGGTTGTTGTTTTTTTCACCACATTCTGTTTTTAAAAAACTGCAGACGTGTTTCAGCTGTGAGGACAGAACTAAACAGAAGTTCTGCTTTTTTGAAAATTTACATATAAAAAAAACATAATCACGAGGTAAACCCACTGGTGCGTTAAAGTTGTTTTTAATTTATTCATTTCCCCTTTGAGAACTCTTATTTTGAAAATCTGAACCAAAGGTGCTGCAGAAAGTTAAAATTTTAAATCCTCTGGTCCCCTGTGCAGCTGGATTCTTATCATCCAGGAGAGTGAAGAAGAAACTTTCACCAAAAACTCACCAGACACACACACACACACACACCTGCAGTTTTTGTTTGTTTCATAAATTTTATATTGAAAAAAACTGATTGGGAAAAAAATATTTTGCCTGAATTTATGTTAGTTATTTATATGAATTATTTTAATTTTAATCTTTAAAATACCAAAATGTCCACCTGGTTTTATATTTTGGTTTGTCTGATGATGTCATTTTTAAATATGAAATGATTGATGTCAGTGCTTGAGTAGCACTTTTACCAAATACATTTTTACTCTTACGTGAATAATTTCTTGGATGGCTACTTTTTACTTTTACTTAAGTAAAAATATGTTGAGGTAGTATTTTTACTTGAGTACAATTCTTGGGAACTCAGAATAAAAGCTATAAAAACCAAACATCATGGCTCCAAGCTGCTGAATGTGTTGATTTATGATTGTTTCAATAATTACATATTGTTTCAGCAGGCATTTTAACATTTAATTACATTTCTGAGGTCATCTAAAGTTTAAAAGTTTTTAACCCCAACGTTTAAAAGATCTGGATCAGAACTGATCACTAATGTTTCACCACAAACTGCTGCTGCAGGTGTTGCTCTGACATTTCACTTTCCAAATAAAAGTCCCACAGAATGACCCAGTTATTAGAGGAAGCAGCTGGTTCACTTCCTGTGATAAACCTCAGAGTTTGGTGCACTTTGCACTGCTGAGGAACTGTTTCTAATTTTAGGAAATAATTTCCATAAGAGCAGTTCAGGTTTACTAAAAAGAGAAAGTTTCTGACCTGAATAAACGAGGTGCAGAAACTGAAAAACAACATCAGCACAGCTATAATAATCATTTAAATGTATTTCTCTAAGATTATTTAAAGAGTACTGCCAACGTGTTTCTGTCTGAATCGTTTCAACTTCTTTAAAGTCAGTTTTAGGATAAACTTCCAGGACATTTCAGTCAATTTTTCAGGGGAATTTGAAACAAAGTTGAAGTTCAGCCAAACGAAGCTCAGATGAAATGTTGGGGACGACTCTTGGCTTCTGAGACACCAGATTTTAGCTCAACATCTGTAGAATTGAGCAAATTGCAGCCATTTTTGTGTTTTTCTGAGGCGGCCATCTTGAATTGGTTAATCATTCCAACAATTACTTTTCATCCTCAGTAACCTTTTAAATATAATAAAATATAATATCCTAATTTTCATCAGTGCAACGTTAATTATTTTTTGCATTATTTCAGCATGAACTGAAATTATAAAAACCTGTGAATATTTGAATACAACCAGAGAATATTGTGCCTAAATTACATCATAAACTGTTGAGGTTTAAGGTGTATGAAGAGTTTAGTTTTGGGTGATTATGACCCTCCATGGCTCTTATTAACTTCAGTCTAAGTAGAACATCAGTCCTCCATGTTAAAGTACTTCCTGTTTAAACAGGATGTTGTGGCACTTGGAGAGCCGCATACAAGTTATCCAGGTTCATTTCATCAGCATCAGAAAGGAAAACGCCCAGTGTTTGAATTATTTATACAACATGAACACAGGTATATTTGGTGTTTTTTATAAGGTGAATTTTCAAGAAATCATCTTTTAAATTGAATTGAAATCATAGCAAATATAGTTAAAAGGTTTTTGTTTTCACATGTTGCTCTTTATCTGGGAACAGTTGAGTAAAAAATGAAAGATGTTGCTTTGAATCATATTTTGAACATGTTTAAAGGGTTAAACATTAGCCTGTCACACACACTTTAGTTTATTCTAAATTTCTGACTATAAAAAAGCTGTTTTAAGATGATGGAGTGAACTCTGTGTTGGTTTTAATTTGGTGTTTAAATGTATGAATAAATGCACTGAAGAGTTATTCATTGTGACCGCTGACAGTTTTCCAGTTATTGTATCATAACTACACGTAATGTTCCTTTATTACCATCCTATCTTTGCAGCGGTTGTGTCACATTTACATAAACTCTGCAGACAGAAAATGCTAATTCATGCACGACGCGGAACAACGGCAGCCTTTGTGTTCGTTGGAGCTTTATTTTGCTTTATGAGCTGCATGTTTTTTACAGTTCTGCATGGCTGATACCCGGTGCTTTCTGATGCTGCTGAGCTGAATGTTCCAGCAGTCAGATGACTGAGTGGAAAAAAAAAACAGCTTCACAGCTTCTGACGCTCATCTGGAAGTGAAACCAAACTCCTGTTTTCATCCTAATCACACTGATTTAATTATGCTGAAGTGATTTCTATTCTTGGATCTCAGGAATAAATTCAGGAAACTAAAATTTTTTTCTTTAACTTTTAAACAGAACTGAACCCGTGCCGATTGTTGAACCTAAACGTTAAAGCTGTTTGGTCCCAGCAGCTTGGTGGAGGCGTTCTGTTCCACGTTTAACACCGAGGGGACAGATGTTCAGACTGACAGAAGTAATTTACACGCATGTGTTTGGCTGTGACCTTTATTAAAACTCTAAAGGTTTGACCTTCTGGATAAATACCCAGCTGACGTTTTACCATCTCGACAAAGATCAAAACATCTGACGTTTGGAAAAACAGCACAGGTGGCGAGAGCCTCTGTGACCCGACGAGTCGACGTGAAACTCATGACCTCAGCTCGTCTTAAGGTGTGAAAATGACCCTAAAATACTTGGATTAAAACCAACAAAGCTGCTTGGTTTACGTCTAGTTGTATGAAAAGTAAGGATTATTTTAATTCAGTTTATTTATATAACGCCAAGTCCCAACAAGCATCATCTCAGAGCTCTGTAGGAAGCCAGCAGATTGTGTTGGATCACTTCATCACAGTGTCTCCCATCCTGAGCAGCACATTGGTGACAGTGGAGAGGAAAGACTCACTTTTAACAGGAAGAACCCTCCAGAACCAGACTCAGGACCGGCGGTCAATGATGCTTCTTGGTAGATTTTATCAGTCTAACCAATCCCTGATATGTGCTGCCGATTTGTTTATTTAATTTTTTATTTTTTGGAGGCCGATTCTTGCAGTTTAATTTTTAGTCACAGCATCACGGTGGCCCTCAAAGGATCATAGCTGAGAGGTGTCTGTTGTTTTTCTTCTTCCATTTGCATGATAAAAATGACACAATAACAAATGTTAAAGTCTCAATTTTAAACAAAAAAAAAAAAATTAAAAAAACAAACAAAACATTTTAACAATTGATAGCAAACAATGTAGAACTTTTAAATATATAACAATAAAAACAAACAGTATTGTATCAACGAACGCTTGCACGTATCGACTGATGCCGAAAACATGAAAAAATAAACACAAATATTGGCCCAAAATATCAGTCAGCTGATAATTCAGTCTTTGGGGTTTTTATTGTGTACTTTAAAAAGATATTTATTGGAGCAAAGTATGAAAAACGGTGCCAAAGTTTTAAGTTTCAGTCAAAATGCAGTATATGATGAAAGAATTGCAGCTACAGGGCTGGACGATACGACTGAAGAATGTATCAGGATAAACAGGAAGTGTTTCATATCAGTCGATGATGATGATTGATCTGTTTTGTTTCTTTTAACTCTTTTGAAATGAGCACCAGGAGAAAAAGGGCAGATTAATCCTGCAAACTGGTGAGCTTGAGCTGTTGCATCTTTTTCTCCTTTCACTCCAGGTTAGGTTAGGGGTTTTAAAAATTATTTTTGCAGCAGCTATGAAGGGAAACATGAAACTACTCATGTTCAGCAGGTCGATGCAGCTGACCAAAGAGTGAGTGAGGGAGTCGATGCACCAACCTTGCTTGGCTGAGCCGTGAGGTCTAGCAGCTAAAACCTTTCCTCTGACTACATCCCCCAGAATGCTGTGCGGTTCTGGGTCAGAGTTCAGTGAAATTATCAACATTCTATTGGATATATTTATTGATCACATGTCTATCATGTATAATACTGTTTTAGTGCCCCGCCCTACTTCTACCACGCTAAGTTTTAGCTCCATATCTGTAAAATTAGCTGAGTTGTAGCCGTTTTTGTTGACTGTTACCAGAATTATTAAACCAGTCCAAGTTGTGCTGAAGCTCCAAACAGTCCTGTAGGTTTGTTTAACTGTGCATGTTTTATGATTTGTGTGTGTTATGTTTGTAGAGTTAAAGGAAGTACTCGGTCCTAATAAACGGTGTGTGTCCTCAGGTTATGGTCACCCCACGCCTCTGTCCGACGCGGGGAAAGCCTTCTCCATCATCTACGCCCTGATCGGCGTTCCCTTCACCATGCTGGTGCTGACCGCCTGCGTGCAGCGGGTCATGCAGCCCCTGGTCCTGGCTCCGGTGGGCCTCCTGCAGCGCTGCGGCCTGAAGCCCCGCCCTGCCACCGTGGTGCACTTCCTGCTGCTGCTGGTCCTGGTGGTGCTCTGCTTCTTCTTGGCGCCGGCTGCCGTGTTCAGCGTGCTGGAGGTGTCCTGGACCTTCCTGGACGGCATCTACTTCTGCTTCATCTCCCTGTGCACCATCGGGCTGGGGGACTTCGTTCCTGCTGCTCAGCCGGGTCAGAAGTACCGAGCGCTGTACCAGGTTGCCGTGATGGGTGAGTTTATCCACGGGGGGGTCTTCTCACCCACAGTAGGGGAGAGAAACCAGCCTCTTATATGAACAGTTGCACCATTATTCACTTATTTGGTCTTGGTTTCAGCAATCATTCAGCTCTTACGTGGTCTTTTCTAATCATAGATATTTACAGAAAAAATTTGGGTTTTTTGTTTATTTGTTTTTTTTAAATTAGTTTGTGAGACTCCACAGCAGGGGCGGAGCTAGACTTTTTGCAAGGGGTGGCCAACGTGTTACAAGATGGCCACCACAGCTAATTCCAAAGGGCTTAAATTCAGCTGTTTTGAGACATATTGAGTCGAAATTGATTGAAAATTATTAATAAAAACATGCTGAATGCTAATCACTGCTTCTTATTCAGCCATTTTCAGACAAACAAAGCTAAAATTCACCTTCCAACATCCAATTACATTTTGTTAAAAGAGAAAGTTGTTACAATGTTAAGAGATGTTTGTCAAACCTAAAGTTCCAACCAGTTTGGGGGAACAAAGTACTTCAATCCAGGGATAAAATTATGGAATAATCTGGAGGATGACATTAAAAATGCCAGATCAGTGTGTATATTTAAGGGAATTATAAAGGTTAATCTGTTGGAGAAATATAAGTATAATGTAATGCTGCGTTCACACTGAACGCGATTTGGGCGTCAGGAGCGTCAGGTTTACATGCAAAGTCTATGTGAACGAG
>JARVJO010000330.1:24653379-24673751 GCA_031762555.1 Cynodonichthys magdalenae | reverse complement strand
TGTCTTTGAGACAAGCTTGTAGTTTAAGTAACTGATTAGATTCATCAGGTTTCATGGATAAATATAACTGAGTATCAGCATAACAGAAATTGATCCCATGCTGTTTAATAACTTAATGGAAACAAATTAAAGCATAAATAAGATTAAGAACTGAATGTTTTATCTGTTTTTTTGTGACCCGTCCCTCTACATTTTACCTGCAGTTTACCTGTTCATGGGTCTGATGATGATGTACCTCCTGCTGCGCTCCTTCCACAAGATGGCCGACCTGCACGGCCTGACCACCTTCCTGCAGCTGCCGCGCTGCGAGGACTCCGTGCTGGAGGAAGACCGGGAGACCATCATGGGCTCCGACCCGACGCCTCCTCCCTACCTGAAAGACAAAGAGGCCAGCAAGCCCCTGGGTTCGGAGTCCTACCCGTCGTACAACTCCATCAACAAGAGCTGAGGGGGGGGTGAAGAAAACAGAAGTTCTACCTCTGCTCATCAAACGCTCTGTGGGCTGAATCTTTTTTATTCTAGAAAACATCCTGGAAAGAAGCTGTGAAACAAAGTGAGATCAGTTTTAAGATTCAGTATCCTCTTCGACTGCAGTAATGTTCACTTCTTCAGCACCAGCGTAAGAAAAAAACTGTAGAGTCGCACATTCAGAGTTCAGGCCAACATTTGAAAAAGTTTTTTTTCTTATTTACTTTGGTATAATTGTATTTTTTTTCATGTTATTTCTGTGAAACGAGTGTGGGTTTGTAAGACTAACAAGTATTGTTTTTAGCTGAATTAGTTTTGTTTAAAAATCCATTCCAGGCCATTCAGTCGTGTTTAAAAGCGCTTTATTTGCTTTTGGACGACTTTAATAAAAGAATGGAAACAAAACTACATTTTAAACTCAAGAGTTTCCATCATGTGCTTTTCATTGAATCCGATTTCCTGTTTGAAAGTCTGAAAACTTTTTTGTTGTGGTGCTGCCCCCTGGTGTCCCGGTGTGTGCATTACAGCCCAACACTACTGCTTCAAACTGGTGAACGTTTGGATCAAAACCGAAAAAGGATAAAAATGATAAAATAATAAGGGTTAAGTTAAAGGTAATGTAATTTAGTAGAAAACACAGCTGTCTGTGGGGTTCAGAAACACTTGAAATGCACTTTAACAGCAAAATAAATCAATACTTTAATGTTGTTGCCTAATGAATTAATGTAAAAACCATATTTGTTGTGTACGTGAGATGTTTGTGACTAATTTAACATGTATGTATTTACACCTGACAGTCTTGTATATTAAATAAAGTTGTTTTCTTGTTAAGTTTTGTTCTTTTCTTTAATGTCTTTTTAAAGGTTTGCAACAAGATTTACAACTTTTTGTTCACCGGGGAGTTGTTTTGTCAGACTGACTTTAAATTCTGAAATTAGTTAAAAAATAAAATAAAATTACATATGACAATAAAAATGCTGAACAAAACATGAACTTTAAACACTAAGAAAATATTGAATTTACGAGAAAACACCAAATAAAACGTATAAAAATTTTAAATATTTGTAAAGAATAAAATGCAACAATAAAATTCTGATTTTTAGTAATTAGCTATGGTTGCTGGAAGTTTGCTGATAACATCTAAAGATCCAGAACCAAACATTTCTTTAATAAAAACAGCTTTTTCAGGACTTTCTCTCCATCTCTGATCTGCAACTTTTTAAATCCAACATTAAAAACCAGAGCGGTATTTATGTATGGTAAGTAATCATGCACCTTTAAAAACCATAAACCTACATCTGTTATAAAAAAAATTCAACAAAAAAATCAGTTTCCTATTCATGTTTTTATTAAAAACATCCAAAAATAATATAAAAAAAGCAAAGTATGAGGGCATTCTGCTCTCCATTTCAAAACATTTCTATCAAAGTAAATAAAATAACTGCCATGGTGGTATATATTAATACCATTAGTGATTCTTTCCATACATTATGACATCAAATAAAACCTTTTGTTCACAACATAAGCCTTTTATAAATAAGTCGAGGCTTCAGGACAAATTTAGAAAATTAGAAAAACTTTCACCCTTAAACTGGATGAGATTTACAAAAAACAGGTTGTGTCAACAATTACAGGTTAAATGCTCATCAATAGTTGGAAAAATTACAGGTAAATATAAAATAATGAAATATTAACAGAAATGTGTTTAAAAAAACTTTACTAAAATCACTGCTTAATAAGCAATGAAACATCCTCATGACTGAAACTTACAAATGCATAATATTTGAAAAGTGCAACAATTCAAACCATGAAAAACATCAAAACAAGCAGAAACTAAACACTGAACTGTGCAGAGCGAAGGATTTATCAGCCAATGTGGCTGAAAGCTCGATGCTAAACAGACCCATCAAGAAGTTCTAAAAGTATTTGTTGTAAAGTATAAAGTCAAACATAAATATGTGGTCGTTTTCTAGGTAAACTGAGATGCATGTCTGAAATGCAGGCATGCACTCAACGTAAACACACTTTAATATGCATACTTTACCCAACAAAATGATGCAAATATTAAACTAATACTGGGCTTCATCCTAAAGCTTTAATAGTCTATTTTCTGTCACTTCGGCTGCTTTTGTAAACTCATTTACAGATTTTAATTTAACACTTTAATTATCAATCCATCTTCATGACTTTACAACAAATATTTTTAACCTGAAGAGCAGAGGTTCTGCATAAGAAAACCATGACTGATTAAAAACACAAATTAAAGCAGCCTGGAGCTCTGCAGAACTATTACACACAGAGGAAACTCTTCAAGAAAAAACATCGTTTGACTTTTTTCAGCCTTGATGTGGATGGTTTTAAACTGAGGAATACAAATTAAATACCTGACATAAAAAAAAACTAATAAAAATACAGTTTTTAGGATATTTCCCTCATTCAGAGTGCAGTATTTCCTGGGAGCTCCTGCTGCTTGAATAAATCTATCATGAGGATTTCTTCACAGATGAGCTGGAATATTAGTGTTTCAGCTGCTTTTGTTTCCTGCGTCAGATTCATTCATTTGACCTGTTAGAACAGATGATCACACGCCTGGCGCCACCTGGTGTCGTGTGCTGGTACTGCTTTAGGTTTCAGCCTAACTAACCAGAAGGAAATGTCTCATTTTTTTCTGCATGAGTCATGCAGGTAGAACCAAGCCTTAGTTTCACATTGCTGAGTCACACTTTAAACGGTGATAAAATGCTGATTTGTTCATGATTCACTGTATAACAATTTATAAAATAAGCTGTTCGTTTGTGCTCACTCCTCACAGTTTTAACTGCGACTTGACCTTCAGTTCAGCAACAAAACAAAAATGTGGTAAAAACACACAAAAAAAAAAAAAAAAAAAAAAAACACAAAAAGGGGTTTACAGGTAAAAAGGTGACCATCATTTATAAACCTGGACATTTTCTGAGAGGGAACCGTTTGAAAAGTTACAAGAATTTAAAACAAAGTTTAAGTTGGCATTTATCTTTACAAATACAAATTTACAATTTGATCTCTGTTTGATGTGACGGGTAACATGTATGTTACTAAGTTTTAATAAAACACATGACATTACCTGATGATATAAAGTTGAAAAATTATGCAAAACGGATGCAAGTTTGTAAGTGATTTAACTTGTTTGAGTGTATTTATGCGTAACCATTAATTCGTATACACGCCTTTATACCTGTAAACACTTGTTTTTAATACTGTCCTTACTTGAATGTTTTTATCAAAAGCTGCCAGTTAATTTAGCCTTTCTGGTTGCCATCTTAATGCACCTCTTCTGTCTTGGACATCAACTTTTTCTACTTTTTAAGAATTCTTCCTACCTTCTACATACCATAATGTGCTACTTTTTGAGGATCATATATAAAAACACAAAGCTGACAGTGTATGTGACGATTCAGCCTTTTTCCTTATGAGTTCAGACCGAGTTCACTAACATAGTTTCACAGTGAAAAGAATTTATTTCATTTAATACAGTCGAAGTGATCAAGACTCCACCAAGATCTCCATCAGCTGTTCCAGCTCAAGGCCTTCCCTCGCTTGACCTGGACCAGAGAACGAAGCAGACCCTGGTGAAGACAGTGATAAGGAGGAAGACAGGGGACTGAAGGAGGAGAACGACGGCAGACATTTTAGATTTGAGTTGAGAGAAAAGGAGATCGGGTGCGAGGAGGAAGCGGATTGAGAGAGAGGCGGAATGTAGCGAATGAGCTCATCCACGCTGGATAATCCACCACCGCCGCTCTGGAGCCCGAGCACACCCATGTCCCGTTCCAGCTGGGACGTGTCTATATCCTGAAACAAATCCTCCATTGTAACATCATCTGCATGGTGGGTCCTCGTCACCTCCGTGCTGCCCTCTGCCACCTTGCGCTCTCCTTGCTGATCCCAACTAATGCTGTACTCTCTGATTTCCTGTTTTGCCAACGCTACACCTCCTTTACAGGCTCCAGACAGGTTCTCCAAGGACCTGAGAGGTGTCCGAAGAGCTGCCTGAGGACCACCATCCATAGTAGAGTCCAGTGCAGTCAGAATAGAGGAAACTGCAGCTGAAAGTGAAAAATCCGATTCTGTGGACATCGATCCCCAGTCTTCATCTTCCTCCGCTGCAGTCGCAGGGACATTAGATTCACTCACATGGCATGATCTGCTTGCAGCATTGATTTGAAAGCAGTTTAAAGAAACCACAGGGCTGTCACCATGCATCGACACTGCAGACTGATGCTTGGCTCCAGCTGAAATGCCTTCTCGCTCCATCTCCTCTGGCACTAACGAAGAGCCACATGGAGGCAGTGACACCTCCTCGCCCAGAGGGGGCACCGTGCTCGCGTCCAGGCTGATCTGTCGCAGAGTGTTGGCGATAAGAACGGAGCGCCGCAGGCTGGGTTCTGCTAGCTCCTGAGTTCGTTGGTACTTGTTTAGTGACACGGAGAAGACAAACTGCCGCTGGCTCTCCCAGAGGGGGCCGCTCTGGTTTGAAACCACTACATCCTCGAGGGGAAGTTTACGCTTCTGCCCTTTCAGAATCATGTTGAATCTGTGGAGAAAGGGAGAACCAGAGTGGTTATTTGGTTTTAGAAATGATCCAAGGTTAGTATTCTTTAAATTAGTGTTTTAGCGCTGCTTTAGCAACTAGTGAAACCTGACTTTATCATTTAGAAAAACTAAACAAAAACAAAATACTGATGTAGCAACAAGGATAGGGTGTTCCTGTGCTGTTTGTATCGTAGCCAAAACATGAACCCTGAATAATTAATGTAAAAGTTAAAATTATAACAAGACAGTCCTTTGTGATGATTGTGAATATATGATTTGTTCAAAATTCCAGTGATAAATTTAATGCTAACTGTCTTAGCTTTTTGGTGGCATTTTTAATGTTAAGTTAGCTTGCTTGTTACCACACGTGTTTAAACACATCAGTACTCCCAAGTTTCCAACAGTGACAATCTCTTGTTCAATTGATAACATCTGTATTTTATAAAGGTTCTCTCAAATATTATTCAGAAAGTAAAAATTGCATTTCTGGTACAGTGATCAAAACCGAAAGCCATGAAGTTAGCATCTATGCTAATTGTTGAGAATAATAATTTGAACAAAACCGTCAGAAAGTAAGCATCAATTGTACATCTACAATTTAACTTTTCGTGTCAATCCAAACCAAGACAGCCAGCACACAAACAGATGTCTTTAACCGTCATACATATATTTGGCTAAAATGTGATGTGGTAGTTGCTGAGTTATCCTCAACACATATTCTGTGTGCTAAAAGAGGTATCACATTATAACAGAAAATGTCTCATAATGTTCTCATTATTATAAGATCTTAGTTTAAAGGGGACCTAATATGCAAAATTCACTTTTTGCAGGATTTTTATATATTTTTTTTAACATACATTTGGGTTTGTACTGCTTCTAAAAACAGTCCAAGCACTGAAAAAAATGCACCCAGACGTAATTTTACTATAAGTAAATGTATTTTTTGTGTCTTGAAATGAACTGTTTGTGACACCACAAACCGTTCACCAATCCAGCCCAACCTGAGCCCAGCCCCTGACCTGGCAACCCAAGGTGGAGCTCCACCCACTTGTTCACAGGACGAAAATTTGTTCTGCTGTTTTTACAACCTTCACGGAGAACAGAGATGCCTGGGTTAATTTTATTTTTGATGGCAATGTTCTAGCAATATTGCCAAATAAAGTTGTAGTTTGTGAAAATAATTTCATGATGGACTACTTTGGAAACTACTACCAGCAGGATTTACCCTCTCCGTAACTGGGTCCTTGTTAAGCAGCGATCATTGTTCGGCTCCAGCGCGAACCGTGTTTCCACCGAGCTTTCGGGAAGCAGCGACAGATGCTTGTTTGCCTTCCCGGCACCAAAGCGCCTGACTTCGGTCTGTCCCTACCGTGCCCTGGGTTGGATGTACTGTACACAGTCTGTTTACTACTTTTATACCATTATTGTGCATCTGTTTATAGCAGACATTTTTACGTCTCTGAAATCCTAATATAAACGCCATGTTGGGAGGGCGGAGCTAAGGTAAACAAAAGGTTGGCAGGGTGTTGCCAACAGCAGCTTATTTGCATAAACTCCTTGTTCTGAAGGTGAAATCTCATCATCTGAAAATGATTTTGTGTATTAAATCAAATGAACATATTTTGAATAGCCTGTAGATATATCCTAATTTGTTCTATGAACCTATCTTAGGTCCTCTTTAAGATAAAAGGCAGCAGGTGATATGCATTACTTTAAGGAATATCAGGCCTTTATGTAAAGACAGCTAACTTATATTGCACCCACAGATGTGACATTTTTTGCAAAGATATGAATTTTTTTAGACTGCTATGCTTTTATTTTTAGTATGCAATTTTGAGACTGTGTTAACATTTTGAATTGCTCTAATTTTATAGTTTAAAATATATGAAAAAAAAAGTCTGATACATAGGCAAGAATAAATGTAGAATAAAACTATTAAGAAAAAAGTTTAAAACTAATTGATCGTTTTTCTGGAAAGTAATCAAAGGGGATCATGAGGGGGACGGCTTACATTTAAATTTTATATTAAAAAAATGGATTATGTAATCATGTCATTTATGGAGTTTTTTTTCTATATTAAACCCACCGCTGAAGCAGGCGGGGAGCTGGTTTTAAACGTGATGGGGGTTGTAACGTTAGTTTCATCGTCTAGGAGGGAAAAAATAAAAACTCGAACCAAACCGCTAAAAAACATAAAAGCAACCAAAAGGAACATTAAATATCTTGACTATACGAAAAGTCAAATTGAATTAACCCAACTAAGCTAGACTTTAAAAAATCACTTGTTTTTTAAAAGTTAGCAGGGCAAACCTGAGTGAGTGTTGAATCTCTCTCCGGCTCTTCTCCTCGGTCGGTTACGTCGGTTCTCGTCGGGTAAACGTGTCGGATTTTTTCTTTTCCTTTCCGACAAAAACACTAAAACTTTAACGTCACAGTCTATCAAGCTAAAAACATCGACTAAAATGTGACTTAAAGTGCTACAACAGTTTAAATGTACCGGAGTGAAAACTTTCTACGGCTAAGCATCTGGCTCCCGCCTGTGATTTGAGTTTCACGTCAATAGTTTTAGTTTGAGGCTGAGCGTCGAAAGATATCATGGGTAATGTAGTTTAAAAGGCAACATTTCAGGAAAGGGCTTTCCATACATTTTCTAAACCAAAACGCGTCTACATTTACAAAAAACAAAATATTAACATTTTTCTAAATACTATTAATAAAGAATTAACACTTGTGTTAAAATCTTGTAAGGCTACGCATTTGGCTCCCGCCGCGCGTGATTGTTTTACGTCTCACGTTTACGTGTAAAAAGGCATTGTGGGTAATGAAGTTTAATTACGCAACATTCCATTAGAGGACTTTTTTTAGTTCGTTTTTCTATAACCATAAATCTTACTAATAAATAAAATACTCCAAATATTAACATTATTAAAAATGTAATTATTATAAAGTATTTCGATTAACCACCGTCAATCAGTTTTATGTAATTTGCACAAGAAATTCCTAAACGATTACATCACCTGAAAAAAGGCATTTCTGTCTGAATTCGTCATTTCTTGTTAGAAGTGAGCGTTTAAAACCCTGACATAAATGTTTCCTAGTGAGGTTTAGTCAACATGTTTAAACCATCATGTTACGACAAATAAATAAATAAAATGAAGAATGTGTAAACAACCCATTAATATGTCAAAACGCCTACAATTGTGCAAGATTTCAATGTGATTAGGAGGAAAGTCTACCAAACACAGGGCAGATAATCACACACGTACACATCAATAGGAGGGACAATTTTAAGTTAAGGGCAGTTACCTAAGCTACTATCACAAAAAAAAAGCAGATATTACCTGGAAAAACGCGGCTGTTTCGAAGAACACAGTCAATTAGAACAGCTTCTCCAGCCGCGGCACATGTAAAGGTTCATAGTTTCGATGTTAAACCTAAAACTCGTCTTTCAACTTCAAATATCCACAGGTCACCCGTTTTCTTCACGTTGAGCATTGGAAGAGGAAAAATAACATAAAGCTAGCAAAATATAACTTCCTGTTCCGATTTTCAAAATAAAATCTTCACTTACAATTTGTTAATACGTCACGTAGATACAATTTACTGAAACTGAACTGTGTTGTGTACGGTATAGTATTAAATATGCTAAATGTTTGCTTATAGGACAATTTTGCCCAACTAGCAGGCATATATATTTTACAAAATTTTATTTTGAATGCGGGAGTGAATGACTTTCGCTTCTGTTTCTCTTACAGTAACAAAAAAAATCTATTCCACTCCACAGATTAGTTCTGCCTCAGCAGAACTAATCTGAAAGAATATATATATATATATATATATATATATATATATATATATGTTTGTGTTTAAAAGCAAAAGTAAAACTAAAAAAATAATACTCCTCTTAAATCATAAATCAAAATATATAATATGGTATTCTTTAAACTGCTGTGTCGATTTGAGATTTGTTGAGAATCTGTTGAGTAATTTTTTTACAGTTTGATGTAAAAAATAATTGAAGTTATATGATTTTTCTTTGTGTTTCTACATTTGCATAGTCACAACAACCATATTGATCTAACTACACCAATTAATATCAGCTGAGTGTCTGTATTTTCAGTATTTTCATATTTTTGGTAAAGTTAAGCACAATATGTTTATAATGCTTATTACTTTGACCTAACATTTTCTTTTGTAAAGCATAAATAAAACCTAACACTGACAAAAAAAAAGACAGTTTGCAACTTGTGAACTTAACACAACTAACATTAAATGCTTTTTACATTTTACAACTTTTGTAAAATAATGTAAACAGCAAAGCAAATGATTAGTAAATTTTATTAAAAATGTGCAGCAGATAATAAAAAGATTGGAAAAAACAAAAAATAAGAATGATTCTTTGAATTTACACACATACATAAATTTTACATGTCAAATTCTCTTTTTTATCTGGTTTGGAGAAAATCTCAGTAAGGTATTTAATTAGAGCTTCTGTTGTGTGTTTTTAGATTATTTGTATTCTCCCCAAACTCCCGCAGTCTTGCCGTCCCACTCCGAGGTGGACAGACATTTGACAAAGAAATGTCCCAGGTCGTGTTTGGAGATGGTTCTTCCTCGCTGCATAGTCTCTGACACCATGTAACGCTCAGTCAGAGGAAGGTCGCCTGCAGCGAGCAACGACAAAACAAACAAACAAAAAGTTACTTTTCAAAAACAGCAAAAAACTAACAACAAATGTTCAGTGTAATCACAGAGCAGAACGAAGATTATTAAAAGTAAAAGCTTTTACAGATAAAAATCAGAAATTAAACTAAAAATACAACCTCAGGACCCAACAGCAAAAAACTGTCATAGCCATAGCTGAAAGCTAAAAAAGCCAACAGAACAGTTGCTAAAAGCTAACATTAACAAAACAGGAGCTTAAAGATGAACTTAGCCGAACCGCAAATTAAAACAAATGGCAAAGCAGTAGCTAGCAGCTAAAACCCTCAAAGCACTAGCTAAATGTTAATTTAGCAAAGCAGCAGGTGGAAGCTAAAACCCTCAAAGCACTAGCTAAATGTTAATTTAGCAAAGCAGCAGGTGGAAGCTAAAACAAGCAAAGCACTAGCTAAATGTTAATTTAGCAAAACAGTAGGCAGAAGACAAAATCAACAAAACAGCAGCTAAAAGCCAAAATTAGCACTATAGCAAATAAAAGCAAAGTACTAGCTAGCAGCTAAAACCAGCAAAACACAAGCTAAAGGCTAAAATGCGCATAACAGTTGGTAAAAGCCGAACTGAAGCAAAACAGCAGCTAAAAAAAAAAGGTAGATAAGAGTTATGAGGTAAGAGCTAAAAGCTAAAACGAACAAAACAGGACCGTAAAGATGAAGTTTAAATTCTAAATTTAGTGAAACAGAAGGCAGAAATCTAAAATCAACAAATCAGTAGCTAAAATCAACAAATCAGCAGCTAAAATCTAAAATCAACAAATCAGCAGCTAAAATCTAAAATCAACAAATCAGCAGCTAAAATCTAAAATCAACAAATCAGTAGCTAAAATCTAAAATCAAAAGAGTAGCTATAAAAAAATTCAAGTATGCTTAAGATTTCAAAGAGAACAATGTTTTTAAAGCATTAAAGAGATCTCAATGCCTTTATATGAAAAAATAAATAAATCATATTAAATAACTCAAAAAGTTTCAAACATCACAAGGTAGAGCCGAACATTTCTGTTCAATATAAGAATATCTGCTTAATCTGTCCTGACCAGCGATGTGAGGAGGCATGACGGCCACATAGTCCAGCCCCGAGGTCTTCAGCAGCGTGTACATCCTGTCGTGGTCCTCAGTGACAGGAAGCATGCGGGGTGGCACTTTGGCGCGATCCCACAGGAGGAAAACTGGGAGGAAGGGATGAGCAGATAACAGATTAAAAATCGCATTAATATGTTTCCTACTTTCTCAAATAAGTTAAACCTTAAAATACATCTAAAAACTGAAATATAGTAATTTAAAAACCTTTTTTTTCCTCTGAGTTTTACTGAAGGACTGAAGTTCAGGTTGGAGTTAAACCTTTGAACTTTATGGTTCCCTAAACATTTGATCACAGCCTGTACAGCTTGGTACCAAACAGAACACCTCAACAGAAAAATGTTTTAACTACTAATAAACTTTTATTCACAAGAAGGAATATCCTGTCTGATAACGTCTGATAATGTGGGATGAAAACAAACTTTCAGTTGCAAACTCACTGAATTCTGAGATTTAACCAGCAGTCAGTTTCAAAGAGCTTAATTCTTGAAAAATAACAAATTATTGTTGTTTGCACTGAACATTTTTGTGTGTTTAAACTATTATTTTATTTTTAAATCTAATCCTCATGTATGTACAGACTTCAGGATGCTTCAGCCTTTATGGTGGGGTCTGCAACCTGCGGCTCTGGGGCCACTTGTGGCTCTCTGCAGCAGCTCTTTGAAGCTTTGGCCAAAATTAACATAAGAATACAAACGTTTATACTCACAACAGAAAAGGCTAGCTTTAGCAGTTTAGCCTGTTAGTCACTTCAGTAATCAGACGTCCGCCGTAAACTGTGATATTTATTTTAAATCAATCAGGGTAACTTTTATATATCTAGTAAACAAGACTAAATAATAATAAGAATTAGAAAGAAATATAAGCCTGTATAATTCAGTTGTAGTTTTTATTCCATCTGGTATAAACAGTATTTTCCTGGTTTACATAAATATGGCATATTTTTGTGTCTTAAAGTGTAAAAAAACATAAATGTTTTAATTCACTATATATTTTTAGTTTTATAATGTCACCCCCACTGGCCAAAAAGGCCCCCCCATTCAACAAACTCGGTGGCCCACGGATCACCAGTTGATTGTGGCTCCAGACACACTTTATTAGTGAGTTGAGGAAAAAGAATTGGCTTTTTGGATTGTAAAGGTTGCAGACCCCTGGTGTAGCCTCGGCTGGTGGTCAGGTTCAACCTCTAGCGTGTATTTAGATGTACTGTAACAAAGTAAATGTACTTAGTCTGAAGTATGATACGTCTCAACTTTATGGATGATTCTAGGTTTAGATTTCTTGCATTATAAAACACAAAGTCTTCTCTAGGGGAGAAAATGGGGACTTTTTACAAACAAGCTCATCAACTTTTTTTTGTTTATGTTTTTGTTCCCACATTAAACAAATAAAACAATATTTATCCTCTTTATCAGCTCTACCTGACATGCAGCCGATCACTTTGCGGATTCCTCGTGCCTTCATAGCTTCTATGATGTTCTTCGTGCCTTCAGACATCACAGTGGTTGGACCTGATGAGCACATCAAAGATTTCATTTTAGACAATTAGACAACATTTTCACACAAACTGTCCAACCCAAGGTTCATTAAAACACCTTAAAGTCAAATTTTTCATCAAACAGGGAGGATAATCACTCGTTGCAGGACAGATTTGAATGTTTAAATGGAGAAACGTGCACGGTTTGATAAAACGGAAAGTTTTTGTGCATATGCACGTTTCCAATTTGGTCCATACGCCAACCGTCTGTAAAAGAGCTGCACTCTTTGATACACAAGGCCTCAGATGTCCCTCTTGTCCCGGGTCCACCTTCCTGCATAGTTTCGATGTTTCCCTGCTTCAACACACCTGAGCTACATCCTCAGTTCATCTCATGCAGTTTAAAGCTCACTCTTAAACAACTACAAGAACCTGAAGATCCATTTATTTAGATAGATCATTTGATGTGTGGCGCCCTCTAACGGAAGTCACATGATATTGCATTGTTGCAAAAGGTTAAGTGAACAGAAACTCATTCATTCATTCATTCATTCATTCATTCATTCATTCATTCATTCATTCATTCATTCATTCAAACTGAACTTGATCACAGAAACTCTTGCACAATTGGGAATAAAAACAGTTTGTGGAGGAAGAGGACTGAGCCTGCAGAAAGTTTTTATGATGAAAAAGTCGTAAAAAGCCTCACTGAGGTCATTCCTTGTGCCCAGGATGATGATGACAGCATCTTGTCCCTCCAGAGTTTTCTTCACGTCGTCTTTGTTCAGGACGTCTCCAACCACCACCCGGGCCGCCTTGTGGTCCGCCGGCAGGTTGGCGGGATCCCGCACCAACACTGTCACGTTGTAACCTGACAGAGAACGCAAGGCGAACGTCATCAACAGCTGAAATATCAATAAAACAACAACACAAGTCGAAACTGAGCTGTAAAATAAAAGTACCAGAACACTAGCTAAATATAGTAAAGGGCTGGTTAATAGCTAAAAGTAGAAGAATGATAGCTAAAAGCTAAAAGTAGAATAATGATAGCTAAAAGCTAAAAGTAGAAGAACGGTGTGACTGATTTCTTTATGTTTTGCTTTAAGTTGTGAAAATTTCATTGAAAGTCATGAACTTATGGAAGGAAAAGCATAGATTTATTCTGATGATCCTCATCCTGTTTGTCTTTGTTGTATTTTTAATAACTTTCTGCTGATTTTAATAAAGTTTCCTTAGTTTCTTTAAACCAGAGCTATTTTCCCACCAAATACTCAGATCCACCCTTAATGTGCAGCTCAGATACTCAACGGTTTTCTCCTATCAGCTCTCAGATGAACAGCTATGACTCAGCAAAATGCTGACCAGTAACGTCTAACATGACTCGTCAGTTGTTTCCCTTGCCTGGCGTTGTGCAAAACTGCAGACAAATCACAATAATCACAGGACAGGATGTGTTTTAGTATAGGATTTTTACTTCGTCTGCATCTCTAAAAAACTATTTTATGACTAATTCTGGTTTAAATATGAAAATAAAAACGTGAATCAGACCCGGCTTGTTTATTGATAGGATTTTATCTGAATAAATCTGCTAAGTTATGCAAAAATAGTTTTGAATGCAAGAAATAAAACTTATTTTGCTTTTGGACAGTTAAGAGAAATTCATCTGACATTAGAAAAGCCACAACAAAGGAAAAATTATAAAATAAATTAAATATAAACAACATAAATGATGAGCTGAAATGCAGTAAAATTATTTAAAATATGCAAAAAATCAGACAACGAATAAACTAAAAAAGTGGTGCTGATTTTTTTAAGCTTCTGAACCACAAAACTTAAATATGAATAAAAGAAAAAAAATGTCCCTGTTATATTGTCATCATACAAAAGCACATGATGAAAATTGAGATGCCTCAAATAAAATCAAATTAATATCCAAGTAAATTAATAAAATAGGTACATTTCTTTAATCTTATATTTTTATTTCCAAATAAATAAGCTTGGTCAAATTGACATTGTTAAATGAATAAATAAACAAATAACTGAATAAGAGCATAACAATAAACCTGAGACTTTTTTTCCAACTCTTATTATAACAATTACACTAAAATATTCCTGCTGTTAATTCATCTATATCTATATTCAAGACTTATTATGTGTTTGTGAGCCACAGTAAGGTCCAGACTCAGTTAATGAAAATAAACTATTATATAATTGTTATATAGGCCTTCTGGAGCCATAAAGTTTGCACATAAATGTTTAATGCAAACATGAAGGTGGTTATGGTTTATATCTTGACTCATTTTTCTTGACATTTTTCTTCCTTATTACAAATGAACCCTTCTGTAAATAACTGCCGCATTCTCCTACGATCTGATATAACACCATTAATAAATCAGCCATCCAAACGCTTGGTCTGACCCCAAAAAACAAACAACAAACGGAACCAGAACCAGAACTTTCTGATAGACATCCGACTCTGTTTACCTGCAGCCACAGCGAGCGGCAGTGTCGCCAGGCCGGTCATACCCGTGGCTCCAAAGATGGCGACATTCTTTATAGACTCCGACATGATTTTATATTGTATTTAGTTAGATCCGACACTGAACTACAATGTGTCCACTGAAGAGTGACAGTTGCGGGTGTTTCACCTGAAATAAAAAGTGAGAGGATACGTAAAGAAACGCCTTTTTGCGCTCACATGAGCGGAAACTTCCGCAGCGGTGGCTCCTCCTCCGGTGAGGATTTAAAGGAACCCCCTCATGACTCTCCGCAAACGCCACATGAAATTTTACCTCAGTATCTGTAAAACTGATTGAGCTGTAGCCATTTTTTGTGTTTTATAATATCAGTTAGCTATAGTAGCCATCTTGAATCGAAGTGACTTAAAATGTAAAGAGTTGTAGTTGTAAAAACAGTTATTTGATTATATGTTACAACGGCTTGCCTAGACCATTGAAAAGGGTTGCATTTAAAGTGGGTACGTTCCTGCAGTACCTAGTTCTTCCCGCTAGATGGGAGTATTTACAACTTAAGCTGGCGCTACAATGAAAGAAGAAAACTTATAACATTTTTAGCTAACTTTATGCAACGCTAGTTACGAAGCAGTCTACAAATTTGAAAATTATTCAAATCATTTTGTATGTTTGGGTTTATATTGATTTCTAAGGAATAATACGAACTATATTGAGTTTGTGTGTAGATCACGGCCTCTAGCGGCTGCCTGAATCATTTTCTCATTGGCAGTTTTCTCTCTTTGCTCGCCGCACCGATGCTGATATTTCTCTCCAGCATCACCAGCGGAGAGGAGGAGGAGGAAGAGGAAGAGGAAGAGGGAGAGGAGAGGGAGAGGTTGTGTCAGGTGGAAACGGGGACCTCTATGGGTATCATCATCGCCCTCCGCCGGCTCGCAGCCTCAGCACCGACTTGTACATCTCCCGGCCTGAGGGTTCCCGCTGCAGCCCCCCAAGGAGGACGCTTTATCTCCACATTATAACTTCACACCCCGCAGCCTGCTTTTGTTATCACCCAGATAAACGTGTAGAAACACGGACTTAATCAAGAGAAGACCACGCTGCTGGAGCAGAAGTCTCCTCCATTGATAACCTCTCTGCTCATCGATCCTAACCGGCTGCGTCTCAAAGGAGGATAAATCCGAAAAGGGATTTGGTTTTTGGACCCTGAAGGTACGACCGGTGGTGATTCGTTTCGTGTCGTTTTGTTTTGTCATCCTCTTGGCTCAGACCAAGGAGTGGAGGTACATGTTTTCCTCCGTGCTGTTCTGCAGGGAAGCCGGCCTGCATTTGGGTGCAGGTTACCGCAGTGCTCCGGTGAGAGGACGCGCTGTTTCATCATGTCTTCACCCACATGTGGTACATGATGCCCGCCTGGAAACAGCCAGGTGTTGCCTGCTCAGCTCGGTTCTCCTTATTTCTAGAAATAATCACAATATTAGTTTTTAGAAGCAGGTAGGGCCTGGTGCAGAGGGGAGTTTGCCAAGTTGCTGCAGCTTTTAGCAGCTCAGTTTATGGCCTTTAAAACTTAAACATATATGTTGATTTTTTTTTAACTGTGCCTCATGCAAACAACAGCAGAACTTCTGACAAGTTATAAATCCACCTCACCTGAGAAAATATTCATTTTAAGGAGATTTTTCTGTCCTGCAGCATCATAATCCCATCATTGTTTTTAAAATGCTCATGGCAAACTATTAAATTAAACAGATTAAATGAATTCAGACAGGCCCGCAAAAACAAACCTGCTTAAATTACAAGGTCTAATTGTTAAAAATGAAACTGAATTTACATGAGTACAATGATTTGCTTTATTACCATCATTTTACAAAATATTGAATTTATTTGCAAATACTTTCTTATAAACATATATTGTTCTCTTTAAAATTAGCTAGTCTTTTCATGCTACTTTTAGCCTTTAGCTACCATTCTATTATTTTTATCTTCAGCTAACCTTTTGATACATTTAGTTTTTAGCTTATAGCTATGTTTTTGCTACTTTAGCCATTAGCTTCCATTCTGCTACTTTTACCTTCAGCTAGCCTTTTGATACATTTAGTTTTTAGCTAGGTTTTTGCTACTTTTAGCTCATAACTATCTTTTTGCTATTAACTTCCCTTCTGCTACTTTTATCTTGTTAGCCTTTTGATACAAGCAGTTTTTAGCTAGCTCTTTGCTACTTTTAGCTTTTGCTACTTTAGCCATTAGCATCCTCTCTGGTACTTTTATCTTTTTGCTAGCCCTTTAATACATTTATTTTTTTCGCTAGCTTTTTACTACTTTAACCTTTATTTTTCTACTTTTATTTTTCAGCTATTTTTTTACTACATTTAGCTTAAGGCTAACTGCTATTTTATGACAGTCTTTTTCTTTTTTGAAAACTTTACCAGTATTTTATATTTTTATTTAGGCTCTTAGTTTACATTTTAATTCTTTTAGCTAGCCTTTTGCTACTTTATGCCTTTATCTATTATTTTACAACTTTTATTTTCCATCTTGCCTTTAGGTTACTATTGGCTTTTAGCTTCCTCTTTTTTTACTTTTGATTTATAGGTTTTTTCTTGTTTTAGCTTTCATTTGCTATTTGCAGCTATACTTTGAACTAACCTCTTGCTACATTTAGCTTCTATGTACCCTTTTAAAACATTAGCTTTTAGCTATCATTTTGCTCCTTTTGGCTTTTGTCTAGTGTTTTTATTTAGCTTTTAACTAGTGTACTGCCGCTGGTATTTTGTTTGTTTTAGCTTGTAGCTATTGTTCTTTTTTTAGCATTAACAACTCAGTTTTGGCTTCTTCAGCCAGTGTTAGCAGTGATCCAGTGCTCAGCTGTATTCGCACAGAAAATGCATTTTCTGTAGTTGCTTGTTTAATTTCTTGGAACAAATTTAGTAAATATATTAAATTTTTCTGACTTCATCTCAAGATTTGATGTGTCACAACCCGAAGTTGTTTCAGAGACAGACTTAGACCACTGCTGAAGTTTATATCAAAGTGTTGAACTATAATTTTATGTTATGGGATGTTTGTCTGTTTGAATCTAAACTGAAGGTAATCATGGTTTCCAGTTTATTGTCTAATATTAATAATTAATCCTCCTAAACTTCAGCACATATTTTTATATAAAGTATCATAGTTTAGTGCAGAATAACTCAGATATATTACAGGTTTGTTTTTTCTTTCCCTGGATGTTGGACAGTGTTTCAGGGGAATCTGAAGCCCTCAGCTGTTGCTTTGTTGTGTTGTGAAGTGAGTTTTGTCAGAACGTCTCGTCCAGCTGCTGCTCCCGGCTCCAGATGTTTCACTCTGTGGAGGTGAAGTGATTCAAAGTGACTCTGTATAAAACTTGTCCTGAGTGACGTCACAGCGGAGAGAAGGGAGAGGAAGAGACTTTTAGCTCCTGTCTTTCTAAGAATCTAGACTAAAGAGATTTAATCTAACTATGATCAACTCTTAACCACAAAATCTAGATTTAAAAACAAGTATTTATTGGTTATGACTAATTAACAGCTGTCAGTATGTTTGTTTTGTCCCTCTGCCCATTTTCATTAAAGTCAATGAAGTGACCTTAAAGGGGAGAATTAGCAGAAGTATGCTGTTTGTATTGAAAACTATAATAAAACTCAAAGTATTCAGAGCTGATGGGACGTCTGAGCCTTATAAAAACTTGATTCTCTTTTCATTTTGCTCAACAAATTTATTTAAGCTTCACAGAGTAAACATCTCTGATCAGTGAGCTCGTTAGTTTTGGCATCTAAACGGCTCCACTGCAGCATTTTGAAGCGCTCGTTTCAAGGACGCCTGATCTCCCCCGACCCGCTTGATAAAAAAAACTGGCTGTTTTTACTCCAGGTGGTCTGTTGACCGAACACATCGTTAGCAAACAGACCGACAGGTGAGGACAGAGAGAGGAGTGCTGATTGAGTGAGGGGGAGGAGAGAGAGAAAAGAGAGAGAGCAGGGAGGTGGGGGTTGTTTTCATCACACCATCGGTGCAACAGTGATATATTAACCATGACACCATGAGGGCCATAAAAACACAGTGACTGAGAAGACACAACAAAAGAAATACATTTTAAATAACAAATATAAAATAGTCCTGGTTATATTGATTTATTTTCTTTTAGTCATTATGAATGGTTTTGGTTCAGTGAAATAAAACATTTAAATATTTCAGGACTAACCCTCCTTCAAGGAATGTGCCATTTATTCACATTTCCAGCTGTTTTCATCAAACCTTTTTAAATCAGGGATGTTGGTTACACAGCGGGGCCAAAATTCAAAACTTGATCCAAGCTAAGGGCTCATTTCTGTTAACATTTATCTAAAAAAATATATCAAATTATTCATAGAGAAATATAAATTATGTTTTTCCCAATTATGTCCTAACAAATAAAGAAAAAAATCTTAAATTTGGAAAAAGGTGTGTCTCGACACATACAAAAATGCTTGTAACTCACCCCCCGCCCCGCACACCCTCCGGACCCCCAGAGATATTTTTCATCACAATCGTACAACTCAGTTAAAACAACAACTAAACTTCTCTTTCAGTCCAATTATTTAACTTTAAAATAAGAAGAACATACAGAAAAAGATTATTGAAGTCAGTTCTCTGTTTCTCTTTCCACACCAAAACAATTTAATTTCTTGGTTTGAGAGTTGGTCATGAGAAGCATGCTCTAAATTTAATGTCAAAAAGATGTTTTTACATTTAAATTATTACCTTTGTGGCCGGATAAAATGTTAACAAGGGCCAGATTTGTCCCACATGCCTTGAGTTTGACTCTAAATGATGTTATATTTGAGCTGATGTGATATGATGAGAGCTTGCATGATCAGTTAGAGCTCAAAGTATGTAATACGGGTGACTCTCAGCTACTACCGCATCAAAGTCCAGCTTCATCTGTAGAAAACTGACTGAGCTGTAATTATTTCTCTTGTTGGTTAAAGTTAGTTAGCTGCCATCTTGAGTCTTGAGCATAAAAAGCCATGTGAGGAGTGCAATCAAGATGCACTCAGAGCTCCTCGGGGGCTGTGGAGGATTCTGAGTAAAGAGCTTTTTTGTTCAGATGTTGTCCTAAAAACCTGCAGAGTGGTCAGCGATCGGGACCACCTGAAGACTAAAAGTGCATCATCTGATGTCAAATCTGCCCCCAATCCAAGAGACGGAGACAAATCAACTTTCTGCTAGTAAGAAGGGAACATTTTCCCAGATTAGAGTTTTATTTATTAAATAAAATACTTTTAATTTTCTCTTACATACTGCACAAACTGCACACGACTTTTACATTCATTTAAAAATACAAAAAAGATAAAACAGATTTTATGTTTTTGCAAAAAAAAATTTTAATTTCTGTTCTCGATGATGTGAAAACTTGTCCTGAGTGAGTTTAACTTCAGAGAAGAGTCCTGCTGTTTTGTTTCTGACCCCACATAGAGACCCACACACACACACGCACACACACGCACACACACGCACACACACTCACACACACAGTCTGGTACAGCTATCTTTATGGGGACCTTGCATTGACTTCTATTATTTTTTACAGCC
>JARVJO010000330.1:24591033-24620393 GCA_031762555.1 Cynodonichthys magdalenae | reverse complement strand
TTTAGCTTTAGCTACTGTTCTACATTTTTAGCTTTAGCTTCTGTTCTACATTTTTAGCTTTAGCTACTGTTCTACATTTTTAGCTTTAGCTACTGTTCTACATTTGTAGTTTTAGCTACTGTTCTGTCCTTCAGCGCTCAGCGTTCAGGCTTGTTGATAAATGGAGCAGTCTGACTGAGAAAGAAAACAGGACGTGGATTCTCCTGTTGGCCGTGGGACCAGGGCAGATGATGCTTTTAGCTGGAGCAGAGGAAGACCACGTCCTCTCTGAAGTGCAGACAGAATGGGGGGGGAGAAGCAGCTCGAGCCCACGCAGCCCTCCCACTCACCGCAGAGGAGGGCCCACGTCAGCAGAATGAAAGCTGATGTAACCCACTTACAGTGGAAGTTACAGTCATGTCGTGTGGGCTGCTTATCGCTCCACTCTGTTTTTATTTTAAAGATTTTCGCACTCTGTAAACAGACTCTGGCTCTGCTGACCCCACTGTTCAGACGGGAAATACTCTTATCACATTAGTACCATCCAGTTTCCAGTTATAAGGCAGAGATAAGTCTGGATGGTGTCCTCTGTGGATGATGAGTCACTGCTCATAGATGCTTTGTGGTTCTGGTCAACTGTTCAAGCAGAGTCTGAAATTACCACCTGCCAAACACCAAATGGTGAAAAACTCTTTTTTTTTTGCCTGAAGAAAGTGGCAAGAACAGCGACTGGCTTTACTTTACTTATATTACTTTTCAAACACAAGCGTGTCAAAATAAAACAGATAACAAAACTGGAGAAATTACATTTATTATTATCATTTATTTATTTGTTGTACTGGTTCTAATATTTTGGATGGTATATATATATTATGTTGAAATCTTTGCCCTTGTGCTCCTGTCACAGGAGGGTCAGCAGCTGATCAAGGAGAAGCCAGAACTGAGCCCGGTGGTCCGGAAGAAGCTGCAGGAGATCAGAGAATGCTGGCACGATCTGGAGAGCACCACTCAGGCCAAAGCCCGCCAGCTTTTCGAGGCCAACAAGGCCGACCTGCTGGTTCAGAGTTACGAAAGCCTGGACCAAAGACTGGGCCAGCTGGAGGGTCAGCTGGCCTACGTGGACCAGGGACAAGACCTCACCACTGTCAACAAACAGCTCAAGAAACTACAAGTATGTAAAATCTGCAGTGTTGACCCAGAAACATGCAGATTAAATATTCTCTCTGTCGGAGGTTTTGAACATGATGGGATCCAGGAAATCTAGTTTTCTGTCCTTTAAGTAGGTTAAATATTTTTATTAAATAAGAAATATTAGATTTAAATAAAATAATACTGTATTTCTTTTTTAGTTATTCTTTTGTTTTTTGACGTTTCAGCTCAGTTTTTTGCAGACTATAAATGATTTGGAGGCAGCTTTGCATGAAAAACTGTCACAATGTTTTGTTTACATTAGCTTTTAGCTCCATTTTATCAGCTTTGTTTTAATAATACAGAAACAAAAACATGATGTTTTTCTGTTTAGCTTTTCGTCTCATCAGTGCAGTCATCCTCTCATATGTTCATGCATTTATTTTGATATTTTAGTTGAATTCATCGGTATTCATGCAAACCCAGGCAGTTTCATCCCAACATCAATAATGACCAGGATTTTTTATTTTTATTTTTTATCAATGTTTTCCAATAAATTGACACATTTGGGATTTATTCTATTGTGTTTGAAACTATTAAGATGTTGGAGTTGTAACCAGGATGAATGCTGAATTTTATTTAAATGTTTAATTTGTTTTAAAGTCTAATAAATCTTAAAGTTCAAATGATGCAGCAAGTTTTACAAATATTATTACTGAATATTGCTCTGCTAGTTATAGTTTTTAATTGCTTTTTTTGGGCTTTATATACATTTTATTTTTTTGGAAAGGTGTAAAAATGGGCTTTTTAAAATGTAAAGATTGCAGACCTCTGCTCTGACCAAGCTAAACCTAAAGGAAGTTGGACATATTTTTTAAGATCTTAATAGTAAAAATGTGTTTTATGAACCTGTAGCTGCAGGTTCAAGCTGTAATCGCTCCAGGTGGGCAGATTTTTTTTAAGCCCAAACTTTTCTGCCGTTATTGTTGTTTCCTCTGATGTTGGGGTGAAACTCCTCAGTCCTCTGACACCGATGGTTTGGACCTGGGCTTCACTCTTTCTTACTTCATCACCAAACATTCACCAGACATCCCCCCTTCCCCCCACAGCTAGCTGCTTACTTTACCACACCAGCCTAACTCCAAACTATCCAGCATCCATCCTGGCATGGGGTACAGTATCCTTCACTACACTTCATGCTGTTTTCAGTTCTTTTCTCATATATATTTTTGTTATTTTAACATTAGAAGTTTTATATTTGTTATTTCTGCTGATCTTTTTGTTGCCATAATTGTTTAGTTTTACTGAAATGTTCCATTAAAAATATGTTTTGCACAAAATTTGATCAAACGTTTATGGTAAGTTAAAAAGCTGCTCATTTTTGCTTTTATGTTTTAAAAATTCAAGTTAGAATATTAAGTTACATTAAAAAGTTCACTTTACTAACTTAACCCTCTCTTCCCAAACATATCTTTTATCCCTCCTCCTCCTCCTTCCTCGTTAGACCATGGAAATCCAGATGGAGGAGTGGTATCAGGAGGTGGGGCAGCTCCAGGTGCAGGTGGCATCGGTCCCGCAGCAGATGCAGGTCAAGGAGACGGTCGCCGAGCGGCAGGTTGCCGTGGAGACCAGGATGGCTCGTTTGATCGAGCCGCTAAAAGAGAGGCGACGTATTCTTCTGGCGTCTAAGGAAGTTCATCAAGTCGGGCGAGACCTGGAGGACGAGATCGTGAGTCAGAGACACCAACAGACACGCCCTTTTAAGGAAACAGGAAGTCGTTTTATAGTCTGTAGGCTTGAATTATTTGTTGATCCGTTTTTATAGTTAGTTTAAAAGTTGTGGAAACAAATTGAACATAAAGTTTATTTTTCCACACACTAACAATCGTTCACCTCTGTGTGGTTTTAGCTGTGGATTCAGGAGCGTCTCCCTCTGGCCATGTCTCAGGAGCATGGTTCCACGCTGCAGGCCGTCCAGCAGCTGATGAAGAAGAACCAGGTGAGGAAATTTGAGCAGGTCATCGCTCTAACTGTAGACTAGTAAATACCGGAGATTTGCCCTCAATGGTGCCTCATCTTCAAACTCAGACTCTTCAGCGGGAGCTCGAGGGCCACAGGAGCAGAGTGGAAGACGTCCTGGAGAGGGCGGGCATCATCGCCTCCATACGCAGCCCAGAGGCCGACTGCGTCAGGGCCGGTCACGACCAGCTGGCTCAGCTGTGGGACCTGCTGTGGGCCGAGACGGAGCGGAGGCAGCTGGTCCTGGACGCCATGTACCAGGCCCAGCAGTACTACTTCGACACGGCCGAGGTGGAGGCCTGGCTGAGCGAGCAGGAGCTGCACATGATGAACGAGGAGAAGGGAAAGGTGAATTCATAAAACTTTGGATAATAAAATCTGTTAAAACGTTTTCAGTAGAAACTCCTCTGTAAACCGAGACTCGTTTTGTTCTCCTGTAGGACGAGCCGAGCACGCTGCAGCTGCTGAAGAAGCATCTGCTGCTGGAGCAGACCATCGAGGACTACGCAGAGACCGTCGGCCTGCTGTCACAGCAGTGTCGGCAGCTGCTGGAGATGGGACATCCAGACAGGTGGGCGTGGTCAAACATATATTCATTTTTTAAGTTATTCAAAAAATTTTATAAATTTGTCAAATGTTTTCTGTTAAATAAACCTTATTGTTTGAATGCTGAGGCAGCAAACTTTGTGCTATTCATCAAAACATTCAGCTCAAACAGGAATGGGGTGCTGGACAATTTAAATTATTTTAATAATTTAATTTATTTACAAATATTCACCACTATAGAAATAAACAGAGATCTCTTCAGTTCCATCAAAATGTTTTCTATGATCTGTTTCAGTGTGATTACCCTGTTTTTATCTTCTTCTGCTCCACTTAACTTTTAGGTTTTGTTTTGCTAATTTTAGATTTTAGCTATGGTTTTGCTAATTTTAGGGTTTTTTCTATAGATTTGCTCATTTTAGTTGTTAGCTACAGGCTTACTTGTTTTAGGTTTTAGCTCTTAGCTTCTGTTTTGCTGGTTTTTTACTTTTTGCTACTGTTCAAATATTATTTTGCTAATGGTTGCTAAATTTATATTTTAGCTATGATTTTGATAATTTTAGCTTTTTTCTATAGATTTGCTTATTTTAACTTTTAGCTACAGTTTTTTACTTTTAGTTATGATTTAGCTAATTTTAAGTTTTAGCTACAAGTTTGCTCACTTTAGTTGTTAGCTATGGGCTTGCTTGTTTTAGGTTTTTGCTACTGTTTTATTGATTTTAGCTCTTAGCTTCTGTTTTGCTGCTGTTCTTGTATTCTTTTGCTACTGTTTTGCTAATGTTAGGTTTTAGCTCTTAGCTTTTGTTTTGCTGGTTTTAACTTTTTACCACTGTTCTACTACTCTTGCTACTTTTTTCTCATTTTAGATCTTTTTATACAGTTTCAGTTCTTTTAGCTGCTGTTTTGTCATTTAAATTTTTCTGTTATTGTTCTGCTTATTAAAGCTTTTACCTGCTCACATTACTGGTGATTCCAAATGAAACAGAAGTCTCTGATCGTCTCTGCTTCTGTCTGCAGCTCCTAACCACCATTTTTTATCATTTTTTGTTTCATCTGTTTTTATTTTCTGCTCGTCAGCGAACAGATCAGCAAGCGTCAGTCGCAGATCGACCGTCTCTACGTGTCTCTGAAGGACCTGGTGGAGGAGAGGAAGAGTCGCCTGGAGCAGCAGTACTGGCTCTATCAGCTGAACAGGGAGGTGGACGAGCTGGAGCAGTGGATCGCTCAGAGGGAAGTGGTCGCCAGCTCTCCTGAACTGGGTCAAGACTTTGAGCACGTCACTGTGAGTTTGTTGACAGACGGTTTCTGTGGGGGAGGAACAGGTTTGAGTGACTTCTGTAGATAAAACTAAAGGAAAGATAAACTCACGCCTCACACTTCCAGGTCCTGCAGGAGAAGTTCACAGAGTTTGCATTGGAAACGGGAAACGTTGGGCAGGAACGCGTCACAGCCGTCAACCAGATGGTGGACGAGCTCATCGATTACGGCCACGCCGAGGCGGCGACGATAGCTGAGTGGAAGGATGGCGTGAACGAGACCTGGGCCGACCTGCTGGAGCTCATGGAGACCCGAGCTCAGATGCTGGCAGCGTCACACCAGCTGCACAAGTTCTTCTCTGACTGCAAAGAGGTAAGAAGCGAATCTCAGATGTAGCTAAAACAGCTCACGGGATGAAACAAATGTTTTATTGGTTTGCAGGTTTTGGCTCAGATTGAGGACAAACATCGACGACTCCCAGAAGTTCGGGCTCGGCAGGGCAGCACCTCCAACACCAGCACCCTGCAGAGACTCCTCCACAGCTTTGAGCAGGACATCCAGCTGCTGGTCACACAGGTGGAGCGACACAAACTCTGTCCTCTGATTTAGTGTTTATTCTTATTATTTTTATTACTTTATCAAACCTGCTTCATGCACCTGGGATACACGTCTCTTTCTTTGCTTTTGTATCATTTCGGTTTTCCTGACTTCTGCTCCTCCGCTCCGTCAGGTGCGTCAGCTGCAGGAGAGCGCGGCCCAGCTGAGGACGGTGTACGCGGGCGAGAAGGCCGAAGCCATCGCGTGTCGGGAGCACGAAGTGATGCAGTGCTGGAAGGAGCTGCTGACTTCCTGCGAAGAGTGTCGACTGCAGATCACAACTGAGACGGACAAGCTGAGGTTCTTCAGCATGGTCCGAGATCAGATCATGTGGATGGAATCGATCATCTGTCAGATCGGCACGGGACAGAAGCCCAGGTAAAGGTGGTTTAATATAACCAAACGTCTCATTCTGTAGAGGTGACAGCCTTGATGTGAGTGCTTGCTCTGTGGATCCTGCAGGGACGTGTCCTCTGTCGAGGTGCTGATGAACTACCACCAGAGCCTGAAGAGTGAAGTGGACGCTCGCAGCCGGAGCACTCTGGAATGTATCGAGATGGGGAAAATGCTGCTGGCTGCTAGAAACCCTGCAGCTGAAGAGGTGAGACGAGGACAGAAATAACAATACATGCAAGAAATCGTCAACATGTTGTAGGTTTTGCTCAATTAATGCTTTAAAGTGCCTGTGACATCAAATTATTTTTAATAAATGTGAATGCATTTTTGGAAAGATAACATTGAGAACACATTGCAAAAGAAATTTCAAACCACTGAGATGAAGAGTTGTTGAGATTTTTGCGTGTTCAGTAACAGGAAGTGATGTCAAAGGGGAATGTCTGAATGTAAACAGAGCATTGTTACAATAACTAACAACACAGACTGTAGAGAAGAATCTGATTTTTTTTATTATTTTGAGTCACTGTCAGAGAGATGAAGAATAATGTTTCAATAAACCAAGTTCAGGGAGTTTTCTTTCTTAAAGAGTTCCCCTTTGATGTCACTTCCTGTTTCACTTTGACTGAGCCAAGTTCAAAACAAAATATGCCAGTTATGTGACATAACAGGTAAAATCATGTGTTTTATGCCAAGTTTCTTACATATAAAAATGTTTTTTTTGACTTTTTGTATTTGAATGATATGCTTGTCACAGGCACTTTAATGTTAAATATCTACATCAGACAAATTTGACCGGCCTGTTCACGTTAAAGTCAGGTTTTCAGTGTTCTACCTTCATAAAATACTGATTTATGTTGTTTTATTAATCCTAAGGATTTAGTGAAATGCTCTTCAAATGGCCAGAAAATGCATAGTTTTTATCAGATCTTTTACTCCTAGACACCCCACCCACCCCCCCACCCCCAACCCACCCTCCGTGTTGAAACTAATTGTTGGATTTTGAAGTCAACAGTTTTGCTTAAAACGACTATATAGAGAGAAAATATGAATTAAAGTTTTAAACCTGACATTTTTTCCAAGTAATTCTGACGTTTGGCTCATATGATAAAACAATATTTCAGTTTCACTGTGAATGAGGTTCCCTGGTGTCATGGCGTGTCTCAGTTTGGTATCAGATGAGATGAGAAACATTTTAATCTTGGAGTTTTGTGATTCAGATGGTGGTTTTGAATTTCAGATCAAGGAAAAACTGGAAAAGGTGATTTCTAAGCAACAAGAGCTGTCTGAGAAGTGGGACAAGCAATGGGAATTCCTACAGCACCGTAAGCACTCACGTTCAAAAGAGGAAAAAATAGGAAAATAGAGAGCTTCACCATATTTCCATATGAGTTTATTCCTGCTGTCCTGCCCTTTAGTGTTGGAAGTGCATCAGTTTGCTCAGGAGGCGATGGTGGCGGAGGCCTGGCTGACGGCTCAGGAGCCGCTGATCAACAGCAAAGAGCTGGGAGGGAGCGTGGACGAGGTGGAGCAGCTCATCCGTCGACACGAAGCCTTCCGCAAAGCTGCCGCCACCTGGGAGGAGCGATTCAGCTCGCTGCGACGCCTCACCACGGTATCTCATCACCCCTGATTTAGTTAGAAAGGCTGTGTTTCTTGTGTTGAGGCTTAATTTATTTACTTGTTTTGCAGGTGGAAAAGCTGAAAGCAGAGCAAAGCAAGCTGCCGCCAACCCCTCTCCTGGGCCGTAAAGTCTTCCTGGAACCCCAAGATGCGTTAGCCAGTCCGACAAACCTCCCCCGCCTCCCCGTCTCCCCCGTCATGAGACAGACCATCTACGAGCAGAACGAAGCCAGCTCTCCTCCGTCGCCCTCGCCCGCCACCCCGACACCTTCGCCGTCGTCTGTGACTCGACGGCTGGGCTCAACCGCTGCCAACTACAGCCCCGTGATG
The DNA here is from genome assembly GCA_031762555.1 of Cynodonichthys magdalenae. Taxonomy (NCBI): domain Eukaryota; kingdom Metazoa; phylum Chordata; class Actinopteri; order Cyprinodontiformes; family Rivulidae; genus Cynodonichthys; species Cynodonichthys magdalenae. The sequence continues at coordinate 24,612,524 of JARVJO010000330.1, read as the reverse complement.
AACGGTTCCTCCTACCACCACGCCCTGGAGCCCCGGCATGGCGGGGTGGCGGCAGGTTTTGGACAGCCAGCTCCCTCGTCGATTGCGTCTGTCGCCACGGCGGCCATGTTGGTCTCAGCCAATCAGATGAGAGAAAGCGCCAGCACAGCAAGAGAGCAGGTCACAAAGGTGATGAGCCACCTGCAGCCACCAGGCAGGGAACCGGAGGCGAAATCCTCCCCGTATCTTCGCCAGCCCAAAATCAAACACCTGGACGACGCCGTGACGCCGCTGCTTGTGGCCAGCCGGCTGGAGAAGGTGAGGGAGAGGGGGCGGGAGCGGGAGCGAGACGCAAAGATCGGGGAGATGGGACCAGAGAGAGCGGAGGTGGCGGTGATGGCCGAGGTGGTGCTGCAGGAGCCGGGTCGGGAGCGCCTGCACAGCGAGCCTACCAGGGGGCCGCGGGGGTCCAGGCCGGACGCCTTTGGCCGCGCCGAGCCTCAGGTTCAGACGCACACGTACCACCGGGACCACAGGATAGAGCGGCAGCTGTCCAGCGAGCAGCTGATCCAGGCGCGCAGGGACGAGCTACCTCAGGAGGTGTGGAGGGAACAGGCGGAGAGGAGGGAGAGGCGCACGTTGGAGAGGCAGACGTCCAGTGAACAGGAGGCCCAGGGGGGCCACGATGGGCGGAGACGGGAGAGGGACAGGCACCGGACGGAGAGACAGGAGTCCAGTGAGAACGACATCGGGAGAGAGCAGTCGGACCGACGCTCTGGAGGAGGGTGAGACTTTAACGCACCGAGGGTTTTTTTATTTTTAGGTTGCAGTTCACTAAAAAATTATTTATTTTTTACAGAGAAAAGAGATCCACCATGGCAGAGATTGTAGAGCAGCTGCAGGAGAGAGAAGCAGCACAGGTCTGTCCCTGAACACTTCGCCCCATCATAAGACCATTCTTTAAAGGGGACATGTCCTGCAAAATCCACTTCTTTAGCTGTTAAATACAGTTTGTTGTGAACTTGGAGTCTCTAGGAGACAGAAAAGTTGTTTCTCCCGGTGCTGCAAAGATATTTATATTTTTTTTATTTGAGTCAGATTTTTCAACTTGTTCAGTTTTCTCTATTTTCAATGACGCTTTCTGAACTATTAATTATTTAGTCGTAACTCCCTCTATAAAACTGGAATGAACTGGTCTGGAAGCTGGAGGGGGGCGGGGCCTGAAGCACCTTGTTTGGATTTTAAAGAGACAGCCTCAAAACGAGTTGATCTGAGACACATCTCAGAAAAGGGGTGAAAGAGGGGCTTGTGGAGTTGTAATAAGGTGGAATTCAGACCAAAGCGATGCAGTTCCACATTGTAAATATTGAAAAAGAAGGATTGAAAAGCAGGATATGTCTCCTTTAAGGGATGTAGGAAGTGGAAGGATCTGGTCCTTTAACCTGACATCATTCAGGAATAAACTTTAAAGTCTCACAGGGATTTTCTTACAACAAAACAGATGATAAACACCAGGTATGCTAAGTAGCATGTGGCTAACTTCTATGAAATTTATTTGCATTTTAGTTTTCAAATTGATTCAGCATCATTCTCATATTTAAAGACAGATTTTTTTTTTTGTTTATATTTAATCTTTTTTTTTTATTTTGCAAAGATATGCAACAGTGTTTGCATCAAAGGAGTTCAACTCTGAAAGGGTCCTTAGATATTCTTCGACTCTCTCCGTCCTCAGGCTCGCAGTGAGACGCCTCGCCTGCCCAACGGCCTACCGGAGAAGTCTTCCCGTCCTGACAGGCCCCGAGCCCGGGACAGACCCAAACCCCGCCGCCGGCCACGTCCCAAAGAGCCCGGAGAGACCACAAGGAGGTCCAGGTCCGCTCCGGCTCAGAGCAGCCCGGCCGTCCCCCAGCCTCCGACACACACAGCACATCACGAGGGCTTCCTGTTCCGCAAGCTGGACATCGAGAGCATGAAGAAGAGCACCAACAGGTGGGTGTTCAGGGCCGGACAGGGCAGGTGGACGAGGGAAGGATGCACTTCCAAGTGAAAATCATCTGAGTTCTTTAAAGCCACATTTATAGTTTGATACATGAGGAAGTTGGTTGGAGTTTTCCTTCTGTATGTTGCATTTATTGATTATTCTGACAACAGTGGCATGACTTCAGCATGCTAAGTTACAGAGCTAACACGCCTGACTGAAACTGCATGACAGATATGTGGTCCTTACAAGCTGCCACCAAAAAAAGTTAAGCTGTAGTTTCGATCAGCTGATTAAAGATGTTTTCTCGCCACTGCAGACTAATTTTATTAAAGGGGGGTATTGTGTATTTTCCAGGCATATAGTTCAATTCTAAACCATCATCAAGTAACTTTTTTACCTCCAGTTGTTATGGAAACACAAACACCTTGAAATTTTCCTCTGTCTCTTTAAGAACCTCCTACCGTTTCTGACACTTCTGCTTCAGCATGATTTTAAACAACGCTTCATGTCGTTTACAACCTTTAGAAGGAGCGTTTTATTTTGTGGTGCAGGAGCTGGGGGCGGAGCTCCAGGGAGGAGCTTTGGGTAAATGGGTGGAGCTTTGGGTAAATAGGTGGAGCTTTGTAGCAGTAAGCGTTTAGGCACGTGACTACCACAGGACATTCGTCACAGATTTCTGAAACATGCATGAATGAGTCAAAGCAACCCTCTGGGTATGTTTTTGATTATAACATGATATAAAGTCCAAAAAAGTCAATTTTGCATTATCCCACCCCCCACCCCTTTAATAACTATTAATACATTATAGTTAATTTTCAAACTGGAGTACTGGAGTGTTATTTATTAATTAAGCAGCTCAGCTAACATTTTAGCTTGTTGTCCAGTGTTTTTCCTGATATTTAATCAGTTTCTTGAGGCACCATCAGCATGAAGCAGTTATTATCACAGTCAGAATGTGAGGACAACAGTTACATGAAGAAAGTCCACAGCATGAGAAAACTTCATGCATGTTGATGCTTAAAATGCTTCCTGGAGACACGGAGGAGGGGCTTTGTTCACTCGCAGGCTAACAGGCTGGATGGAGAAAGCGGCGATAGTAAAGTGAATGCTGGCCGTGCACACACACACACACACACACACATAACCTGACCTCCACAGATCCTGCTTCCTCCAGAGAGACACCTGGACGATGTCTCGCTCTCATCGCTGCCCTCTGGTGGCTGGACTGAGCACGCACGGCTAAAAGCTCATCCAAGCTCCACCCATGGATGAGTCCCACTCACGCGCCCACTCAAGGCAGTGGATGAATGTGCCACATGTACATGGCCTTTTATGTACATGACGAGGTAAAGCATGGTTCTGAAAGGCTTAAATCTGGACCAGCTGCTTCCTGCAAGGCTGACGGAGGCCTCCCTGAACTGGAGCGGAACCAGTCAACCTTTTAGGAGAAAGATTCAAGCTGTTTGTTTTTGCTTCATCACCTTCCATTTAGGTGCAAAAGAAGTTTGTGTGCACATTAATGTTCTGATAAAAATCTACAGAACCTGAGTTCAGATCCTTCAAATAGTTCTTGAGTTTTGGGGTTTTTTTACTTATTTTTCTACAAAGAAGAAGTCAACACAGAGTATTTTATATATTTTTAAAGCCTTAAGAGAGTTTTTTATGTAAAAAAAACTCACGCAGTTTAAGATTTTTGTTTTGAATTTGTAGTTTAAAGCGATACCAAAGTTCACCCAGTGGGCTGGAAGTGGCCCGCAGGCCATCAGTTGATGATCACAGTATGTTTGATTGAAGTGGCAGAAATGGCTTAATCTGAATGTTCAACTTAAAGCAAACAAACTGCAACAGATGATGGAGCCAGATTTTATCACCTAAACAACTGAACATGTTTTAATTTTATTTTACTTGTTCTTTAAATCAGAACAATGATGTGCACACATGGTTCTTTTAGATAAAACTGTAACATTGTGCAAATGTTTCAGGCAAGACAAGTGAATTTTTAATAAGTCTGCCATGAAAAATCTAAATAAGATACATTTGTTGTCATTGTTCCATCATTTATTGTATTTGTAACGAACAAGTCGATAAAAAATGTTGTATTAAAACCTATAAACTTTCAAGAAAGGTGGATAATCAAGTAATTGTCTGTTAGCAAAGTGAGATGAAACTTTTAGGAAATGATTGTTGGGTGTACGACCACGACTCTGAGTCAACTCGATTCAAGATGGCCGCCACAGCTAACCTGCTTTAGCAAACACAAACCCACTCAGGAAAATAGGCCTAAAACTTTTGCACAGCCCAGTGTGTTTGTCTGCACGCCGCCACAGAAGAATCAGCATGCCTCAGGTTTTTTTAGTTTGCCAAAATGGCATTTAACCAAACTTCTCTTTCTGTTTTTTTCCTCTTCCCCGCTCCTGGCTGTTTCTCTTGTCTCCTCCAAGGTAAGTCAAACTGAAACGTCACGCAGGAGTACACAAACTGTACGTAGACCCCGCCCCCATCCCTCCATCCATCCCTCCATCCCTCCATCCCTCCATCCACCCATCCCCACCTCCTCCATCCGCGTGTGCGTCCGTTCATTTGTGTTTGTTCAGCAGTGTGTTTCCTCCTCCCTTCTTGGGGCTGGTCCATCCCGCCTACCTACCTGTCTGCTCTGGCCAGGTGAGTCAGGTGTTAGCCTAGCGACGGCCACTCTGCAGCTTTTCCTGACTCCTCCCAATCTCCCCCTCCGACCTCCATCTCCCCGCCCCTCCCCTGGCTCCTCACTGTCGCCCTCCCCCTCGACCTCAACCTACCCCCCCTCTCCTCCCGCCTGCCCACACTACAGCAGGTCATGGGTCAACCTGTACTGCGTGCTGAACAAGGGGGAGCTGGGTTTCTACAAGGACGCCAAGAACACCTCAGCGCCGTACAACAACGAGCCGCTGCTCAGCCTCTCCCACTGCCACTGCGACGTCACCAACGGCTACAAGAAGAAGAAGAACGTCTTCACGCTCAAGTGAGGACTGTTTCCATTTTTAATTAGGGTTTTCGTGGTAAAACAGCAAAATATCTCATGAACCGATGAATTAAAGATGGCTGACACAATGAATTGTAACTGTTTTTACAAATAAATGTTAGACTTGGTTCTAAAGCTCCCCTTTCTTACTTACCAGCCAAGTTTATTTATATATTAATAAATGATGTTTTATTTCTTTTTGATGCTCTTAGTTGGAAGTTTATCTGCTAAAGATGCTACATGCTAACACACAGTGCCTGACACGACCAGCACTGCTTATAAGAGCTGGTTCTTTTTGTTTAATTGTGGATAAACGGCATAAAAATAGAAGTTTTACACTTTTTTTTGAAGTGGACTTAAAATTTGTGGAAGCTAATTGGTTTGCTAACAGTTTCCAAAGTTAGCAACAATAAAAAGTTAATCTGCTAAATGAGAAGCTAGTTCCGCTATTAGCGGGTTAGCGGATCGATGTGATCAAGACGACCTGAACAGAAAAAAATGAAACTAGTATCCTTAAGCATACAGTATACTGTACACAAGTACCTTAATACAGCTAATATTGACTAAATCTGTTCGTGTGAGGGTCGAGTAAAGAATTTTGGTACAGAGGTAGATTGCTAACGTTAGCTAGCTAGCTTTGCTAACATCACTTACCTTTCTTTGTGCTTCTAAGTGACAATTAAAGTTAGTCTCTGAAAGTGAAGCACTGCAGAATTTACAAGTCGCTGTTTGCTTTCTCCTGGATGTTGTTTTATAAATAAAATAATTATGGTTTATCAGCTAAACTGTATTAATGAAGATTTTAAGGCGGCAACAAAAATACATAATTTTTATTGAGTCATGCTTGGATTGGAATCAGTACGTTTTACATCCAATGAAAGCAAAGATGTTCACAAATAAATTCAATTTGCAGATATTTTCACAGTTGTGGTCTTGAAATAAATTGCAGAGTCCTTAATGTCCGAGTAAAAATGAGACCATCAAAAAAATGCCTACCGATAGTTTTAATTGACATTTACACAGAATGTTTCTGCAGGATTTCAGAGCCGTCAGGTCCAGTTTTTACTCTGAACAGAAGTGTTTTTTTTTGTTGTTGTGAGAATTTTAGTTGTAACTTCATTATGTTTGTTTAAAGCTGAAAAAAAACTCTTTTCTCTCAATGCAGAACGAAGGATGGCAGTGAGTTTCTGTTTCATGCAAAAGATGAGGTGAGACCCTGATGGGGTTAGTGTCATCACTTCATAATGACTCCAAACGTTCGGTAAAGCTAACGCTAACGGTGGTCTCTCCTCCCTGCGACAGGACGACCTCAAGGCGTGGGTGAGCAACATCACCACCAGTATCTCAGAGCACGAGGAGATTGCCAAATGGGGTCAGCCCCAACCAACTACCTCATCCACCGACGAGGGGACACGGCGGGACGGCAGCAAGGTGGACAACCGGTCGGAGCGAGGCGGCGAGCGCTCGGACCGGGCGGACCGGATAGAGCGTGCAGATAAAGAGAAGGAGAAAGAGAGAGGGGAGCGGTCAGAGAAGTCGGAGCGGGGCGGAAAGTCGGACGCTAAGCGCTCTGAGAAATCGGGTAAGAAGAAGTGAGCGTGACGGCAAATTGTTTGGGATTAAAATGTGTGAACGATAGCTGGGAGGCGGGGCCGCAGACAGGAAGTGACCGCCCCCCCTCTCTTCCCAACGACACCACCTTCACTCCAACACCGTCCACCAGGTGGCTGCGTTTGGACGGGCGAACAAAGGATGGATCGCTCTCACGTGAAGCAGACGGGTTGTTTTGCTCCTCGCTGACTCCCCCTGGTGGCTGTTTCAGAGAACTGCAGAAGCTCTGGCAGCTTCAGAGACGAGCATCACTTTAACTCAAAGGCTGTTACTGACTGCGGGAAAAAACAAAAACAAAACGTAGCTCATTGTTCCACGTCTGTTTTTATTTACAGAAACGAGCCGTGTTTGTTCGTTCTTTTCGTCCGTCTGTGTGTGTCTGTAAAAAACAAAACAAAAAAACACCCCTCACTATCTCCAGATTTTAACTTTTCATTTTGTTCATGAGCAGCACCGTGAAATATAAACATGCATCTTCTGAATTCTGAAGGTTTTAGTCGAGAAAAGAGCAAAATTTTATTTAAAGAAGAGAAATTTGTTCCTGCATGAACCCAAATTATCACACATATCACACTTTATGTTCAAATCTCTTTTTTTCTTGAAGAATTTATGCAGAATTATGTATTTATTTGCAGCTTTCAGTCTGATTGATAAAACTTCTGTTATTAGATCTGTGAATGCTCTGATTCCCAGAGGCCTCATTCATTAGAATATTCTTTTTGTTTTTCATTTAATGAGCGAGTAAAACAGCATAAAGTTACAGTAGTCATATTTTGAGGAACTGTAGAGGCTATTTATATTTTTATATCTAAAGAAATGACTTGAACTTTATTGTAACCTGCTTCTCTTCACTTGTTTTTTGTCACAGTTTTGGTGTTAAGCACAAAAATCTGTTGTGTTTTTGATGAATGAGGCCTCAGGGGCTGAAGGTCGGCCTCGTCTTTTTTGTTTTCTTCGCCTCTGTTTTATTTTTTAATACAAAATGTAAAAAAAAAAAAAAAAAGAGGAAAAGCCACTTTAACGTGTGCATGTGTGTGCGTGTGCTGCTGCTCCCAGGGTCTTCATAGCTCTCAGGTTACGTTGGCGTGTTCTTAGCGTGTGCCGTCCTCTCCTCAGTCTTCCAGATTAGGTCCAACACACAACACCAATCCACATCGACGCACTTATATTCTTTTTATTTTTTTTACAAAGACCCTAAACCCTGAAATCATCCGAACATGTCTGAACCAGAACCAGAACCATCAAACAGCCTAAAACCCAACCTGCATGTTTCTGCTCGAAGAGGAACCGTCGCTTCTGAAGAAGTTTTGTTTTAATTTCTCTAAAAACGTCACAAAGCCATAAAAACCACACATAAACAGGAAGTAGATTCTAATCAGCTGATCGGTTAAAAGATGAAAACATTCGTTGCGGTTTGGATTCATTTATTTATTTTGTATAAAGTCCGTGTTTCTGTCGTTCTGTTTTGTAAATGAATTTAAAACGGTAAACTTTCCGGTTGAATTTGTTTGTTTTTGTTTACCTCTCACATTCAGCTCCATTTATTTTTTATTTTATACAAAATTAAACTGATTTTTATCTACAAACATCAACACTTCATTTCAGTTGGACTTTAAATTACATTTACTACAGTACATGTACTTACTGCTTATTATTATTGGGTATTTTATTTCACATATTAACATTTTGTTGGTAAAGTCAGTTGTCAGTATTTATATTTGTTTATTTTTATAGCTTTTTACTGAATTAGTTTTAATTATTTATTTAAACTTTAACCTCGTTTGTCTTCATCAAAACATATTTTAGGCTTTTATTTTGGCAGTAATACACAACCAGGTAAGTACCCTGTAAGTACTGGTACATACCTGGTAATTACAGCTACATACCTTTTACTCACAGACTATGTACTACTTGCAAGCTTTGTACCAGGTAAGTTCTGGGTAAATACCTGGATCTGTCAGACTAAGTACTTGGTATTCACTGAGTATATACCTAGTACTTACATGCTATGTAAGCTGTAAATACCTGATATTTACAGGCTACATACTATACTTTCCAGGTATATACCTGGTACTTACAAATTATATATACCTTATATGTATCGGATACTTACAAGCTTTGTTCAAGGTAAGTACTGGGTACATATCTGGTACTTCCAGGCTAAGTATCTGGTATATACTGAAGTGAAGTTTATATTTGGTTCTTTTAAATTGATTACCAGGTATGAGCTGGGTACATACCTGGTACTTACAAATTATTTACCAGGGGAAATACCTGGTTTGTAATGGGTACATACTTGGTACTTCCAGGCTAAGTACCTGGTATGTACTTGGTACATAATTTGTTCTTATAAAACTACTTCCCAGGTAAATAACAGGTACCAACTGAGTATATACCTGGTACATAGATGCCATGTAGCCTGTAAGTACCAGATACCAACTGGGTACATACTTGGTACTTCTAGGTTGTGTACTTGGTACACATGGAGTCTGTATTGTGTATTTCTACTTGCATCAGAGTTAAAAGTCGTGAATTCTGAGCTGAAACCCAAAACCTGCTCAGACTCAGATTTTACATCAGAAACAAGCCGGTAGTTTTAGTTTTATTTTTATAAACCATCGAGTTGTTTGTCTTTAATCTCCCCTCCAGATACGAAGACGAATAAATTACTTTTTGATTTCTCCTTCATGTTTTTACATTTTTATTTAAATGGTTCGTTAACAAGCTTCCTCTGCTCTCATGAGATTAATAATTATTCATCATCTAAACGAGCTGAAACCGTCTATAAAGTTAAAATCTGTATTTTTGTTGAGTGCCGGGAGAAACTGATGAAGATATTTAACATCTCTGAGGTTTGAAGTAAAACGGTGTTTGATGATGACGATGAGTTCAGGGATTTATGTTGTCCATGATGATGATGATGATGTCCATGAGACTTTATGCAACTTTTCCTTTGCACTAAAGAGATGCGGCCCGTCGCAGAGCCACGGCCAGATGAGCAGTGGTTGTGGGGGATCCAGAGGGACGTCAGATCCAAACAAATTACTGAAACATAAAAGATCAAAGCTTCATCAGAGGCCTTGAATTAAAGGATTTTATTTCTTTTTCTGAACTTTTTACAGCTGCCCAGAATAAGAAGCGATGCTAAACTTCCATTATTCCTTAACAGATTTGTCTTTTATTCAGTTTTCTTTTTGAATGAATGATCTTTGATTTTGCATCACGTTCAAATAAAACAGAGGAACCCAGTGATGTCTGCGCTGTATGGAGTTAGAGCTGGATTGTTTTTATTCTGTTTTTACACTCAGGAAAAAGATTGAAATCTGCATCCATCATCTGTCAGAATCAAACAATCTGCCTTTATGTGGAACAAACACACACTGCCTGAAATAAACGTCATCATTATCAGAGAATAGATTTCAAAAAGGGCTCAGGAGGATTTTAGTTTTAATTCTTTGGTTTTTGTGTGTGTTTCTGGGGACAATCAGTTCTGCTATTTATTTTTTTAATGAAACTAAAGCTTCTTATAAACGATCTGAATGAGTCAAATTTAAATAAGTAAATTAGGACGCAGGTGCAGAATTCAGTTCATTTCTGCAGAAACATCAAAGGAAGCACAAAGTTTCTTTGACATGAGCAGCGAGGACAACGTGTTTCTGTTGAAGTGGTTCAGGAAACTTAAAGATTTTTCTTCCAGCTGCCAAAGTCTCAGAAGCAGAAACTGGGTTTAACTTTCTGCCCTCTTAAGACCCCGAGCGCCACTGTCCATCTGCCCCCCGCCTGCCCGTTTCATCCCCACACACACACAGAGTCATGTCTGTAAAAACAAACAGATGAGAAAATGTTTTTTCCACGGCGACGCTGAGAAAACTGCCTCTTGTGTTTGTTGTGTTCCACGACACAAAGCCCACCCAGACACTGAGGCTGCATGAACAGAACTGCTGCATGCCCTAAAGTCCCCTGAGTCCACTTTATCTGTCACCAAACCCCCCTCCGGCCCACACTGAAAACATGAAAAAAAGGTGAATGAATGAACCGGTTCTGAATAAAGTGATCAGCTGTAAATGACTGGCTCTGTACAAATCTTTCTTTGAATTGATAAAAACAGATTGTGATACTCAAAACGTTGTGTGTTTTTGTGTGAAGAAAAAAAATTATTTATTTGATCCTTTTTTTTTAACTAAGTTATATTTTGTCTTCCATTAAATAACTTGCTTGGTTAATTCAGTTAAGTTTATTCAGACTGCCATTTGAGGACACTTTACAAATTCAAATTATAAATCCAGGTCAGATTAGTGTCAATTAAATGTAATAAACTAAACATTTTAAACAGAGAATTTACAAAATGCAAAAACATTTTTAAAGCAATTCTGAAAGGGTTAAAACAGTTGTAACTTTAGATTTAAAGTACTATTTTTAACAATTGATTATTTGTATTTATTTATTTATTCATTCAGCATTGTGTTTCTATTTTTATTTTGTAATGTATTCATGTTTAAGACCACACTGGAAATAAGTGTTTTCACTTTCTTGTGTCATCCAAGTATTTTTGATTTATACAGTGTGTATATTATTTTTACTGAATCAGGTAACGTCAAAGTAATAGTCAAGAATATTGATGCAATATTCAGATTTCATACATTTTTATTTTTTTATAAAAACAAGTAAAAGTTCCTTTAAAAACAAAGTAAATCAATAAATAAAAAATATGGTTATTAAATCGCAATGATATATTTTATTAAAGAAAGGAAATGTAATTTTAACTGTGGCCGCCAGAGGGAGGTATTTTAACTTTAAACGGAAACGGAAATAAAGTCCGGAAGGTTTTCACTGACGCACAGTTTACAGTGTAAAGAACTGGGTTAATAGAAGAAGGAAAACAAGAGTATTATTGCGCTAAGAGTTAAACTTCATCCGTTTTAAGATTATATTTAAGGTTAAATCTACGATGTGTCGTTTTACAACAAGCTGAATTTTAGATCTGAATTTAACTTTTATAAAAATGGATGCTCGCTTTGACAGAGAAGTGACGTCTGTGGTGGAAGTCGCCATCCGATCCACCGTGTCTGTTTTCAGGGAGGTTCGGGCGAAAGATGCGCCTAACTCGGACAGTGGCGAGCAGCAGCAGGAGGAGGAGGTGAAGTTCGGACAGGTCCGGGAGATAGAGAGGGGCCTGGTGGCTCAGATCCGGACGGTGTTCGCGAAGCTCTGCTTGGAGCTGCGCGAGGAGAACGAGGCTCTGCGGGCCAAAGTGGAGCAGCTGGAGGACGTCCTGCGGAGGAAAGCCGGGCAGCTGGAGCAGGAGCTGGAGGCCAGAGTGGGTCAGCTGGGCCGGGACATGGAGCAGCTGGAGAAGGAGCTGAAGACCATCAGTGAGGGGGGCAAGAAGAGCCTGGAAGAACCTGAAGACCTGCAGGAGGAGGAGGACGGATCCACTACAGGTGAGCGGCTGCCATCTGTTTATGTCTGTTAGCAAAATATCTTATCAACTACTGGACAGTTTCCAACGAAACTTTCAGAAAGTAATCACTGGCTGTGGATCTACAGCTAATTTATTTTTGGCTTTAATCAGATTGAAGATGGCTGTCGCAGCAAGCTATCCTTAAAAATACAAAAATTTTACTAATATTAGTGTAACTTGGTGTGGTGGTAGCTGAGTCTGATTCTCAACACACTAAGTGCTAAGAAAATGTTTAAGATCTTTGTCGAATGTTTTGCCATGAAGTATGTGGCGCTAACTCTGGTTGTCTGTTAGCAAAATATCTCTTGAACCGATGAACGGATTTCAAGGAAACTTTTAGAAAGTAGTGATTAGGTTAACATCTACAGCTGATTAACGTTTGAAGTCAAAACAATTCAAGATGGCCACCTCAGAAGACTGATATTGAAAGTACAAAAACTGTATGTAACCCATATAATTTTAAAGACCGTGAGATTAAAATTTTGCGTGGTAGTAGCTGAGAGTCATTCACAACGTGTACTCCAATCATTATCAGATCATACGTGTTTATGCAAGGTGGCTTCACGTTCACCTTCTCCATCGTGTTTCTGAGCTCAGGTGGACAGGTCCTCTCCGTCTCCTCCAATCAGATTCACTCCAACGACGTCCCAAACTCGCCTTCAGCTGCGTCAGGAGGCGCAGAGGTCGTCCTCGGCTCCCCGACCTCCTTCGCGGCGGTCTCTGCATCACCGGTGGTGTTCATCGGCACGATCCCTTCCTCCTCCACGGTGCTGGTGGTGGGCGCCAACGAGGTGGTCTCTCAGACCGACGTGTCTTCGCTGAGTGTCTCCGAAGCTGAGGCGCTCGACCTGAAACCCCCGACGTCCCCTGAGCCTGCAGCTCGGGACACACCCAGTCCAGACTCTGGCGGCGCCGGCGATCCGGACCACGCACAGGAAAAGGTTCGGCCTTTAGAATTAGAATTTAGAATTAAAGTGAAATTTAGAACTAAAGTGAGATCTTTGTCTTTACAGATGTTACAGAAATTCTTGGAGGAGGGACTCTCTGAGAAACCGAGGCAGCAAAGAGGAGAAACGGATCAAACTGAAGGAGGTACGAGTGACGCCACCAGGACTCTGCGCTTCAGATAAGAGTTGACTCATTTATTTCTTTCTCTCGTCCAGTTTCTCTCGACGACGCCTCGGAGGAGAATCAAACGAATCCGGACGACGTGCCGTCGAGAAGTCTCAGGAGGACCGTGTCGCAGACGGGGAAACGGTTCTTCTGCGAGCTCTGCGACACCGGCTTCCACTGGAAAGGTGATCTGAAGAAACACATGAAGGTCCACAAAAAGCCTTTTCCCTGCGAGCGCTGCAGCCGAAGCTTCCTGGAGAAGAAGTCTCTGGAAAGTCATCTCCTGCGTCACGAGTCCACAAAAGCCCCGCTGCCTTTCCCCTGCCTTCAGTGCAAGAGGTCCTTCAAGAAGGAGCAGTCGCTTCAGAACCACCTCAAACGCCACCAGGGCTCCAAACCGCCGAAGCCATTTGCCTGCGACCAGTGCGGGAAAACGTTCCGGGTCCAGCAGTCCCTGGAGAACCACCTCCTGCGCCACGAGAAGCAGAAGCAGCCGGTCAAGTGCCAGTTCTGCGACAAGACCTGCAAGACGGCGGTGCAGCTGCGGTGCCACATGGCCGTGCACTCAGAGGAGAGGCCCTTCAGCTGCGCCACCTGCGGGAAGGAGTTCAAGAGCAAGGACACCCTGCGCTTCCACCAGAAGGTCCACACCAACGCCAGGAAGTACAAGTGCACCGTGTGCGAGGAGTCCTTCAAGTACGCCCACTCGCTGACGGTGCACAAGAGGAAGCACACGGGCGACAGCCCCTTCGCCTGCGACGTGTGCAGCCGCTCCTACCGCACCGGCACCGCTCTGAAAAGACACAAAGTCATCCACACGGGAGAGAAGCCCTTCACGTGTCACATCTGCGGCGCCAGGTTCAACCTCAACAACAACTTGAAGAGGCACCTGCGCATTCATACGGGAGAGAAACCGTTCACCTGTCAGGACTGCAACCAGAGCTTCTCCGACAACAACAAGCTCAAGTCCCACATGCTGATCCACGGCGCCAGGAAGCCGTTCATGTGCGACCTCTGCGGGAAGACCTTCCTCTTCAACTGCAGGCTGCAGATCCACCAGCGGTACGTGCACGCCGACAAGTCCCAGGATCCCGACGCTTTGTTCCAGACCAGGAGGCAGAACAAGTCGCTGGTGAAACCGTTCAGCTGCAAGATCTGCCTGAAGGGATTCAGGGCCGCCTGCTCCCTCAAGATCCACGAGAAGGGCCACAGCGAGCACAAGGAGTTCCAGTGCGGCATCTGCGGCAAGGCCTTCCACAACAAGTACTCCTTCAGCTACCACCAGCGGAGCCACTCGGGCGAGAAGCCGTTCGTCTGCGACGTGTGCGGGAAGCGATTTTTCCACGCCGCCAGCCTGAAGCAGCACGAGCGCATCCACACGGGCGAGAAGCCGTACAAGTGCGAGCAGTGCGGCAAGGCCTTCAGGACGGACGGGAACTTCTACAGGCACGTGCGCATCCACACCGGGGAGAAGCCCTTCGAGTGCATGTTCTGCCAGAAGAAGTTCCACCAGTCCAATCAGCTCAAGTCCCACATGCAGATCCACACGGGCCAGAAGCTGTACTCGTGTCAGCAGTGTGGGCAGGGCTTCTCTGACTCGCGGCAGTACAAGAAGCACAGCTGTGACGCCTCGTAAGGACGACAAACTGAGCTCTTATAGGAACCGGAGGCAAAAAGCTGCTCGTTGCAGAGACTTGAAAGAAAAAAAAACATACAATAAGAATATAGGCTCAATATTTTTCTAATATTAATGGTTACGTGTCTCAAAATGAAAATTCTGTCTTGGATTTGTTAAATAAAACATGCAGATAAATAAGTTAAAACGGTGAAGTAGAGGTTTTGCAGCTAAACTGTCTTTTGAATGAGTAGCTTTAAATTTACAGCCTCTTCGCTCACAATAACTGATCAAAAACAGGTTTGCTTGTTTAGCTGATGTGCTAAATTATCAAGATGTCAGATTTAAAACAGGAGTTTCTGCTGTCATTAAAACAAACTAAAAAAAAGTTTCGTGTTCGTTTCTGTAACTCGTTATTCTTGATGTGTAATGGATTAAACGTTTACTAAGAGAAACATTTGCAGCTAGTTTCAGCAGAAGTTTGCTTTTTGTTTGTTTCTCAAGTCTTTAAGAAAAATCTATTTTGTTCATCCTAAAATTTGTAGTTATTTAAAAAATGCTTCCAAAGCATAAATAAAAATGTATTTGAAATAAATTCATTATTTTAGATGTTTAAGAGGCAGGAATTTGTTCTGAAATGATTTGATGCTGAATTTTTATTTTAGTTTTGATTTTGTGTGCTTTCATCCTGCTGAGTTACATAATATTTTTTTTTCAAACAAAAATTTAAATAAAGATGATATTTTATATGACTATTTTTCCTCTGTGTGCGGTGGTGGAGAGGCACAACTGTGACTCTTATTTTGAAAAGTTCACGCTCTGGTAATTCCGTTTCCGAAGCAAATGGCAGTTTTTTTGTATGTAGTTTTGTATTTTTAGAAATTAAACGTTAAAATGTCTGGAAGGTCCATGTTTTGCTCAGAAGTAAAGTCTGTTTTAAAGACGCTCATAGAGGCAGCGGTCGATGTGATCGGAGGTTCCGACGAAGGAAAGAAGCTAACATTGGACCGCAGGGTGAGTTTAGCTCCTTTGATGGGTTCCGAACAGAAAAAAGGTAATCGGATCAGAGACTGTCAATAAAGGAGATTGACCCCACGGAATGAAGCCTCGAGCGGGGACGGAGCGACGCGAAACAAACATGGCGGACTCAGCATGACAAAACTTAAAAAAACAGTTGTTATTGACTCATACATATTACTAAAACGTTTTTATATGTTAATTCTATATTTGCTATTTATTAAAACAATAATGTATTGATCATTATTTTGTGACTATCTTTGATCAGCGTCAGCTAGTTTCAAAGAATAATATACTACGCTAAAGGCGTATGTGACTGCGCGTTAAACACTGCGATAAATCTAAACTTTTGTGTGCAAAATTGCTTATTTTTGCGGCCAACTTTACATTATTAATTTTGACACTATTGTTGTCTTTTAAAAAACAAAACGAAAAGCCAGCCTACCCTTTGGTTGTTTTAACTTAATATACGCAATATGCGTAGCGTTGTTCTTTGAGTAAAGATAGAAGCAACAGCGCCCCCTGTTGGTACAACATTAATGTTACAGAATATGGCAACAGCTGTTTAAACCACAGAAATGAATACGGTTTAAACACCTATTTTTAAAGTAGAATAAAATAATATACATTTTTATTTATTAAATACAATATATATTTATTAATTAAATATATTGTATATATTAAAATACCTGTACATGTTGTTCTGTATCCTTATTGTGCAAAAATCTTAATCCAGCACCTTTTTCCTAAATGATAAATGAATAATCTAAGGGTTGTTTTTTTTAATTTTGTAAAAAAATAATGATTTCATTTTAGTCGCGTTTTTACCCCCTTTTAGCTAAATGCCTGACATTTGTACTTAAATGCTTCGTTTATTTATTTATTTTTCATTTTAATTTATTATATTTCAGGAGATAAACAGTCATAGATGCAAGATGCATCGGTTTTATGAGCTTATTAATTAATATCTTAATAGTTTTGTTTTGTTTAAAAATAAATATTTATTATATATTTATTAAAAATAATAATATAACAAGATAACAAATGAAACATTAAAAAAGAATGGGAAAAAGTAAAAACTTGTTTATTCCCACCCTTCTCTAAAACTTCTGTTTCCTTATTATTAATTCTGCAATAATAATTTCAGGAAGAAAAAAACAATAATCAGTAATAATCAGTTTACTTCTGTTCTATAAATAAGTTATATAACAATTACCCAAAATATAATTGCTATATTCTTTTCATATTTTTCCTGTTGAAATGTTTGCAGCTTGATTTTGACAGCGTGGTGGATTTGTTGGCACGAGAGGCGACCAGAACAATAGTTGGCGTTTTCTCTCAGCTGCTCGCTGAGAATGCCTCTCTGAAGACCCGAGTGGGACGGCTAGAGAGCGAGCTGAAGACTGCCACAGAGAGTCTGCAGAGGTCTAACCTGTGGAGGGAAAATGTCCTGAGCGGCTGCCCCGTGCTGTTCCAGGACAGCGGACTGGTCTTCACCTTGAAGCCACTTGGAAAGCTAACCATAAAATCCAACAGAGCCTCAGAGGAAGACCACCAACCTTCACCTGCTGCCTGCCAGGAACCAGGTGAGCAAATCCGCTGTTGCCATTCTGCAAATTAATATTTCCATAAAATCTAGAAAGAAAGTCAGCTTTATTTTCATTCAGTTTTGGCACAAATAATCACTATGAGCTGAACTTCAGCTGCTTTTTGACTGATTTTAGCTTTGACTAGTTTTATTTCTCATTCAGACGGTGGAGACCTGTTGGACAAAGGGATTTTGTCTCCATCAAATGGACGGGGTGAGAATCTCTGAATTTAAACAAATATTCAGCATCATTCTACAGGAAATAACTCTTAAAGCAGTTCTGCTACTGCAGCTCAGAAAACTGCAAAATATTTTGGGTTTTTTCAATATTTGAACAGTTTACTCAGAACTTTTGATGTGAAAATGCATTCTTTTATTTAAATGTTTTATCTTTCCTCCTCCCGTCCAGACTCGGCTCAGTATTTTGTCGCCATGAACGCCCCCGAGCTCCAAAACCTACCTGAATCTGTGGTCAGAACCACGGGGAAAGTGTTTGTTTGTGAAGTTTGTGAGAAGAGTTTTACCCGTCAGCTTCACCTGATGAAGCACATGAACGTCCACAGAGACCGGAGGCCATTCGCCTGCGACCAGTGCCCCCGAAGATTCAGCAACGCCCAAACATTCGAGCTCCACTTGCTGCGACACGAAGAAAAGAAACATGCAGCATTTCCCTGCCGGCTCTGTGAGAAGACTTTCAAAACCAAAGCATGCCTGAAGACCCACCAGCTGGTGCACTCGGACACGAGGCCGTTTGGCTGCTCCGTCTGCGGGAAGGCCTTCAAAACCAAACACAACCTGCAGGCTCACCGGGCCGTGCACCTGGTGGAGAAACCCCACAAGTGCTCAGAGTGTGGGGAGAGCTTCAGGCACGCCATCAGCCTGCAGTGCCACCGGAGCATCCACACCGGAGAGAACCCGTATCGATGTTCGGTGTGTGGGAAAACCTTCAGAGGGAGGAGGTCGCTCCAGACTCACCAGGCTGTCCACAGAGGGAAACTGTTTACCTGTGAGACCTGTGGAGCCGGCTTTACCCTCCGGCAGAACTTGAGGAGACACATTCGCATTCATACAGGAGAAAAACCCTTGGCTTGTAAGGTGTGCGGGAAGCGCTTTATGCAGGACAACAAGCTGAAAGCTCACATGCTTCTGCACGGAGCTACGAAGACGTTCATGTGTGACCTCTGCGGAAAGACTTTTCTGTACAACTGCCAGCTGCAGAATCACCAGAAAGTTGCTCATGATGAGAAGCGGGGTTTCAGGAAGCGACCTCGAGAGCGAGCCGATCGCAGAGTCATCTACAGACGAGACAAAACAATCGTCAACGTGACGCCGTTCAGCTGCGGCAGCTGCCACAAAGGCTTCTGCTCAGCAACATTGCTAAAGAAACACGAGTTGATACACACAGGTGACAGGAAGCACACCTGCAGCCAGTGTGGCAGGTCCTTCTTCTACAAGACCACCTACCAATACCACCTTCGGATTCATTCAGGAGAACGGCCATTCGCCTGTGACATCTGTGGAGAGCGGTTCATCATTCGTCAGGCACTCGTGTCTCACAGCCTGCAGCACTCTGGAGAAAAACCACACAAGTGTGAGCAGTGCGGAAAGACCTTCAGGATCTACACAAACTACCTACGACACCTGCGGATTCACACGGGGGAGAAGCCGTACGAGTGCGAGGTCTGTGGCGTTCGCTTCCGGCAGCTCGGACATGTTAAGTTTCACATGCAGGTGCACACGGGGGAGAGACCGCACTCCTGCAGCAGCTGCGGACTCGGGTTCTCAGACTCCAGGCTGCTCAAGAAGCATAAATGCAAAGAGAACGCATCAGGGAGCAAAGAGTCCTAAAATGATCTGGTCACCTGCAAAACACCAGAAAAACTGAATTGAACTGAGAGCAGAAGCTAAATGTTGGGTTTTAATTTGACAAAACCTGCTTGAAAAGTGTTTATTTTGAATTGTAAAATAAGTGTTTTTTTTGCATCTTATTTGTGATGTTATTTTGGTAAAACATTGAAAAACAAATTTAATCTCAGAGTTTGTGTTGAGGATGACTGTCAGCTACTACCACATTGAATTTTAGCTCAGTATCTGTGTCAGAGTTACTGTATACTTATTTTTGTGTTGCCATCAGGGATGGGCAGTAACAAAATAAA
This sequence comes from Cynodonichthys magdalenae, assembly GCA_031762555.1. Classification (NCBI taxonomy): domain Eukaryota; kingdom Metazoa; phylum Chordata; class Actinopteri; order Cyprinodontiformes; family Rivulidae; genus Cynodonichthys; species Cynodonichthys magdalenae. Next base: position 24,593,005 of record JARVJO010000330.1, on the reverse strand, counting down.
TTTACTTTGGTACTATACTTAAGTACAGTTTTGAGATTTTGTACTTTACTTGACTAGCATTTTTATTAAAAACTTTTTCTTTTCACTTCACTACACCTCTCTGGAATCTTTTCCCCAGAACCCCTGAAATAGTAGATCTTACTAATAAATCTTACTTAATTTTAAAGAAGAATGGTTTAAACTTGTTCAAAGCGTTAAAAAAAGTTTTCAAATAATACATTTATTTTTACTTAAATGTAATCATAACTAATATTTAAAATAAAAAATACTTAAAACTCCTGACTAATAATATAAGACCTGACAAGTTTCGTGTTGCGGTTTGTTGTCTAGCCAACAGAGGGCAGTGCCAAATAAATGGTCTACAGGTGCTTCCGATGAACACTTTCACAATAAAACTAGGTCAACCCTTCTAAGGTGTTGCATGCTGTGTTTCTTATCAAAACGTTCATGAAAAACTCAATTACTTAACAACGTGCTCTAAAATTTGAGAATTTCTTATTATTAAAAGTTTGTGTTTTTCTACATCGGTACAGTTTTTATATCGACCGTAAGCTCAAAGCTGACTAAATCCATCAGTGCCGAGTAGTGTTTTATTTTGAAACGCACGAACCAGGAAGCTTAATGTATGTCAACAAGAGGTTTGTTTTTGCACCATAACGACAGTTTCTGAACCAAAGCTGTCAAGTTCTGGTAAAAAAATATTAAAGTATCGAACTGACAGAGCTGGACACCGAACCGTCAACATGTCGGACCTGGAGGCGCAAGTTTGCGCCATTTTGGACATCATGGTGACCGAAACTGTATCCGAAATGTCGAAAATCATCGGCGGGTCCGAAAAAACTGCAACCGAAGTGACTTCACCACCATGTGGAACCGAAAACACACAAGAATCCCCGAACCACAAGGTGCATTATCCGTGTCGGTTCTGCGAGAGGAGTCCAAACTGCGGACCATATAAATAAAAAGAGCTAAAATTAGCGAAATGCAGCTGCAAGCTAAAAGTAGGTAAATGGTGGCTAATATATGTAAACAGTAGCTTTAAGCCACAGCGAAAAGCTGGCTAACACAAGTAGCAAACGCTTAGCTAAAATCAACAAACACTAGCTAAAAGCTAAAATTTCCAAATTATAAGCAGAAAGCTCAAATAAGCTAAAGGCTAGTTAAATCTAAAGGTATCAGTATGTAATTAAACTTCAAGAAGCAGAACACTAGCTAAAAACTAGTTGTGTAAAAGCACTAGATTAATGTTAAAAGTCCAAAAATGTTAGCTAAAATTTGTAAAGTAGCAAAAGGCTAACTGAAATCAGCAATAAGATAAGTAAAAAATTAAAGTAGCATAAGTCTAAAAGTATTAAGACATTAGCTATCAGCTAAATTTCTCATAGTGTGAGCTAAAAGGTCAAAATAGTCAATGGCTATTTAAATCTAAAATTACCAAATGCAAGCAAAAAGTAGCAAAAGGCTAGCCTTAAGCTAAAATATGAACACTAGTCTAATGTCAAAACTGTAAAAGCACTAGCGTAAAGTCAAAAGTACATGTAAGGGTAAAATTAGCCAAAGGCCAGCTACATCAAAAGCAGCAAAAGGCTAGCTTTAAGCTAAAAGTAGCAGAACACTAGTCACATGTTAAAAGTTTAAAAGTGCTAGCTTAAAGTTAAAAATACAAGATGCTATCTTAAAGCAATAAGTGACAAAAGACTAACTGAAATCAGCAATTTTATAGCTAAAAATTGAAAACAAAAGTTTAGTTTTAAAGCTAAAATAAATTTAAAAAGCTAAAAGTAGCAGAATGGTAGCTAAAACCTAAGGAAAACTATTGCTGAAGCAGAGGTTAGAGTGAATAGTTTCTTATCACAACGAGCCTTGTTGCTGTTTTCAGCTCATTTCTCTTAGCAGTTTGTTTGTTTCTTCAGCTGATGCAGTTCAGCTCCTTCATGACGGTCTTGGCTCAGGAAGTGTTGGTGAAGATCTG
>JARVJO010000330.1:24576227-24588538 GCA_031762555.1 Cynodonichthys magdalenae | reverse complement strand
GATCTTACTTGCCCGTTGTCCACCAACAGATGATTTAAGTTGAAGGCTCTTAGGAAAGATGCCACTATGTCTGCAACAGAGATTAAATCTCAGGTGGTTCCTGTAGTCCGCCTTCTTTCTTGCTGTTTGCTCAAACTTTCAAACCCTCTATGAACAATAGAGCCAATCAAGGCACTAACGATATATTGTTAGGCTGATGGTCCTCTTTTACATGTGACCAACCTGTTTGTCCTCCATGTGGAGGCGGTGCTTAAGGCTGAGTTCACCTAAAACTCCTCAGACTGAAGAAGTTTCATTAAAGAAGAACCCGTCCAGAGGACCTACTTATTTTTTCCTTTTGGTTTCATTAGTTTAGTTCTGGACTAACAAAATTGCTTATGCTATCGCTAATGTGGTATCTAGTTTACTATTACTTTTGTCAGTTTCAAGTTATTTCAGTGACCATTCTGGGCTGTTTGGTCGTTAACAGAGGGGTACCAACAATGTTTTCCCACATTTTTATTTGTCTCATTGTCTCACACTTGAAAGAAGTTGAAGAGGCTGCACAGACCGGTTCTTAAATTACAGGTGAAGCTTTTAGAAATTAGGTGACTTCAGCAGAACAAAAAGTGGTTTGTGAAAAAATGCTGAAATCTGTGAATGACTTCTGAAGTTTCTGATGTTTAAAGAAGACACAAGTCTCTTTATTATCTTTAGGTGAAAGGCCACACGGCTGCGATGTCTGTGGGAAAAGTTTCACTCTGAAACAACTCCTGACAACCCACCAGCGCCTCCACAATAACCTGCGTCCGTTTCAGTGCGATCAGTGCGGTAAAACTTTTCACATGAGGAACTGCCTGAAGCGGCATCAGAGGATCCACACTGGGGAGCGCCGGCACAGCTGCTCGTACTGCAACAAATGCTTCACCTTAGCAGGTAACCTGCGACGCCACCTGCGCATACACACGGGGGAAAAACCCTACAAATGTGACACTTGTGGGAAAAGCTTCAACCAGAGGGATACTCTGAAGGGCCACCAGCGGGTACACACCGGCGAGCGTCCCTTCAGCTGCGAGATCTGCAACAAATCCTTCATGCGTAAGGGATCCATGAACCTGCACAGGAAGATCTCTCACTCGCTGCCCTGCGTCGTGTGCGGCGCCTTGTTGACGTGCGCCTCGTCGCTACACCAGCACCTCCAGACGCACTCCCAGACCATTCCGTGCACGTGCGTGAGCTGCAGCCAACAGCTCTGCTCCGTCGCTGAACTGCGTGATCACCAGCGGCAGCACACCGTGGACCGACCGCACAGCTGCAGCATCTGCGGGAAAAGCTTCCAATTGCCCAGCTACCTGAAGATCCACCTGAGGGTGCACAGCGGAGAGAAGCCATATTCCTGCAAGATCTGTGGTCGCATGTTCTCGCAGCAATGCAGCCTCAAGGCACATCAGGTTGGTTTATGTTCAAATTAAGACTCAGTTACATCAAATAAATCGGAAATTATGAGCTTGTTGTTATTTATAACAAAATAAATCAGGAGCTTAGACCAGCTTAAAGTCTGATCCTAATTTATTACTTGACCCCAATCAAACATAATGTTTCTGAAGAGTCTAGTTTAGTTTTAACCACACCCCTCGTACCAAAATAAGAGCGTAATAAGAATATTTAACACAAACCTTAGAGAACACGACTCTCTGCTGGATCTTTTTTATCAATCATATCTGAGACAGATTTGTTTTAACTTCTTGTCTTCCAACAGATCGTTCATTCTGGACAGAAACCGTTCAGCTGCAGCACCTGCGGAAAATGTTTTAGCAACTCCGGCAACATGAGCAGACACCAGCGAATCCACACGGGGGAGAAACCGTACACCTGTGACGTGTGCGGCCGTAGCTTCAGCCAGAGCAACAGCCTGAAGGCCCACCAACAGATCCACACAGGCGAAAAACCCTTCATGTGTGACAAATGTGGGAAGAGCTTCTCCTACCTGAGGAACCTGAAGGAGCACAAGTGTGTCTATGTCTGAGATGTCGCTTGAGTTTTAAAAATGTGACTTTTAAAAAAATTTTTGTCTAAGTAGACTCATTGCAGAGTCTCTAACTCGTCTTGAGAACACTACAGGTGTATTTTAACACCTAGACAGGAGGCTCCACACTGATGAACAATAATCTTTTTTTTACAAAATGAAAATCTTGTCTTCATTTTAAGTGTAGTCCAGTATTCATAACAGGGCTCGCTGGTCACTTGACCCCCAGCACTCAGAATTATTGTATTTTCTGAAAATAACAACTACAGTAGTTCCCAACAGTCGCAGCCGGATCCTCCAACAGTCTGGGTGCGTAGCTACTGAAAAATAAGTTTTAGTTCTGCTTTGAGGAACACACTAAAAGAGGACCTGAGTAGTCCCGGTTCAGAAACCAAAACCATCTCTCTGACAGAGTCTGCTGCTCTGCCTTAAAAACTAGTGAAATAATTCAAATCCATCCTAAAATCACCAGGTTGATGTGAGCTAAAACTTTTACTGCAGAACATATGTTCATGACTTTCAGCTCAGCTTCAAACAATCAGCTTAAAGGGTCTAAAATCTAGTTTTTGTTAGAGAATAAAATAAATGCAAACGAGTGATTTCTAATAAACACACATGAACAGCTTTACAACATGTTTAAATCATGTCACACATTAATGCACTGATTGACACTTTGTTTTTGAACAGGGTGTCAAACTCATTTTCACTGAGGGCCACATGAGTGTTATGGTGGCCCTCAAAGGGCCAGTTGTAATTAACTTTGACCTTTTATGTTTAATTTCAACTAAACACAAAACGTTGCGTTCGTAGTCTCATTGCTACGACCGAGCACTGCTAACAAACACTAACTGAGCTCTACCTGGTATTTCCTGCATAGAAACAGCATTTTTAACACGTCCTCTTATAAACACTGAGAAGTACTACGTGTACAACTGACTAAATGTGAAATAAATACTACAGAAATACTATTAAAAATAAAAGTAAGAGTTTTACTCAATGATGAGTGGTGCTGAGGAGCTGCTGTCTTAAATTCTGAACTCTCAAATTTTCCCACAAGGAATTCCCATGAATGATCAACATGCATTTTGGGAGATGTAGTTTATGGTCAATGCTGGCTTTAAGCAGCTTATTTTAAGACATTATTACTGTTATTACTGTGCTATCAAACTAAATTGCTCAGTAACTTTAAGCCAACAGCTCAGGGGCAGGGCAAGTTATATATTTCACCTTTAAAATGTATTCATTCTGATGCATTTAATCATACATTTTAAGTTTACCATTGATATAAAAACATCTTTCATAAAGTGGGTGAGGGCGTGCCCCCCTAGCCAGATGGGACACATTTGGCCTGTGGGCCTTGAGTTTGACACGTTTTAGAATATTTAATATATTTTTTTTTTTTTTTATTGCGAATTTTTCCAGAGTCGACCTGAATTCTTGAGTTTTATTTTTAGTCAAGTTCTCTTTTGAGTCGAGAACAAAGCGAAGCAGGAAGTTTAATGGAAGAAAGAGACTTCAAAGACAGACGTGCGTGACGACTATAAGAGACGGAGCAAGCAGAGGAAGCGTTTGAACAGGAAGTGAGGACGAGCTGCTCGCAGCTCTTCTAAAGCAGAAATCCTGTAAGAACAGAGGAGGTTCAGAGAGGGCTGATGATGATGATGATGATGATGGAAGTTGACAGACGGGGTGATCTCCTAGTTTACCTCTGTGCACGGTGACCCAGCTGCAGACCTGATTCACAGACCTACAGTCCCACAGATTACCCGATAGAAAGGCGACATCGAGTTTTCTCAGGGTCTCCAGAGTCTCGCTCCTCAGGGTCCTGAGACGGTTGGACTTCAGGCTCAAGATCTGGAGATCTTCCAGTCCTTGAAAGACTCCAGGCTCCAGGTGAGCCAGCTGGTTTTCCTCCAGGTTTAACTCCTTGAGCTTTGACAAACGCACTGCGAGCCGGTGGGGTAAAGTGTCCAAGCTGTTGTTCTGCAGCAGGAGGCTGCGGAGGTTCTGCAGGGGCTGGAAGCTGTTGACGTGGATGCTCTTCAGCTTATTGTGGCTCAGCCTGAGCTCTTTCAGGTGGATCAGCTCTTTAAAGTCGTCCGCAGACAGCTCAGACAGACCGTTGTCGCTCAGATCCAGGGTCACGAGTTTGATCTGAGCCGTAAAAAGGTTGGAGGGAAGTTTAGCTAAACGGTTTCCGTCCAGTTTTAACTCTTTTAAACCAGTAAGAGCCCTGAACTGGTGCGGGTCCAGGGATGAGAGGTGGTTGTTGGAGAGGCTCAGGGACTTTACTCTCATCAGGCCGTTGAAGGTTGACAGGTGTAGGGACTCGATGAGGTTGTTGTGCAGACTTAGCTCCTTCAGAGCCTTCAGCTTGTGGAGGAGGCCCTTGGGGAGGTGCCTCAGAGCGTTGTGCTCCAGCTGCAGGATCTGCAGAGACCTCAGCTTGTTGAAGAGCGCGGGGTGGAGCTCCTGGAAGAGGTTGTGTGACAGCTGTAGTTCTTTTAGCTTGTGCAACGGGTCGAAAACGCCGAGCGGTAAGGCAAAAATCTGGTTGCTGTTCAGGTGGAGGTCCTCCAGACCGCTCAGGTTTGTGAACACGTCCGAGGGGAGGGACGTCAGTTTGTTCTTGTACAGATCAAGAACCTCGAGGTTGGAGAGGTCTTTAAAGATCCTGGATGGAAGAGAAGCTAAAAGGTTTTCACTCAGATCCAGGTCGGTCAGGTTAACCAGACCTGTGAGTGACCCCTCGGACAGGACCAGCAGCTTGTTGCTCTTCAGGTCCAGGTGGGTCAGCAGGCTCAGGGAGGACAAGCAGTCGTCTGGAAGTGTGGTGAGTTGGTTCAAAGCCAGGACCAGAAACTGGAGCCGATTGACGTCCCTCAGAGCTCGGGACGGGACGGCGTCCAGCTGGTTGTGACTCAGGTCCAGGCGTTTGAGACCCGGTGCTCCTCTGAAGCCTGCGTCTCCCACCACCGCTATCCTGTTGTTTGACACGTCGAGTTTCTCCAACACGCCGTTCCTGAAAACGTCGTCCTCTATTCGACGGATGCAGTTGAAGCTGAGGTGGAGTTCGGCGAGGCGGGGGGCTCCGCTCAGCACGCCCACCTGTAGCGTTTCGACCTGGTTGTAGCTCAGAAACAGCGTCTTCAGGTTAGATAATCCTCGAAGGAGACCAAGCGGAAGATGTTTGATTTGGTTCTTGCTCAGATCCAGAAAGGTGAGGGCGGGGCAGCTCAGGAACTGACCTGGGTGGAGAGACCGCAGGTCGTTGTCGCGCAGCAGAAGCTTGTACAGCTTCGTCATGTTGGGCCAGGTTGGGTTTTGTGACAAGAAGACTCCCAGCTGGTTCTGTGTCAGGTCCAGAATCTGCAGAATGAGACATGTCAGCATTACAACCCAGGAGTCCGAACAACCATTTCTGCACCTTGATTTGCTAAAAATGTGTCCTGAGCTCCAGGTACAAAACAAAATGTTATTATTTATCTCACTGTTCTTACATGGAGCTAATTTTTACTAAATGTTAAATATAAACATTAAAAATGTATTTAAATTATAAATCCTAAATGTTTAAATTTAAATGTAAAAGTTAAACTTTAAATGTTGAAGTTTACGTTTAGGAATTTTGGAATGGAACGCAGCCTTTGCTGTTGGTGCTCGGCTCATGTTATGATGTCATCATCCTGAGACAATAGCAACCGCTAGCTCCAATGCAGCTAAAGCTTCCCTACAAGACTTCAAACCTGCAGTTATGGCTTGTGTCTGAGCTGCAATTCAAACTGCTGGACCACCAGGACCACCCATATTGTTTTTTATGTTAGTGAAATTTTTTAACATTTTATTTTACTCCTGGCCCCTATAACTGATTATCAACCTGTGGGCCACCTCAAGTTAGCTGGAGGGGGGGCCTCTCTGGTCAGTGTGAGCAATGGTATAAAACTAAACATAGTTAATTTTAACGTTTAATATTATTTTACACATAAGTCAAAAGAAAACAAAATTTAATAAATGCTTAAACACTGAACTGTGCAAAGACATATGTTTTTGTTTTTCTAATATCTAATCAACTCACTATATGTCTTCTCAGTAACTTGGTTTATGGAAGAAAATCCTGATGGATTTCAGAGAAAGATCAACACTTCACCTCTTGTATTTGTAATGTTGATCATTAAACACAATTAAATCTCATGTTAGTTTTGGTCAAAGCTTCAAAGAGTCGTATGTGGCCCCAGAGCCGGAGGTTGCAGACCCCTATTACTCATTTAAATAAAAATAAAATGCACTGGTTTGTAAATCTCATAAACCCTTGTTTTATTGTTCATGTACAGAGCCCTGAGACAATGTATGTTGTGACTTGGCGCTATATAAATAAACTGAATTGAATTGAATTATTATGAAAGGAGAGCAGAGTAAACAAGGTTAAAAGTAAGAAATAGTACTTTTTTTTTTTATACGTGTTCACACATGGATTTGTCTTTGCATGATAGAGCTTTAAGCAGTATTTGTGAGCTGTTGAAGTGCTCAGATTTCTACAGATTCTTCAAATTTTTGTAATTTTATGAAACCTAGATGATGAGAGTCAAAGTTTTCCCTTTTTTTCATTGAGGAACTTTAGTCTTTATTCTATTTTTAGACAGTTTTACCTTTTCCCATATCCTCTTTTTGTTTCGTTTTAATAACTTGAAACAAAAACAGAACTTTTTTATTTTATATAAAGCAACAAAAAGATTTTAGAACAAAAAGTGAGAAATAATTTGTTTTTCAGCAAAACAAAAACAACATTCTGGACTATTTAAAAATGTTTTAAATGATTCTGAACTTTAACCAAAATCCAAATGTTCTAATAAATCAGTTTCAGGTTCTGGTCTTTATTTTGGACCTATTTATATTTTACACAACCTTTTAGGAATTGGGTCTGTATGAAATAAATGACACCAGTTTCAGAACGTTATGCTTTCTAAGTTCACACAGAGATGAAGGCAACAAACCACAAAGTGTTTTTCTTTTTAATGCTGACGTTTCCGACCTGCAGCTCCTTCAGCCCGCGCTCAGGTATTTCCTCTATCTTATTGTAGGAGATGTACAGGTTCTGCGTGTCCCCTGGCAGCTCAGGAATCTGCCTCAGCCCTCCGTCTCGACACGTCACTGTGGTGGGTTTGTGTTCACACTCGCACTTTGATGGGCAGGGGTCCAACGCCCACGCCACGAGGCTGAGGGAGGCCAGAGTTAGAGCTGCCAGCATCCTCCGCTACAGCAAAACACAAAAACAATCAGATTGTAACTGGATGAAACTGCTCGGGTTAATACGTTTATAAATGTTGGGTTCTGCTGTTTAAAAAATATAATTAATAATACAGGGTGGAGATTTTTGTTGGTGTTCCCAGATTATTTATTGCATTTTCTAGAAAATAAAAATCTAAATTTATAAAAATTGTTTGGACAGGCTGAGTATTTTTCATCTTCTGCATCAATACAAACATTTTTGGTTCATAAACCAATAAAAACAGCTGATTCATTCTGATAAACAGGTTTAATTTGTGTACAAACAGAAAATAATGTTAAATTTATAAACATTCTGACATAAAAAAACCACTCAAATTGACTGAAATGTGCTAAAACCTACAGTAAATCTGGAAAATATTACATTTTAAAATGTAAAATACAAGAACCAGTTACTATTACTTTAAGTTGCACAAACTTAAACATAAAAGTTAACTGTTTTTTTTACTTTTGTCTGTTCTTAATATATATTTGCTAATATGTGAGTTCCTTCTCGGTGTAAAAAAAACTCAGCTTCTTTTAAACACTTATGTGGAAAATTGAAAATATTTCAATTGAAGATTAATTTTTTTCTGTCCTCAAAGGCCTGAAAGCTCAAGTTCCTTACCTCTCAGTGGAAGCAGCACCTAAAGATGTTTGTTTTGTTGCAGTTTGTCTCAAAGTGAAGCGATCAGGTGGTTTACTGTCTTCATATAGGAGAAGATGAGCAGCTCTCTGTGGTTAGACGTCTTTATGTTCTATAGATGACACTACAGAAACTAAAGCACAAAAAAGTCCCCTCTGCACCGACAAACCACAGCTTCAGAAGTCTTCCTCTGTTGCAAACACCACTTTAAAAAAGACAGGATTTATAAAAACACATCACTCCCATCCCACTTTTACTGGTTTTAAATTAGATGTAAATTTAATTTGCAGCACTCTGACTCATGAAAGTATATATTAAAACAAACCGCCAAATTCTTTTGAACCATAAAGCATTTAAAAAGTCTGCCCTTAAAACATAAAATCATGACTGTAGTTTTTAATCAGTGGCTGCAGCACTCAGAGGTTTCTGACTCATTTATCTACTTTTTAAAAAATGTGTCAGTGAAATATTTAAATAAAATAGCTGACTATTATTTGGATTTAAATGACATTTAGTATAATCTATACCAGGGGTCTGCAAACTTCACAATCAACAGAGCCATCTCAGCATCTCGGTTCACAAATAAAATGTGTCAGGAGCCAGAAAACATGCTACATTATCAGTGGCCTGCGGGCCACTTCAAGTTCATTAAAGGAGGGCTTTTCTGGCCAGGGGGGCTGATGTTATGAAACAAAAAATATAGAGGATTTTACCATTTATTATTTGTACACTTTATAAGAAAATAAAATAACATGTTCATGCAAACAAAAAAATATAGTTTATACTAAATTTGATATAAATGAAAACACTGAACTAAGCATATGTTTTTTTTAACTCAATGCCATGCAACAAACTCATATTTATTCTCAGCAACTCTTAAAGATATTCCAACATAATCCTTAATTTTAGAGAAACATCATTCTGTAAGGCAGGATGTTAAGCTAACAAACTAGCCTGACCTAATCCTTGTATCGGTTTTATTGATCAGACGTTTGCAAACAATTTGTCAGTTTTGGTCAAAGTTTCAAGGATCTGCAGCTGCAGACCCTGATCTAAAATACTGACAGAACTACAGCCCATTATCTACTAATGCTTATAAATATATTTACTATTCTAATAAAAATACATTTACAAATGCTATGAAGCATTTGCATGATTTACATTACCGATTTTTCTTCCGTACATTTTTCTGTATTTAATTTGTCCCATAATTTGTGTGTCATTTCAACAATACCTATATCAAAACATTCAGCTCATATATGCCATAAGTGCTTTGACGTTTGGTACTTCAGCAACTTATACTTTTCCAGCTTTTTAGCTTTTCCTATTTTTTAGCTTTTTCAGTCATTTTTTTTTCTCACTGAAAATGAATGGAGCTGTATTTAACATCATTACATCCCTTCAAAATGTTTATTAATCTTTACTGCATATTCACCTTTTGTTGTGGTTCTTTTTAATTTCTGCTGTTTTTTTCTCCCTTTTGGCTACTTTTCAACTAAATTCTGCTTTTTTGTGACAAATTTAGTCCCTTATGTGCTCTTTTTGCTTCTTTGTGCTAGTTTCAGCTTTTTCAGCTACTTTTTAGTTATTTGACTGCTAATTTTGGCTGCATTAGCGATCTTACTACAAATTGCAACTTTTTGTACTTTATATTTTTCTGCTAATTTTAAATTATTTAATCCCCTTTCACCATCTGTTTACTAATTTTAACTTGTTTCTGCTACTTTTAGATCGTTTTTGCTAATTTCAGCTACTTTTAGCCTTGTTTAGTGTTTTTCATCTATTTTTCTACTAATTCCATCTGTTTTGTGCTCAATTCAGTTTTTTTGCTGATTCAGTTTTAAAAACACTGAGCTAAATTACGGTGAGGTAGTAGCCGAGAGTGATCCCTACAACGCGCTGAAAGCTAATTGAGCTTGACACAGTTTTGCTCTTTTCTACTGATATTTCACTTTTTTCTACTTTCAGCAAAAGTCAGCTGTTCAAACTTAGCTCATATTTACAGCTTTGCTATCAAACCTTTTTCAGCTTGACTTCAGCTAAAGTTTTCAGCAATAATCATTCACACTGCATGAAAATCCTCTAGTTTAAAATTACTTTTTGATGTTTTATTATGTTTAAAATATTCAGTAACAGAAAACATTAAGGATGTTTTGGGTTTTTTTTCCACATTTTGTTCTGTCAGATTTAAATATTCTTCTCTCTGTACAGCAGATGGCGCTGAAATCTTATTTCTGTTGGTCTCTGAGCTGCACATGGTGTTTTGATAAAACAAACACACACAATGTTGTTAAATGTCATTTAAAGTCATGTGTTTGTTTATGTGTTGGTTCCATCAGGGTTAGTGTGGTCTACAGTTGGATCAATTCCTGCTGACCTGTTCACACACAAACAAATCACTGTTTACACACACACACACACACATTTTCCTCCTATAACCCATTAGATATATTGACAGTTCCACATTCAATATTTTTGTTCTAATTAGTTTAGGCACCGCTGAAACAGTGCTGCTAATGATGCCAGAGTTCTCTGAAAGCCCATGTTGGGACTCTGCAGTTTGTTGGTTGATTCGCTTCGGCTGATCTTTACTCCATCGATCCATTTCAGCAGCACTCTGCTCTACTGGCAGATCTCTGCTCGTTCCGGTGCCGATCCCTCCGGTCTGCAGGGGTCTCAGTCAGAACCAGGAGGTCTACAGCTGAGGAGGAAGGATGAGGCCCTGGTTTCGCTCCAGCAGGTTCAGATCTGTCCAGGTAAGGCTGGTTTCCACATGGTCAGGGCATCTGTAGATTCAGAAACATTTGTTTCTCGAGATAACAAAGTAACTTCCCCACGGTTTTCTTCTTGTCCATCATTCAGTAACCATTGAGATGGCCTGGTCCCCTCAGCTGGTCATAGATAAAGGTTATTTATTTATTTGTGTGTTTATTTTATTTAACCTTTATTTTTGTCTTTTGTTTTGTTTTTTGTTTTATTGTTTTGAAGACTATTTTGATCAAATTTATTTTTCGAGAAAAGGGGCAGATATAAGATTTTTTTCCTCTTCTGCTACCTTTCATTTATGTTTTGTATTTTTTATTGTATATAGAAATTACTGTTTTTTTAAGAAAATGAATGAATGAATAAATAAACTAAACTAAGACTATTTACCGTTCTTTAACCAGGCAAATCCAATCGCAGATCTCTTTTGCAAGGGTGGCCTGGGCCTAAAGGCAACTTATTGTTCATATTTTGTATCATTTTTGTATCACAGACTGAAATTACGATTTGTTTGTCTTGTACAGATAACTTTCATATCAGCCCTCGTCATCTAAGGAGTCTGTCCTGATTGCAGATCAGCAGGTATTTGATCCTGCTGATATAATACACTTTATAGGTGACCAGCTGAGGGGATCGGACTGTCTCCATGGTTACTGAATGATGCATAATTAAACCATAACCCCTTATCTCGAGAAAATGATTCTCGTGATATCACGAGAAACCCATGGGAAAAAATTATATGCAGAAAAAATGACCTCTCGGCTTTCGTACAAAATGGTAGCTAGAGGCTAAAAGTTCTACAATGCCATAAAGCTAGCTAAAGGAGCAAAAGGTAGCTAAAAGATAAAATTAAAACGATAGAAGCACAAAGTAGCAAAAGGCTACCTAAGAGCCAAAACTATTTGAACATGAGCTAAAAGTAGCAAAAATAATTACTGAAAACAAAAAACTAGCAGAAAATTAACTAAAAACAGGAAAATTATAAGAAAGGTTACCTAAAAAGTATATTCAAGCTAGCTAAATATGAAGTAGCAAAAGAAACCTCAGAAAACAAAGTAAGTATGCTAAAGCTGCTAAAGTACGCATTACTGTGAAAGTTGCTTTCACGCTATTTGCTTGCTTTTTGTTTATTGCGTGACTGCTGAGTCAACATTCATAAAAATAGTAGGAATGACGGATTTTTTCCGCTGAGTACTGAAGGCAGCATCAGGCGCGCGTGTGTGCTCGCGCCCTGGCTGTTCACTGCTGACGTCCCTCCCTCATTCTCTTGTCACTGTTTCTCGGCAGCCGAAGAAGTGGGGGGCTTCCGTTTTTCTGTCGTCTTTTTTTTTATATCGTATTATTTTCTTACCGCAACAAATGCTCGGTTTCTGGCACCGGGAGTACGTGTTCGAGCTGTGGCGCCGGTGACTTTCCTTCCACCGCGACGATGAGAGACGCTAAGGGCGGACTGAGCTGAGAGGAAGAACCGGAGAGAGGCTGCCTCTTTCTTTGATTCACAGCCCGCAGGGTTAGCTGGTTTATCCCCTCAGGCTGCGTTTGTCCACCGGCGTCCAGAGCTACTGCCCGGCCTGTTTAGCTAAATGTTCTACGGTTGAAGCCGTTGGACTTTAGGATGCCACATTAGCTAGCTAACAG
>JARVJO010000330.1:24538359-24569884 GCA_031762555.1 Cynodonichthys magdalenae | reverse complement strand
ACCTCCTCCCCGACCCGGAGAGAGCACCCTACCCTTTTCCGGCTCAAGACCATGGTCTCGGATTTGGAGGCACTGATTCTCATCCCATCCGCTTCACACTCGGAGTGTTTGAATACAAGAACACTGAGAGTGTTCTTGTAATAAAATTAAATATTCTTTAATAGCTAAATTAATAGCACTAAAAGGTTTCTATATTAAAATTTCTGGGACCATTTGAATGTTTCTGTTAATGCGTCAGCTTGGTCTTAAATGTAATCTCTAATTGTTTTAAAAGGTCTTGAAAAGGTCTTAAATTTAACTTAATGAAACCTGCACGAACCCTGTTTTAACTAATCTGCGTTTTTGATTTAGTTTTATTTTTTAGCGCCTGAATGGTTGTTTTCAATCTAAACATTCATGCAGATGAACTGTATTTATGTTGTTTTGTATTTTTGTAACAAGTATTATCCTGGTTACTGAAGTATGACTGTTTCAGTTCTAGTGCTGCGTCTGTACTGAAGTGTTGTGTTCTGTTTTTAGGAGTCGACACTGAAGGTTATTACAAGTTCAGAAACCAATGTGCATCTTCTGTCTGTACATTTTGCTGCTGAACTTTGGGAACTGATTAACTGTTTTGCTCGGGGCCCAGTCAGGAGTTTTTTATGTGTGTGAAAGGGAGAGAAAAGGAAGTCCTATAGTGGGTGTGGGTGACTGCTTGTGCGCACATGTACAGCTGTGTGCGTGAAAAGAGACCAACATGTCTGCCTGTGTGCGACGACTGCAGGGCAGAGCGAGGCTTTTGTGTTCCCTGGACAACCGAGAGATTCATGAACTCGTTGTCCCGACATGTTGCCCGCAAACCTGGCAGCTTCATCTGCTGCTCTCCACGGCGTTCGTTTCACCTGGAAACGCAGCAGATACAGGCGTAAACAGCTCCGGGCTTTCAATCATCGGGCCTGCTGAGGACAGCTAAATCATGAGTGATTGGTATAAAGTCAGGCAGGCTGCTATTAGATAACCTATATTTGTCACAATCATTTGCTGATGTGCGCTGCGTTGTACTGGACTAACAGCTGAAATGGGTGCTGAGGGTACGACTGTAGCCTAAAGGTAAAAAGAAAACAGGACAGTTGCTAGAAAATGTTAACCCTGTTTAACTTCTGCAGCAAACTGTAGACCTGTAAAAAAACATTTTTTAATAGCAAGCATTCCTTGTTTTTATTTTTGCATCCTGTTTTTTCAAAATTCTTTAGAGTTTGCTTAATGTGACGCTCTGGTATCCTCTTCCTCAAGATGAAGTTTGAGAAACTGCTGACGATGCTTTTAAAAAAAATTTTTTTTTTCTCCCCTCTTATGTGCTGATAAAGCTATTCTGAGACACGTTAAACCAGACCACACCAACCAATGTGGACCTTTTAATAAATTCAGCAGCTGATTATAAAGTGATTACGGATTTCCTTTTGATTCGGCTGCATATACTGAACATTTGCTAACCACATGCTTTGTTTGTATCTAACTCAGTTTGGTCTCAGTCTAATGGCTTCTCAGTTCGCTGGTGTGTTCTTCACTTGGAGCAGAAGAGCTAATCTGGCTGTTATTATTGACATTTTCACTGTGAGAGTCAGTGTTTAAAAAAAAAAAAGATAAAGACACGTATGTGTCGGACAAATGTACGCTAATGATGACGCCTTCGCACAAACGTTCACAGGAAGTTGGGGACTTGGAGATGGGTTGGGTGGTGGGTGGGGGATGATTTATTTGATCTGGCTCCAGAGAATTGTCTACATGCATGCAGACTTTTTATTATTTTATTAGACACCATGATCTTCATGGGGGGCAGGTGGGTCTGTTGTAGGAGCAGGCCGCCCCTTTTTGGATAATATTAAAGAAACATAGAGATGTGAATGAACGAGTTCTTGATGAAATCATGAATTTGTGTCGTTTTATCTCTAATATCCTTTTTTTTTAAACTGTAAATTGTTCAGTCTGATCTTACCCAAGCGTGTGCACGTTGCGTAAGCTGCAGTTATCATGTAAAAAGTTAAAATGAGGATCTTGGGTCTATCTAAACCACCAAATGTCAACACTTTGGTGTATAAGAACAAAAACTTGTATCAGATGCTGTGTTAAAAGGCTGGATGAATATATGCATGGGATAAACACGATACACAAGTGTAATTGTCACAGCTTGTTGTCAACAGGAATTGTTTATTTTTGTTCCTCGTTATGTAATTCAAGCTGCGTAATTCAGTGTTAGTTAACGGCTGCTGAACAGGTGGCTGTCTCTGGAGATCAGGCTACCATGACAAGAATGACATCGCTCGTTATGATTGTCTTGTTAACTGACACACACACACACACACACACACACACACACACACACACACACACACACGCAAACCCCTGCAGACAACATACTATCAGATACATTCAGTTACAAAAAGCAGCAGCAGACGAGCGTAAAAAACACACTGATGCTTGTGTTTGAAGCACACAGCTGGTCTGTTGTGTTCATTGTGTCGGGCCTCAGACTCTCAGGTGTAGGTTTACTCCTCAGGTTTGAGTTTAACTCTTGCAGGGGGAAAAAATTGGGATTACTTCCTGTTATCTGTAGTGGCTCACTAATTCTGGTTTGATCAGATTTATTTTTGGAAGACCATCTATATGTATAATAAACACATTAAGGGTTTAAATCAGCAGCTTTATCACGATACAATGTTTAATATTACAAAGTCGATCATGATTCCATTTAAATTTACAAATCTGCTTTTCTGATGCAATATATGTCCATCTAACATAAGTGATTGTGTTAGACGGGCATAAGATGACAATACGGATCAATGTTTTGTTTTAGCTTGATGTTATTGAATCATTAATCATTTAATTGATATATTGGTGTGGATCGATGTATTGTTACACTTTTAGAACACATGCAAAATTATATGCTTCAACTCTTAAATGTCCTTTGAATATTTTTGACCATGCAGATCTGTTCTAATCTATTCTATCTACAGTTGCAAGTTTGTTTATTTAAGAAAAAATAGTAAATACTGAAAAAGTGGGTTGCAATGTTGTTGGACAAGGAAAATTGTTTCCAATGATTGTCATGATTTAGAGGCTAATAGCTGCATTAGAAAGTAAAGTTAATTTTGTCACCTAACCCTTGTCTTACTGGACATTTCTAAGAATTTACTGCAAGACCTCACACCCCCCAATATGCATTGCATGAAAGAAAAACCTTTGATTGTGTAAATATGTGAGCAAGAAACAAGTTTCATAAAACATTTTGTAGACCATAAACCAGAATTAAAAGCTCCGTAATTGCGAACAGTTTGGTTGTGTTTCTATCTAGAAACCAAATTTTCTTCTTCTTGGCTTCCAGAAACCGTTTTAAAATGCAAACAGGGACCAACACGTGTTCTGGGAACACATTACACAGAAAGAAGAAAAAAAAAAACCCATCTGTGTTGAAACATGGAGGCAAACCGAGGTTTGGCCGAGAAATGACTCAGCTATTTAATCCACTTTTGTTGATCCAAACAGAATAAATCTGACCCGGCTCAGTCGGATCGACACACAGCCCTGCGGTGAGTTTTATGCAGTGAAATGTGGCAGAACTCCAGGTCTGTGTTTGTAGCTTCACATTATTCAAACCCAGGAATCCAGTTACGTTTTGCATGCTGGAGCCAGACTGGAGAGAGCCGGTTTATTTTTCTCTTAGCGGTTCTTTTTAAACGAGTTCTGGGTCAAAATGGCACTAATGTTTAGAGATTACTAGAGTTTAAACTAAATATAAAATGGTTTAAATGGTTCAGTTTGAAAGCGTTTACTCTAGTAGTTTTCCCACTTATATATTTGTAGATAATTTTTGCAATAAGTATGTTTCATTTCAGAGGAAGCATTCAGTGGTTTACCTGAATTGAATCTGCAAAGTTCATGTTGAATATGTTAAGTTTGACTAAACAGAACAAGTTTCTTGGTCATTGTATCCAAGGAACCCATTTTAAAGTCATTCAAAAAGAAAGAAATCTTAATTATTTTAGTTGTATTTTTGTTTTAATGCTAAAAACGAAGCGTTATGAAAGTACTTCTGTCAGCCTCGGGGACATGTTCTGCACAAACAGTACATGTCAGAGAGATTTACAACCAAACTGGTCTGACTTGGACTGACACGAACTGTTACTGAAGCTTTGACTGGTGAAATCCAAAGAATGTCGATCAGCTGCTTCGACGCTTTGAGTCTGATTTAAAATTTTTAATTTTTTTTCATAAAATGACAGAAGCAGATTTAATCTCTGTCTCCATCTCTGTCGCTTATCATGGTCGGGTCATTGAAGCAGCAAGCCCCTCTCCGGTGGGCAATATTCGTAGTTTTTAATTTTTAATTTAATTCTTTGCAAACGTTCACCAGCTTACGCACAGCATCACACGCCACGTTCTCTTCTTCGCTGCACTTTGCCAGGAAATGGTCGCGAAGCTTCACAGCACAACATGTGACACGTCTGTCATCTCTGGGACGTCGCTTTCCAGGACAAGAAGTGACACAACTTAAAATCTGATTTCCTTCTGCTTTTGTCACACTGGGGGGGGGGGGGTCTTCCTTAAGCTGTTGAAAATCTAAAGAACCTGCAGAGAGGTGCAAGTTGAGGGGTTTGATCGAGCTTTTATTTCTAAAAATAATCATTTTCTTGTTCCATTTTACTTCCTTTAAATTTTGTTTTGTCTGTAATTAAAAAAAATGTTTGAATATGTTTTAACCACTTCACAACTGTGACCTTGTGTAAAGACATTTCCCTCATTTTTCCTCAGGAGTGTGAAGTCTCTCAAACTGAAAGCAGCACAGAAAATATGTTCGGATGTGAAAAATTTCAGAGTTAAAATAAGATTATATATATTTATATTGTTATTGTCACAGAACAGATTTGAATGAATTTCGGATTAACTTTAGGGGTCAACTGTCAAGAACTCAGCACATTTTTACGTATAATGAGCTAAAATTTGGTCTGGTAGTTGCTGAGAATCATGTCTAAAACATACTTTGTCCACTTTGTTTGCAAAAATATCTCATGAACAAATGGACAGATTTTAATGAAACCTTCAGGAAATGATCAATCGAGTCAGCCCAATTCAAGATGGCTGCTGCAGCTGAGCCAGCTGACTTTAGGGAGAATGGAGAACTGCTTCTGTGTCCACATGTGTGAGCATGTGTTAAGACAGCTGATGATTACACCAATTCTCTGCAGCGTCACACATCCTGTCTTTCATCAATACGTCTATTGATGCCGTCACTCCATCCTGGACACCTTAAGCAGGGCGTGGTTTATTGTTAGGAAACACGTTTGTGTTCGTCACACGTCTTTCTCTAATGCTTCTTTCTCTTTGTTTAAAACCACAATAAAGAAGCTCAGACAGTTTCAAATCTTACTTTTATCTACGTTTTATTTACGTTTGTATCTAGTGGTCTGACACATGTGAAGGGTTATTTGAGTCCTGTAGCAGAACCGCTGTCATTTCTTCACTGTAAAAAATAAACTTGTATATAAACAATAAATATAAGTTGTAAAAAAATTAGTCTTGATCAGCATCTGAAACAATCAACAGGCCAAAAACACTTTTCCCAACCTAAACAGTTCAATAAAATTACATTTTAACAAATGTGTGTCAGTTCTAACAATGAGTAAAATAATTTTCACATCAGAACTATATGGATTCATGGGTTTCCATTCATCTGTACGCCCACACAGACTGGCACAGATGGAAGATCACTGCTGTGCTGCAGACATGCAAACCTGTTTCCCACAAAATAAACCACATTTATCAGTTAGTGCTTATTGTTGGGAGGATGTGAAATGCCCATTTTGGGCTCAAATTTAGAGAAAAAATACAGCTTGATGTTATTTTTTATTTATTTATTTTTTGTTTTAAAAAGCGACTTTAATCAATTTAACTTACTTTGGGTAATCATGACAGATCTTATCTTTAAAAGTTGAAAATTGAACAGGCTTTCAGTCAGTTTTTAACACTATAATAAGTCGTGTTTTGTGTGTTAAACTTTTCCATCGTCTGACCTTCTGTCATTAACTCGTTTATTGTTGCCTAAATGACGTCAAGTAGTCATTCCACTGCTTCACAGGAATTTACAGAAATAAACTCACTGATGTGGCTGGATCATCAACATTACAATCTGCCTATTAGTAGAAGGTTTTTACTAAAACTTTATTTATGCCGTGTTAAGTGTGTTCTGTAAGTTGTTAAAAATAGATCAAACCTAAACTAGACAAATGCATTTCAAGCAAAAATACTTTTTTCTTTAAATATTTTCACATGCTTTTTATTTCCTTTACTCATGCACATCTAATTAATACAACACAGCAAGCGTCAGCACAACAACAAACTGTTCAAAAGCTGATAAAGCATCTTAACAAGCTCTAATCTCATTTAGTTCTAAAGATTTAGGACAGTTGCCAGTTTCAAGTTTTTTGCTGAAAAATGACCACATAATAGAATTAAAAGCTGTTTTACCAATGTCAAGTTTGTCCTAGGGCTGCACAATATACCAAAAAAATCATTGTGATAACAGCCTGTGCATTAAGCAGATCACATAAAACTCCGTAAACTGCAATAAATTGTTGGATCAAATGTTTGTATTTATGCATTTTTTCAATCACACAAAAGTATTTCACCAATCAAATGAAACCCTTCATTTGCCCAGTCCAATGTATCTCTTTACTAGGGGTGAAACGATGCAGAAAATTCACAATTCAATTCGGTTCTATACTTTAGTCTCACAGTTTGATATTTTTTTGATACAAAAGTGAAATGTCCATGCCTTTCTTAACCTTTAATTTATTGAAATTAATTATTAACATTTATTTAACCTCAAAAGTCCATTTTTTTTAAATTAAATGTTGCTGAAACAGCAAGTTTCTCAGGGGATCTTTGTTCGACAGTGCAGTCTAGGTGGAGCAGTCGAACACAGATACACTGATCCTTTAACACAGAGCATCTTCAGAAGACAAGCTGATAAAATAAATGTTAAAAATATGTATTGTTCCATACATGGTGAATAAATATTGAACCTAAAGCACCTTATTGAACGATTCCATACAGATACATGTGTTGTTGCACCCCCACTCTTTACGTTAGATTACCTCGCCCTTCGTAGACTCAGGTGGATAGAAACTACAGTAATTTAGCAACCAAGAACTTGTGGTTAGCTTTGGTTTCAAGAGAGACCTAGTTCTACAAACACAGATACTCTGCAAGACATGCCAAAAATTAAACAGAGGAAAAAACTAATCTCCTTCAACACAACAACAAAGACCTGAAAAGGTCCACAAAGCTAGCACGAGCAAAACCAAAGTACTAACACAACAGCTGTGTCTAGTTGCATTTTAAAACAATTAAAACTCCTGTTGTAATGGAAATGATGTATTAGTTCATCACAAGTCATATCCTCATTGCAATATTAAGCTCTGTTATTTCACATTGCAGATCTTCCTGACATTGTGCAGCTCCTAGTCTGGCCCCTTTTAATTAAACAGATATGTGTCCTGCTGTTAATCCTGCTAGCTGCAGATCTTTAGTGTTAGTTTTCACCGGTCCGATGGATCAACCTGGAGCAGGGTTTGTTTCCACTTTGAGGAAACTCTGAGTTGTTTCTTTTTATTTTCAGGAAGGTGGCTGGGTGAGATGCATTTCAAGTGGAGCGCTTTTAAAGCTAATTAGATTTAAGCACAATAAAATTATGGCAACGTTATATGGGTTTAGCCTTGGTTACACCCTTGACCCTCAAAGATTTGACAACCAGGAGTAAAGACGCAGGATGTCGTCTCAGAATCTGGTTTCATCCTGGTGAAAGTTCATCCTGCAGCTTGTCTGCTGAATGTGCAAATCACATTGCAACAGCCACCCCCACCAAACCAAACATATTCTCAACCGTCCCACCATCCATCACCAGGAGAGCGTCACATTACATTTATAATGATGAAAGGGCAGCTTTTTTATCCCAAAACCTTCTCCTCAAATATGCTTTCTGACTCATTCTACCGGCTTTAGACGTCATCCTTCACCACACACCAAATGAAGGAACTGTGTGGTAATCAGGATTGAGTTTTTTTTTTCTTTTTTTTTTTCTCTTGTAAATTATCGTGTGACTGAGACGGGGGTGGAAGTGGCGTGACGGAGGGCAACATAAAGCCCAAATTTATGTGAATTTGCCGAAAATGAAGATGGCAGTCAGAGACAAAAGAGAGGGTGTGTCTGGGCTGGGGCTGGAGAATAAAGAGAGGGGATGAAAATTGATTTGTTTGGGGGAGGGGATGAGAAAGGGAGAGAGAGGATGGAGGGTGGGGGGGTGAGTAGGGGGAAGGGTGAGGTTGAAAATTAAGATGACTGAATAATTTAGACAAGGAACATATATGTTTATAGTTCTGTATACATTTAAATAGTCTGACAAACACTTTATTACTTTCGTTTCCTGTTTCTGCTCATACTCGCCCCTTGTGGTCTGATTTCATAAAAAGTAATGAAATCTTTTAAAAATTAATTATTCTAAGATGATTTGGCTGTTTTGAGTTCCTGTCTGTGTGCAGAAGTGGTTTGTAAAGTGAAACGTGAGGTTTAATGCTGCTAAACAGTCATGAGTTTGGCCGTGTCAAGTTGTTGTTTTTAATCCTTCTTATGAAACATCAATCCTTCCTGTTTCTTCCTGCAGTTCATGTTGACTCTAGAATCTAATCTGTTCAGAATATGGGCCGACATGAGACACAAACAACTGATCTATATTAGGGTTAACCTTGAAGAGATAAAGATGTCAGCCTGAGGTTGAACGATGTTTGAAAACCTGAGCTGGACTACAGCTACCAAAACTTAAACAGATCTGCATTAATCTCACTCTTACACGTTTAAACTCTATTTGCAGATTTGGTTTGGTCAAAATATTACAACTTTAAAAGTATTTTACTATTATTGCTTAAAAACTTGTACAGGGACTCTGAAAATCTCTAGTATCTAAAAAAAATACAGGAGCTGTTATTTCTGAAGTTCTGTTGCAGGAAACAGATCTGACAACAGATGCAACCGTCCTGTTATAGATTTAAAATAAAACTATGTTTTTTTAAAGAAATTAAAGAGAGCTCAGTGTATTCCTGTGAGGAATATATTTGTAAATGAAATAAAAGTTAAAAAACAAAGTCACAGCACCAATCTCCTTAAAGTTTTGATTTTTGAACGATTAAAATAAAGTGTGCAGGAGTAGCTTGATGGCAAATGTTGAACAGAAATAAGAGGAAAACAATGTGCTTTAAGCTGAATCAGCAATGAATCTAAAGAATAAGGCTTAACCAGACGTAAAAGTTCCGCTTTGTAGCAGCTGATTATGATGATTTTATTATATCGACTCATAATTAGGTGTTTTTGATTACTGTGGAGACAGATTCACACACATCTTAGACTAAAACAAAAGAAATAAATAACTTATTATACTTTATGATCTGAAATGATGAGAGTTCTTATGATTCTGAATTTCATATTTTAACAGTCTTTCATTTCACATGACCAAAACAATAAACAGTGTTTACACTTGACTGACTTTTGTTTTGTTTGTTTGTCTCCTCAGCATACCTCCCTGTCAGCCAGCCGCTCAGAGAAAGGTACGGGCTGGTCGAGCCGCTCGCTCGGCGCCCGATGTCGAAACTCCATCGCCTTGTGCTCCGACGAGCAGCCGCACATCGGGAACTACCGACTACTTAAAACCATCGGCAAAGGCAACTTCGCCAAAGTCAAGCTGGCTCGGCACATATTAACCGGCAGAGAGGTAAGCTAAAAAAATTAAAAGTGAAATCCTAAAAAGTAGGAGCAATAAACCCCCTTTGTTCTTCTGTAGGAAGCGGTTAAAGTCGCTCTCATTTTTTATTCTGGAATGAAATAAGTTTATAATGAAATCCTGGGGTAACTTCCAGGATTTTTGGAATTGGAGCAAAGTAGAACCCTGCAGCAGATTTAAGGGTTTGAATCAGTCGAGTGTTTTCTTCATGCAGGTTTTTGTTTTGTTCTGTTTTAACACTGTCGGCTTTCTTCTCGTAAAACTCCTGACCTACATTAGTGAAGCTGATATCTCCATGCTCAGGAAGCGTTAAGTGTCACCATCACGTGAAAGCTGCTGTAATAAAACATATCCAGGTTTTACATTCAGTCTTTGACCTGTTTAGGTTTATGCAGCGCAATTCACCTTCTGTGTCATTTAAATATAATAAAACAATCAAACTGGACTTTGTGCTCACTGTGTTGTTTTGCTTCATGTTACACTGATCTAGCAGCATCTAGTAAAAGCACAATTACAGAGGGAGTTATTCCAGGGTTCCCCCGGATTCTTAAAAAGTCTTAAAAGCATTGAATTCATCAATCCAAAAATAAGGCCTTAATCAGCCGTAAAAAGTCTTAAATCAGTCTTTCAGATGTCCTAAATGTTCACTCGTTGTAATAGGATGATTGTAATTTGTCTCAAATAATAAAATAATTGGTAACATTTATCTTTTTAAATAATTTACCAGATGCTTTTTGCAGCTCGTTGTTTTGTATAAAACTAAAGATTTGAGTAAAATTGTCTTTTTTTTTTTTTCTTTTCTTTTTCCATTTGTTTATTGTGACGGTCTTAAATTTCATTTGAAGTGGCATTAAAACGCCTTAAAGTCCTAAAAACTAGCCTCAAACTGTTGGAACCATGTATTCAAATTATTTTCTCATTTCTTTTTTCCCAGGTGGCGATAAAGATCATCGATAAAACACAACTTAATCCAACCAGCCTACAGAAGGTGAGTCAAACTTTACTTTGATTTATATTCAACGTATAAGGTCACTTTTTACTTTAGTCACACAAATCAGTCATTTTGTAGTTTTAAGTTTTCTTTTTTGTTTGTTAGTCTAAAGGTTGGAACAGCACAATCTTTGACTCAATCTGATTATTAAATTTTTTATTAATCTGCAGGATTAGTGTTTCAGGTTTGTTTGTTTTTGTGTTGAACAAGAAGAGTTTTTCAGCACAGTTGTGTTTTTGCAGCCGTTGCTCTGACCTTTATTTTCACATTTTTTTTTTGTTGCATTTTTTACTCAATTATTTGAACAAACTTTTCTATTTCCTGTTTGTATTGTCCTTTCTTAGTTACACGCTCTGTAGTACCCAGTGTAGCACTTTATAACTACACCTTATTCAGCCTTACTTAATCATAAATACACCATGAAAGCGTAATTAATTAAGGATGATTTATACTTAGTAAGATATAAATTAACACATTTATTAGTGCTTTACCATAAAGGCTAACACATGGTGTGAAAGTACATTCATATGAGCATTATGCAACATGCATGTACACACAGTATAGAATAGTTAATTCATGAGATATTAAACATGAATAAACAATGAGTGTTGGTTATGGAAGTAATTGGCCTTTTATAATGTGTTAATTTATAGCTTATTAAAAATAAATCATCCTTAATGATGTTTTCAAACTTATTTAACCATTTATTAATGATTAAGTAAGGCTAAATAAGCTGTAGTTATTATAAAGTGCTACCTAAAAGGGCAATAAACTGTTGGGCTCAAAGACTTCTGTTCTAAATAAAAATTCCATAATTCAGTGTACAATAAGGGTCAACAACGACATTGATTAAAACTTCTAACATCTGTAGTAAAGCTAATAGCAGTCAAATCTATACTTTGGAGATGGTGAGAACATTTTTGTACAGCTCAGGTCTGCTGTGTCCATGAGGGTATGGCTTACTTTTGCTCAGGAACTATATTTTTTAAACCTCAACAAGCAGCTGGTTATCGACAGCAGTGAAGTCAGTCACCCTCAGTGCGCAGTTCTCATGGTTTAAACAAAAGATTCTTTGTTCACAAACGGCACCAGTGACCAAACTTTGGCCTCGACTGGTTTCTTTGAGTTTACTTTAACCGTGACCACAAAAACATTCCCATCACACAATCCCATTGATAAATTATCTGCTGGTCAGGTCACCTGTTCAGGTCCGGTTGTGAGTCAGCTGATGGGAAAACATTTGATTCATGGGAATAGTGACAATAATTGGTTCTGCTTTATAAATCGCCTAAAATACGAGCCGAACAACCATTCAAGGACTGTTTTTGGCCGTTAAAAAAAAACTGAATAACTGAAATTTTATATTTGACTTCTTAATGTACTAAATAAAATGTATGTTCTTTTTTTTATTGTCAACAAGAGAATAAATATGTAACTGTATATGTTGCCTTCTTCCACTTTGTGTAAGTGGATAATTGTGAAAACGAAGCGTCTCCAGGTGTTACTGTGAGAAACAGAATTTGGTGAACAGCTCCATCCATCCATCTAACCAAAAGGAGGTGTTCGTGTGCACGCAGGACACAGTTTAGTCTGCTTTTTAATGCTGTGAAGTGTATTCTGTCCCTCGCCCAGGCCCCTTCAGCCAAGAGCTAAATTCCAGACGAGCAAACAAAAGAGGCGGTGGTGTCGGGACGGGGAGGTGGGGCTGGTTTGGGGCACTGGCACAGGAGCAGGGACCCGAAGAAGACTCGATACAGAGCAGAAACAGAGACAACAAGCTCCTGTTTCCGTGTGTCTAGACCTGCACGGATGAAGACTCACAAATGCACTCGGTGCATCACACCCTCTTCTCTGCCTTTGTGTGATGCCATTATCTGTGTTGGTTCTTTAATTTAGTTTCTGCCGTGTGCTTTGTTGTTATTGTGCAGTCTGTAAGGGAATGATTAGACAACAAAGAGACAAGAACACACGCAGAAAGTTTTCCCACAAGGCCCGTCTTCAAAGCATCAATCGTACACTAAAAGAAGAAAAGTTTGATGCTTTACGTTTGGCTCCACCTTTTAATGTTGTATCTCCCTTTTACTTTTTGCTCCTGTGCTGGTTTGGTTACCATTTATAAAAGGGGCTCTAATTATCATTTAAGCAATTAGCACTTAACCTTGGTTAAGACACTTCACCCCCGATGCCTCTGATGTATCCCATCATTGTATGAATGTGATTGACTGATTTGTTTCCATAGTTGATTGTACATGTTAGCTTAGTAGGAGATCTAGTAGAGTGCTGTGTGAATGAGGGCACAGATTGTAGTGAAGAGCTTTGAGTATCCTGGTTGGATAGAAAGGTGCTATATAAGTACAGTCCATTTACCATTACAGTGAACCCTCATTTTTCGCGGGGGTTACGTTCCAAAAAGAACCCGTGATAGACGAAATCCGTGAAGTAGCAACCTTTATTGTTTTTACAATTATTATACAATGAAATACTCCATAATACATTCAAACCAAAGAGCAAAACCTTTTTACAGGCCCAAGCATTTGTTTAACAAATAAAAGTACTGTATAAACATTTTTTTTTTTTTTACAAATAACTACTGTACTATAAAATAATAATTTTAATCATCAATACGAACTGAAGGCTTCAAACTGCGGAGATCAGCACCGCCCCACCGCGACCCGAGTCATTGGATTAGAACAGGAGAAAATGAAAAATGATTATGAAAAAAAAAATACAAAGTACAGTAGGACAAATAGTGATTCACGTGTATTTCACTGCTTTTCTGACTGAGCCGCTGCATCCTGACTCCGCTCTGTAGCGTTTTTTTCTTCTAAAGCCCGCGGTTTAGCCAATCAGAATGCACAACACAAATCCGTGAAGCAGCGAGACCGTGAAAGGTGAACTGCATTATAGCGAGGGTTCATTGTACTCCTATGATGTGGGTAACGATGATATTCCAATGAGCTGTGATGTTTGTCAGGGAAATTTAAAGTAATATATGACCCATCACATCGAACTGAGAATTGAGTCCATCCAACCATATTTTCAGATTCCTGATTTTTAAGCTACGTTTTGATCCCTGAATCATCATATTATGAACAGTTGTCTTCCTATTCAGGATAATCAATTGATATTTGGTCTGAATCCAGTTTTTAGGTTATTCTAATGAGGAACTTTTGACATCATTATAAGGAGGACAGCTCAAACAACATTTTGATATTAAGATTTAGAAGAAAAAACGCTTTGTCAGCTCGCAGGGAAAAAATAAAAAATTAAAGGCTTTTCTGCTTAATTCAAATTGTTTTTGTGCTGCTCAAAAGGCCTTAAAATTTTGGTAAGATTTCACATGTCATTTAAACATCACGTAGATAAGGTTTATTCATTATATTTTGACAAAGCGCACTTGTTGCAAACATTTTAACCAGTGCACAGTAAATAGTAACCATTAACTGAAGAGCTGTGCACGTTTATACTCACTGGATTCAGAGCTCATTTAGTTTGTAAACCCGTTAAACAGCGGTTCACAACCAGTGCCCTAATGTTGGAAAACTTGTTTGTCTCATCGTTGATTTTTTGTCTTTGTGACCAACTTTCTGGAGTTTCTCAACTCGTTTCATTTGCTGCAACTTGTTAAAAGATGTGTGTTGAGTACTTTATGTATTTTGTGTCATGCAGTGGAAATGTGAAAAAGTGTTTATTTTTACAGTTCGTTTAGATAAACATCATCAATACTTTCTGTTTTGCTTTTTTCCCACCCCTGCGTGTCCTGACACGTTTGTGTGAGCATGCTCAATTATAAAGGAAGGGATATCATATATTATATCAGGATGAAGAAGACAAACGTTAACATTAAAGGTTAATTATAGGCTTAGCATTCTATGAAGGAATGTGTATTTCTGCCATAATTTTAAATAAAATCATCTTAGGTTGAGAAATGATGGAGTTGTAGTCAATTTGGTCAAACATTAAAAATAACATTTTAAGAAATGTTACATTATCTAACATTAGGGCTTTGAGTATGGGTTGTAAATTGTCTCGACAGTTGAGTTTAATAAGTTGTGGTGTCCCAATTATTACTTTCTAAAAGTTTAATTTCAATCTGTTTCATGTTTCAAGACATGGCGAGCGATAACGATCCAGATGCATGAATTAGGCTATTGCAACAGAAATTTGGAAAAATGCTGCTGTTTCTTTGAGTTGCTTTGAGTAAATCTTTGCAGAAAAACCTTTTAGAGCTCTGACTGGTGCTGATTTGTTGGAAAGGACACAATGGGACAAACAGAAGAAATGAATGAATGCAGCCTAAAAGGAGGAGGGGTCAGAGACTTAATGAGACGCTAGTAAAAACAGAAAACTGAAGGGTGAGAACACATGACCACAGCTGTGAGTGTGTGTGCAGCTTCTGCCATGTTTTGGTGCTTCGTTGCTTCTCACAGCCCCACTGGGAGCAGGAAATACAAATCCTGGGATTAATACCTGAGTGTGCCTGGCAACTGTGACGCAGAGCCTTCCCTGTGGGACAGAAACAGGAAGTGTTTAGATTAAGAGGAGGTCGATACAAAACGGCTGTGGTAGTTATTCTGACACAAACATAGATCAATTATGTTTACCATATCCAATGATTCTTCTGAAAAGTCATTAATAGGCCTGTCATGGTAAATTTTGCTGGACGATAAAGTATCTCAGAAATTATTGTGATAAACTATAATATTGTTTGGAGACTATTTTAAAGTAATAATCATGATGATAGTGTAATAATTCAAGTACATCATCGCAAAGATCAATAAACTTTAGTTTCTAGAGAACATTTACCTCTGGAGCTGGAATATAGTTTAAATATCCACAAAACAAACTAAACAACCAAAAAATAACCCTATCAAAAATACATTTACTTAAAATCAAACAACAAAACAAAAACACTAAAACTGAAACAGTAAATAAAATGAATTATGATGTCTGTAAACAAGATTTCCTTAAAAAAAAAACAGGAATACGAAGCAAACAAGCAGGCTAATGGAAATGATCGACCTCATTTTAATTGATTTATTGATTTACTGATTTATTGATGATCGCAACAGGTTCACTCATTAACTTTTTTTTTTTTCCAAAACACAACATGAGCTCTGGATTTTAAGTCTGTGTTTTGTGTCAGAATCAATTTCCAGCTGTTATATTTTTTTGTCTTAAGTTATCCAACATCTCAGTCAACGGTGGGCGCCGATTAAATTTCCCACTTTTTGGTCCGAAAGGTAAATAAATGAAGGAAAGGGTGAGGCAATGGAGGAGCATTTCGTCCTTTAATTCTGCTTAAAGCTCAGACAAACAGCTGATGCCCCGTGCACTTAATTCAATTACACACATTCCCAGCTGACCTATCTGTGTTTACGACTGTTGGACGCCTGGTTTTATGAGCACCGAAAAGGAAACCTGATGGAGAAAAATGGAAACCAATAAAAAGAAATACATTTAGTTGGGCGATATTCCCTCTGGTTCTGC
This sequence comes from Cynodonichthys magdalenae, assembly GCA_031762555.1. Taxonomy (NCBI): domain Eukaryota; kingdom Metazoa; phylum Chordata; class Actinopteri; order Cyprinodontiformes; family Rivulidae; genus Cynodonichthys; species Cynodonichthys magdalenae. Next base: position 24,553,598 of record JARVJO010000330.1, on the reverse strand, counting down.
CCTCTTTATCTTCACCCAGAATAAAAATAATGGACAGGATGCCAAATTACTGCAACTTTGAACGGGTAGAGGCTTTTTTTACTTTAACAATTAGGTTCACATTTTATTTCAGGTTAGAATGCGTACAACCAAGACACACAAACTTTAAGTTACTTAACAGGAAACAGAATGGAGTGATTTATTTTTAGTTTTTCTCAACACAAAGGCAGAAATCAGTGTGTTTGTGTGATTGTGACGGCTTTACAGGAAGAAACTGTTTGTTTGTCTCTGGGTCCACTGAGTGTCAGGAATCTGTCTCCACTCATGCAGAGAAAACACAAAGTGTTACAAATACTTTCCCCTGAGTAGCTGTAAAGTAATGTTCCTGTGAACGAGTTGTTACTTCATTTAATCAGACAAATCATTTTAACACATTGCTCAAACAAAAGCCTGACTTTTTATAAATTCTAGGAAACAAATTATGAAGAAAATGTGAGTGATCCCTTCTCTGAATAAATAAGGAAATAAAAAAGCTATGTTTTTTTCTCCCTTTTACTAATTTTATTTTATTTTTTCTGAATCAATTCCTGTTGCAAAATTTCTACCTGTTTGGCTCTGACTCGTTCCCTCTAATTTTTTTAATGGAGTTCAGAGACCGATTCATTACTGTAATTGAATGACAGGATGAGGCAGCAGTTTGGAGCTCAGTGATGGATGAGGAGTGGATGGGGGGGTGGGGATCATTTTTGTGACCAGTTCATCCAATTAGTTGCAAAATTTGTTTGTTACCCTTGTTTTTAATCAGAATCTTCATAAATGTTAAAATGACAACAAATAGCACATAACTAAAGAAGAAAGAAGAGTCTAAAGGTAGTCCTGAGGTTGTGCTCAACTAAATAAATACTGTGATGTACAAATAAATGATGTAACATGTGGAGTTCCTCATGGTTCTGTACTTGGTCCAAAGTTATTTTTTATATGTGAATGACTCGTGTGTCAGGGCTTTTTCGATGTGTTCTATTTGCAGATAAAACCACATTTTTTTGTTTGGGTAAAAAAATAGAACGAATGTTGGAGATGATGCAATTTGTAAAAATACAAACTTTGTTTAAACTTAATAAATTATCATCAAATTAGAATAAAGCTAACTATATATGATATTCGGTAATAGAAAGAGAACTATCAATACATTTAGAGTGATGGTGTTGAGATTTGTAGAGTCAGACCGATGTACTTCAGTCTGAGGAATAAGATTGTGGAATAATTTGGAAAGTTATTCTAAAACTGCTGATTCAATAAATTTGTTTAAGAGAGTTATAAAAGTGAGTTTGTTAAAGAAATAGAAAGTTTTATAATCTGTATTCATAAGAGTTGTTCGAGAATTAGTTAATGTTTTTGTCACTTGAAGATTACTATTGTTTGAATTTCATTTTTGGAAAATAGAGGCAGATTAAAGATTTTTTATTTTTTTTGTGATGCCTTTCATTTTTTTGTGATTTTTATTTTTTGTTGTACATAGAATTTGTTTTGTTTTTAAATTAAATGAAATAAACTAGGCTGAGTTTGACTTTGGGGACAGTATAAGAACCCTGATGTGACAGGACATTTTATATTTTATTTGTCATTACTTCCTGTTTTTCCACTTTTCGACAGATGACTTGAAACATTATTAAAACTGTGATGTTTTCAGCAGCCGTGGCTCCATTGGTTGTCTGCCAATGGAAGGTCAGTGGTTTAATCCCTGACTCCCTCAGTCAGCTTGTCAAAGTGTCCTTGGGCAAAACCCACCCCTGATGCTTTCATTGGTTCATTAGTGTGTCTATGATGGAGAAAAAGTGCTGCAAAAGCTATAACCTCTAAGCTAAAGCGTGAAAAGGTGACAAAAACATGAATGTTTATGAAATGATTGATTATATTCCACTTCCTGAGTTACACAAACAGCTTTTAACTGAAGGGTACACATTAATTTAACAGATTATCTTTATTTATTGTATTTTTTAATGGTTCTTTGTTTCCCTTTCAGCTGTTTCGAGAGGTACGCATCATGAAAACTCTGAACCATCCAAACATCGGTGAGTTGAAGCACAGAGAATGGTTTAATGTGTTTAAAATGAGTTTGTGAGTAAATATGTTTATTTTAACATCTCATTCTTTCTTACAGTTCAGCTGTTTGAGGTGATTGAGACTGAGAAGACACTTTACTTGGTTATGGAGTACGCTAGTGGAGGTGAGTGACCAAACCAGTTAGATTCATTACTTCTTAATTGTTTAAAGTTAAACTTAATATTTTAAGCCACAAACTAAGTTTTTATTAGTGAAGTCTTACGTGTGGAAAATTCTTCCCTTTGCTCTTATTTTTGTGCTGTTTTGTTACACAGCTGCTTCACATGCACTCTTCTTTTTTTAAGCTTTCTTTATTTTTCTTTTCCTCCCCCCGTGATCTTTTAATCTCCTTGTGAAGTTCTGTCTGTTATTTCACCAACCTAATAAGGAGATGACGGCTCACCAGCTGATGTTCTTCACTCTGTTTTACACATTTAAAACTTTGCCAAATTTAGTACAAGAGAGGTCAAAAGATTTGATTCTATGTGATGCTCAGTGTGGTTTTAAATGTGTCATTTTTTTTTTTTTTATTGCTAAGCTTGATCTGCATCAAAAACATACAGTAGGGATGTAAATCATCAGTTATCAGGATTTGTTATATCGATTTGTTCTGATGACGATACGATATTTCTCAATATCACAAAGTCTGTCACGATACGATTTTGATTCAGTCCAAGTCTGCGATCAATATGATGCAATATCATATTCCCATCTAACATAAATGGTTGTATAACATAACGACAATAGGGATAAATTTTTCCACTTTACCCCAATTTAATTGAATCAATAATCATTTAATCGATATAACACATTGTTACACCCCTGGTGGGTGGGGTGGTCCACATCCAGTCGGGGGTAAATAGTGACGCTTCAGGTGAACTTTCATGTTCACTGCCTTGTTTTTGTTTTTGCAGGGGAAGTTTTTGACTACCTCGTGGCTCACGGTCGAATGAAAGAGAAAGAGGCCCGGGCCAAATTCAGACAGGTTGGTAAAACGTTCTGTAAAAATAAATGAATTTTCTTTATAGTCTTTGGTTTGTCAGTGCAGGTATTTAAATATTAAAACCAAGCTGCTTGTTTATTAGGGTTGTGTATTAGAAGAAATTGGTGATATGATACATATCAAGATATATCATGATTTATTGCTATTTTTTTCCAAAAGATTCAAATTTTTTAAAACTCAATACAAAGCGCACAATTATTTTTATGCAATCAGACCACTGAGCAACAGTGAGAACTGCATTTATGTTTCACATTTCTTCTTACATCCTCCATTAGGATAAAAATCAATACTACATCAGGCAGTGAAATTATCACGATATTTCAGTGTATCAGTATTTTCCTACACCCCTACTTGTTTAACTAGTTTGTTAGAGAAACAGTAGGTGTTAAAATCTTCTCTTGTATGATTTTATTTATTTTATTTCCCCTCAGATCGTCTCAGCCGTGCACTACTGTCATGAGAAGAATATTGTTCACAGAGATTTAAAGGTCAGTTTAAGTGGTTTGCAGGATTTATTCAGCTGAGTTTTGGGGTAGATATTAATTGTGCGAGTCGTTTGTGTATTTCTTTGATATCCTTGATGTAAAGTTATTATCCCACTTTCATCTTTCTTAAGCGATAACAGTTTGTAATGTTTTCCTAACCCAAATAAATATATGTGTTAATGTTTGACTCATGACAAGTAGGACGCTGTTTGCAGTTCTGATTAGATACAAAGTTAATATATTCTCCTCATCTCCGTTGTGTCCTGCAGGCTGAGAACTTGCTGCTGGACGCCGACTCCAACATCAAAATAGCCGACTTTGGTTTCAGTAACGAGTTCACGGAGGGCAGTAAACTGGACACGTTCTGCGGCTCACCGCCTTACGCCGCTCCAGAACTCTTCCAGGGGAAGAAGTACGACGGCCCAGAGGTGGACATCTGGAGCCTGGGCGTCATCCTGTACACGCTGGTCAGCGGGTCGCTGCCCTTTGATGGACAGAACCTAAAGGTGAGTCACTTGAAGCAGTAGTTTATAATTTAATTAATCATTAAAACATTCAGCTCCATTGTTATTATGTTTTCTACTTTTCAAGACTCCACATTTTGTTTAAATAGTACTTTTTGTTTCATGGTTCCTTTCCCAGGAGCTGCGGGAGCGTGTTTTAAGGGGGAAATACCGCGTGCCCTTCTACATGTCCACAGACTGCGAGGGAATCCTGCGCCGCTTCCTGGTCCTCAACCCAACAAAGCGCTGCTCCTTGGAGGTAATCTTTAATGAACTCCTCTGCAATAACATAAACCATAAACGTCAGTGTTTGTTTATTCAGCTGAATTGTATTTTGATTAAATTATCTTAATGATTGTCACATTACAGCAAATAATGAAAGATAAGTGGATTAATGTTGGTTATGAAGGCGACGAGCTGAAGCCGCATTTACAGCCTGAAGAGAACTTCAGTGATACCAGTCGCGTTGGTGAGAACTGTTTTTATAGTTTCAATTATTTATTATGTTAACTGTAAAATGAGTCGACTATCTGCAGATGTTAAAGTAGAAGAAATTGAAAGGGTTAGTATTAGAAATCAACAATTCTATTGTTAATATTTTTGGTTTTGAACAGGTTTTGTCTGCAACATGATAATTTAGATTTTAACTAAACCGGTTTCTTTTTTTACTCCATAATTATCACCAAAGAGAACCATTCAAACTCGTTTGAGATTTTAAGAACCAAACTGTTTTTTCCAGATGTGATGGTTGGGATGGGATTCGGCAGGGATGAGATCAGAGAGTCTCTGATCAGTCACAAGTACAACGAGATCACTGCCACGTACCTGCTGCTCGGACGCAAGAATGAGGTGACTTTTTAGTTTTTGTGCTTCCACTGAAATACGACATACTGAGGATACTTGACGAGTAGGGATAATATTTTATATGTAAATAGAAATAACTGTATTCCAGCCTGGTATTAATTCATACATGAACTGGACTAATCCTTTGTTTGGACCAGATTATTGCTTTTTAAAAACACCCCATCAGTGTCGAAGTCGAGTTATTTTATGGTCATTCTGACTTTCAGGCGGAGGCCACCGAGTCTCGATCAGTCAGCAGTCTGAGTCTAGCTCGAGTCCGCCCCGGCACCATTTCAAACGGAACAAGCAAGCACTCCACGTCCTCTTCCTATTCCGGAGCACAGTCTTCTTCCTCTGGACACAAGCCGCAGCGCAGCGCCTCCACCTACCACCGCCAGAGACGCCACTCTGACTTCTGTAGGTTTACATTTTCAGAAAAGAACACAGTGCCGTTGGTTTTTTTTAAATATTTAAGCATGAAAACAGGAAAATACGACTTGTGCCATCATCTTGTTAGGTGCTATGTGTCAAAGAAAGAAATCTAGAAATAAAAATAAGGCTGTCTTTTTGTGTTTCTGAACTGATGACAGCATACATCTCTCACGCACACACACACACACACACAGTGTTAATGTGTGGCTTCGACATGTAAACATTACACAATGAGAGCTGTAGCACTGAGCAAGATGGTGTCCGTGACTCTCCACAGTTGTTCCAGTGTGGTATTTCTGTTTCAGTGAATTTGAGAACATCAAAGGAATAGTCTGGATGTACTGTCTAACAACGATCAGACATGACTTCAAAGAGTGTTGAGCGATAAGTTTTCTCCGTGTCTTAGAACTTGGGCTTTTCCCATTTCAGGTGGTCCAGCGGCTCCAGGGTCAGCTCACCCCAAACAAAGTCCCAGCGGCGAAGGAGCAGGGCTCAAAGAGGAGCGACTGTCGATACGCAAGCCGAGCGCCGCCACCGTGGGCTCCCGTAGCATCCCGACGCCCTCCAGCCCCATGGTTAGCTCCGCCCACAACCCAAATAAAGCCGAAATACCCGACAGGCGCAAGGAAGTGAACTCAACTACGGTAGGTTGGTTTGAGACGTGGACTGTCTGTCTGATCAGTACTCCAGGTACAGATGGCAGAGACCTCTCAATCTGCCTAATCCAGTTTCTTCAGATTACAGCTCCTCACTTCAGGAGACTTTGAAGCACGCTCAGATTATTGAGATTACCTTTTTAATGTTCTGCACAGCAGGTGAAGGCAAACAGGTTTGAGTTCTTGACTAAATTAAACAGTTTTTGTTCAGTGTTTGATAAACCAGATCTCTGTACCAAAATAACAGACAGATGTGTAACATACAAAATTAAATCAGTTTTATATTATTATTATTTCTCCAGAACAACATTCCTGCTCGTGCCATGACCCGAAGGAACACTTACGTGTGTACGGATCGAACGAGCACCGAGAGACACTCCCTGCTTCAAAACGGCAAAGAGAACAGGTGAAACTTATGTATGATTCTGTCTGTATCTCTGTTAGCTTCACTACCTTCTGCTGTCTGGGTCGGCTTTCGTTTGTTTGTGCTGTTAGCAAAATATCCCATGAATCACAGGACAGATTTTTATTGGAGGTGCAACCACAGCTGGTTCAAGATGGCTGCCACATTCTGACCTGCAAAAATACAATAAACTTTTAAATGTCAACAGTGTGCTCTCATAAATTAATCAATTTTTACAGGCTTTAATTTATTTGTGTTTGGATCACAGCTAATATGCAAATTTTCATGGTTTACACAAGCTTCAACAAGCCGAATTGCCAGTTTAAATAAAACCCAAAAGATTAGAACTCACTTGTTTGAAGTAATTACAAGTTAATATGATAAACACAATAAATCTTTAGGTACAATGTTTTCACTTTGTTCAAACAGCCAAAAGCTAATTTGTCAAACGGTGCAGCTGTCTGCGTTGTGCCAGCTTGAAATTACACCTGAGTTTGTACCTAAACTTTGTAAACAGCCTCAGGGGTTCTGAGTTATGAAAAACATTTGTTTTAGGAAAGAGGACGTGGGAAAAAGATGCTCAGATTCAGTTTTATTTAAGCAAATGTTGCGTTAAGATGATAAATCACATAAGTTTTATTTTTTTTAGATCAAACATGATGTTAAACTTTAGTGGATTCAGACTTGTTTGTGTTGTAAAGCAAGCCTCTCGCATGAGTGTGTTTGTGAGTTTTTGTACCCAGAACGAAGCGTCTGTTGTTATGACAGATGGTTGTCTGCTCCTCAGTCTCAGGACATCACGAGCTCCGGCTCCTCTCCTTTAGTTCCTGCGGTCACTTTCTCACTTTCATTCTGGCCGGCATGAATATCTGTCCCTGTGTCTCTTTAAGGCTCTGAGGTTTTTGTCTCTCTGAAGTTTCTGTATGTTGTCTGACCTTGGATGAAAAAAACCCAAAACATCTGAACAGATGGAGGGATGTGGGCTGAAAGGGTTTTACTTAATAAATACAGAATCATTGAAGGGATGCCAAAGATTTATCTTATGTTGAGAAATTACAGCTATAGCTCTGGTTACACCTTAAATAACGTGATACTGTGATGTCCTGTGTGATCTATAAGCATGTGATAATGCTGAGCTATGGCAGCCATCTTGAATTAGCAAACAAGCCCACAGAAGCTAATATTTTTCTTAATGAAAATAAAAAAAACACTCACTGGACTTGCTGAAGAAATAATTTATGAAACTGGTTGCACAGGAGTCTAAACTACAAAAATGTTGCATCATCCAGAATTTGTCGTAGAGTGATGTCATCAGATTCAGAAATATTTTGACCAAACAGAGACAAAACGAGTCCATCTTCACATGTTCCTTTTTTCTTGTCTTGTTTTTTTTTCTCTTTTCTCCATTTTTATTTGTCGTCTTGACTCCATCTAACTCCGGTGCCCCGACCCCCCCAGTGAGTTTTAGTGAACAGCCAGTTTGTATTGACGTTCAACGATTTTACTCAGCAACAGCTGCTTTTATACTTAACTCATCTAATGGATCTGTCCCACTTGAACCCTGTGTGGGTGTTATCTAGAGCGTTATGAAAAGCAGCCTCAGGCAACCAGTCAGGACCAGGAGTGTGTGTGTGTGTGTGTGTGTGTGTGTGTGTGTGTGTGTGTGTGTGTGTGTGTGTGTGTGTGGTTCGACAGTGTTGAGCAAAGGTAAGGTAGTCAGATGTGAAGTGATGGAACACAAAGGCTCATAAGGAAGAATTTAGATCAGATTAGAGACCAACCTTTGGTCAGCGTGACGACTGTTAAAAACAAACAATTCTTTAATGTATTTGCATATTTTAGACTAGAATGCAAACAAAAAAAGTTTTCTATAAAAAAAAATCTCAAAGCAAAATACAGCAAAGGATTAGCTAAAAAATAAATGTAGCAAAAGATTAGCTAATGCTATATATTGCAAAACATTAGTTTGAAGCTAAATGTAGCAATAAAATCTAAAGGAGAAATGTAGCAAAATATTAGCTAAAAACGTAATTTTGCAAAAGTCTAGTTTGAAGCTAAATGTTGCAAAAGATTAGCTAAAGCTAAATGTTACAAAAGGCTAGTTTAAAACATAACATAGCAAAAAATTCAAATTATCAATATAGTGAAGGATTAGCTAAAGCTTAATTTAGCAAAAGGCTAGTTTAAAGCTTATGGTTACAATAAGCTAAATGACGTGGTAAAAGATTAGCTACAGCTAAATGTTTCAAAAGGTGAATTTGAAGCTAAATGTAGCAAATTAAGCTAAAAGACACAGGTAACAAAAGATAAGCTAAAATGTAAATATAGCATAAGCCTGGCTAAAAGTTGAGTAGGGAAAAGTAGCTAAAATTTAAAGGTAGCATAAGAAGACATAAATAGAACCAGTACTCTGAACATTACAGATCTAAACTTAAAAGTATAAATATTTTATATTGTAAAATAAAATTGTAAATGGAGTTAAATGCTTTGAAAAGTATAAAAGTTTCAGATAAAACAAGTCCTAGAAGCTTCAGTAAACAAACCTAAGTCTTTTTATTTTTTTTTCCTGAAATACTGAAATATTTATTGATAAACATATTTTGCTCTGTGATTTTCTGTAGTTCTTGTGACTCCAGAACCTGACGGCAGTTTTCTTCCTCTCCTCTTCAGTACCTTATCCCACCGCCTGCCTCCCGCATCGCCATCAACCCACAGCATCGCCGGCGCCTCGGGGGTCTCCTCCTCATCCTCCACACCTTCGTCCTGTCTCTCCAGGGGATCCACCGTGAGGAGCACTTTCCACGGGGGGCAGATCAGAGACCGTCGCACCCCCTCCCACACACCGCTGGCGTCGCCCGCCTCGTCTCACGACGCCAGCCTGCTGCCTCACGTCAGGACTCGGGCCACCACTAACCTGCTCAGCAAACTCACCTCCAAGCTGACCCGCAGGTAAGAGGAGAAGCCTGGGAGAGACCTTTTCTCTTTTATGTACTAGAAAATAAATGTATAAACTGGATATCATCATTTAGAAACAACCTTTTACTTCAGAGTTTGTAGTTCACTCACTTTGCAAACATAAATAAATAAATAGTATTTAGTATAAATAGTAGATTTGAATGATTTCTTGGTATAAATATCATTTAGCTAACCTTGCTGCCTCTCACAGTCTCTTCCTTAACCAATACTAACAGACCAGCATTCCCACAATATAAGTTTACCAAGCTTCAGATCTTCACATCTGTAATTTAAGACCTGGATCTAATAGTATTTTAATAACATCATTTAAATTGTTCAAATTAAAGATGGAGTGTTATTTAAACATTCCGACTCCTGTCGCCTGGTTGATTTTTTTTTTTTTTTTTTTTTTTTTTAGATGTAGCTTGATTTCTTAAAGTTTTTACTGTAAGTTTCAAATATCAGGAAGTAAAAGTTGGAAATCAGAAGATAAAATTGCAGACAGTTCATGTTAATTTTCTTTTTCTTTTTTTTTTTTTTTTTTGACTTGATTGTGCAAATATCTCCTTTTGAATATTACTACATGTTTCCATTTGGCAATTTATGACACTTTTTGTTTTTTGTAAGTCGTAACACTCACTGCTTACTTAACCAGAAAAAATAAAATAAAAAAAGAAATTAAGTCCTAACATTCCACCTCCTTTCAAACTAGAGTTTAAAACTAAGATTATTTTAAAGCTGTTTTGGTCAAATGCAACATTTCACTGTTTTACACAACCTGTTAGTACTTGGGAGTATGCATTGTGGATGACTCTCTGCTACTACCACGCCAAATTTTAGCTCTGTATCTGTGAAATTCATAAAGTATCTCTGTTTTTTGTTTTTTAAGCTCAGCTGGCTGTGGTGGCCATCTTGAATTGGCGTGAATCTAAATGTTAATCAGTTCAGATACGTTAGATTTCATTAAAATCTCTCCAGATTCTCATGAGATATTTTGCTGACGTCCATATAAAGTTTGTTACTTGGTGGATTTAGAGTGAACGATACTAAATTTATAAAAACTATTAGACCCAGGTCTGCTGCTCAGAAGGACTTACTGTATGTTTTTGATGCTCTGTTGTTTTGGCTGCTTATTGTTGCTTTATCTGTTTGATTCTCTAACAACTTTGGCTTTTTCTTGCCAGTCACCTTCCAATCTTCTGTCCCTTTTTTCCCCCAGAACTACAGTGCATTCTGTTTAATTCGTTCTCTTTTATCTGTCGTTCTGTTGTTCCCTCTCTCTTGCTTTTTTTCTGTCATTAAATGTCTCTCTTGACTCTTTAACTTTTCCTTTTTTCCATTCCTCCCATCTCCACTTCACTGCCTTCTTTCTTCCTCCTGCCTCGTAGGGTCACTCTTGACCCTTCTAAACGTCCGAGCTCAAACAAGTCCATGTCGGGCTGCACCCTCCCGCAGGGGACAAAAACAGTTAGTAAGTCTTCCTTTCCCATGTTTTCTGGCTGCATCTGTCTGTCTGACTGTCTGCCTGCCCACCAGTGACCCGTCAACCCCCTACCCTTCATCTGCTGTTCATTGCAGGGTGGAGTTTAAACTGACATTTTATCTGAGGTAAAGCTGCTTTACATAAAGAGATGTACTCAGCAGGTGACTTTAGTTACTCCTGCAGGGTTTTAGGCTCCTGTATACCACAATCAAGTAACTATGGTACATTCAGTTGTTATAAAAGATGTTTATATCAAAAATAAATTTGATTTTACATCACAATCTAAACCCCTTGAAATTGGCCTTTGTCTCCTACTGTTTCTGACACTCCCACTTCAGCACGTTTTCACGACAATGCTTCAGGGGAGAGGTGCTCTGTGGGGCGGGACTTCAGCTGCAGACTGAGCTCCAGGGAGGAGCTTTGTAGAGATATTCTGATTTTTTTTTTTTGTTGAAACACATTATACAATGAGTGATATCATTGTAATTGTTGGAGGAAACTACAACCTCAGTTCAAAATTAAATGGGACGTTTTAAAAAATGTTAATCAAAACACAATGCAACAATTCACTAAACTTATTTCCAAATTCTAAATAATGCATTTTCCCCCATGAAATTCAGTTACTTTCGTTTGTTTTATGAACCGAGATTATTGTGTTGCTAATATATGGAGCAAATTGAGTCATTAAGTTTGCTAAAAAAATTTTGTTTTTAAACTAAAAGAGAAATTTTGAAACTGAAAACAAATAACTTGAATTTAAAAAAAAAAACTTGAATATTTTTTTTATGATACAATGACCTGCCATAATTTTTATTTATACGATACAACGGCCTGTCATATTTTTTAATTACTATACTACAACCTGCCATACCTTGTTAATTATGATTCAATGGCCTGCCATATTTTTAATTCTTTAACTCTATGACCTGCCATACTCTTTACACTTTAATTGTCTGATACAACTGCGTGCCAGATTTTTTAATTATATACAACAGCCTGCCATACAATGATATACCATTTTATCTTGGGTGGCTGTGGCAGAGTAGTTAGGGAAGTCATCCTGTAACCGGTTGCCGGTTCGATCCCAGTTCCATCCGTGTCAGTCGTTGTGTCCTTGGGCAAGACACCGCTGCTGATGTTGCTGGCGTATGGCAGCCCCGCCTCTGTCAGTCTGCTTTAGGGCAGCTGGGGCTACAATGTAGCTTACCTCCATCAGTGTTTGAATGTGTGTGTGAATAGATACAAAAAAGCGCTATATAAGACTAATGTATTATTTTTATTGTAGTTATTTATATGATACAAAGGCATGCCATATTTGGTTAATTATATGATACAAAGACATGCCATATTGGTTAATTACATGATACAACAGCATCCCATCCATTTTTAGGTAAATGACAGTTTCAAATACTCTTTCAGTTGCACTTTTTTCTATTTTTTTTAAACGGATGTTTTTGCCCCAATTTAGCTCCATACTAACAAGAGCTAGTAAAATCCAAATATAACTGTTATTATAGTGAGCACCTGATTGGATTAAACTTGAGTCCTCACTATTCGATCTAAAAGTGTGGCTTACTTTCAGTCTCATTTATCCTTTAACTTTTATTTACTGCATTTAGTTTCTTCCTGTAGAGCAGCTTCACCTCAGAGCTGATCGTCTGCCTGAGTGTCTGTCTCTCTGGACTGTTTGTCTCTGCTGACTCAGCTTTTTACTGCAGAACTCATTAGAAGCCGTAGGTGACGCAGCAGCATTTCCTCCTCCTAATAACACACAGCAGTCCTGGTTTACTCAGGGTGGGGGTGTTAGTGTGTGGTTTCTGTCAGTGTGTGTTTCTGTGCAACTCTGTCGATACACTGGTTAGCAGCAGCTAGAATAAACAAAACACAAAACTGGTCAAACAATCTGTAACAATGTTCTTTTTTTATATCTGTTGTAGTCTGTCATTTATTTAACACCACTTCTTCAGGTTTTCTTTCTTACAAGACAGAAGTAAAGAGTAAAGAGCGAGAAGTTAATGAGATTAACATTTTTTTAATGGATTTAATTTTAGCTTTAAAGTGCAAACGCTTATTTTCTATAAATAAAACAGTTTCAGTTTGAATAGATCAAGATATATTTAGGTTTTAGTGTTATTTTTAAATCAGAACAAAAACTCTGTTGCAGAATCATTTATGGAGGGAGAAGACCGACGTTTAGAACAGTTTACATTGACCAAAGTTAATAAGATTTATATTAAATGTTCATGTTTAGTTAAAAATGATGATACAGCTGCAGTGTTACGCCACAGTCTGTGTGGTTTTCCATAAAACTTGTCGTCATGGCTGTCGGGGTACAACACAATACCAGACAAAGTGAAATAAAGTCACACACGCCGTCCTCTGTCACAGTTTCCAGAAACACCGTGGCCACCTTCCCTCTGCTGGTCAGAGCTCGTAAATCCAGTCCGTTTGGTCCGGCTCCAAGTGAAGCACAGAAACATCTGCACCTCCTCCTGACACAGTGTGGCTTTATGTGTCTTTCTAATAATTATAAATATTTACATTTTTTTAAGTAAGTATCAAACAAGAGGTTGCTGAGTTGAGCTCGTAGAAGGCCATAAATTGGCAGTAATTGTGATTTTGCGCAGTTTATATTCTCTACATCTACACTGGAGAGGGTTAAAATGTCAGTTTTCAGCAGTGAAGTCATGATCTACACTTCTGCAACCTGCCGTTTAAATTAGGATTAATAATTAATAACCAGGATTTATCCTCTTAAACAATGATCTTCAACAGATCTGCTGCTGCTTTCTGTCTCTGTTCTCTTTTTTCTTTCTATGCTTTAGTTTTCCTCTTTATTTTATTTTATTAACTTTTAGTCCCTGCACCCCAGATTGTCGGCACGCGACACTTCTCTTGACTCCAACCAAACGCTTCGCTTCATGTTTCCTGTTTTTATTGTTTTAACAAGTTTGTATGACTGAAACATCTTGGCATTTTTTATTTTCACCTTCTTAATGTGAGATATTAGGAGATGTTTGATGTAATTATAGTGCTCAGCTTGTAGTTGCTCCAGTTATTTATACACATCTGGAACAGGTGACCTCACCTCATCTTTCTGCTCGTTTCCTGAGATCAAATCAAAACTTATTGTTACAGAAAATTACATTTTAAAACTATAAACAAACTATAATCATTTTCTTCAGTGTGCCAAACAACTTTAGAGAAGTAAACTGACCAACCTTAAAAATAAAGAGCAACAGCGCCCCCTGGTGACCGATTATTGGAAGCACAGTTTTTATTTTAACCAGATTTATACACGAGTTCCAAATATGATCCGTAAATTAAAAATGTAAACTCAATATAAAGCCAAGGCTAGAAAGTAGCAAAAAGACAAAAGTCATCTCTTAATTTATAATTATAGTTGTACTTGTAATTTATATTTAAAAGAGAAAGAAAAACATCATTTGCTGTGAGCTAAACTTTATTTCATGAAGTTTTAGTTTTGATAAAACTCACTTTTTTCGTGCTTGTGATGTTTTTGTGCGAGCCGGTCCGTTTCTGTCAGCCTCACCACATTTGTTGATCCCCCCACACGTTGGTGTCTCGTCGTTTTACCTCCATCCATTGTTTCAGTGGAGTGAGTTCAGGCTGATTCACCTGAAGATGTGAACTGGTTCATGGGGGGGGGGTGTTTGAGGGAGGGGGTTGTGTTGGACTGAGACTGTCTGGTTGATTCCTAACAGATTCTTTTGTCTTCTTCTTGAGGGTCACAGACGAACCTGAGAGAATCAGCAGATCTCCGGTCACAAGGTGAGCTCAGGTTTGCTTTTTAATAACAACAAACAACAAATCTCCAACATGTTACCAACTAAATAACTTAAAAAAAAAAACATTTTGACCCTTTAAAGGAGCGTTTCTGCTTCCTCTGACTCCAAGTATCAGACAGATCAGCTGTTACAAAAAAAGATAAGGGAAATATGAATTTAAAAACAGAATGTTTTAGTTTGAGGATGTTTAAAAATAGCAGATTTTCTCTCTCATCATGTAATTACAGATTATTTTACAGACCTGATAGCCGCGTTCTGTGGAGACATCATTTCTCAACATTTTTGTGTCAATAATACACAACATAATTAAAACATCCTCATTTTTTTCCTTCATCGGCCCCAATATTCTGCTGTAAAACTGTTATCTGTATTTAATTGTTCTCACTTTTAGTGAAAATAAATGTTAAAAATCTGTATTGATCCATAGTGTGTGTTGTTCCATACACAGTGTGTGTTGTTCCATACATAGTGTGTGTTGTTCCATACATAGTGTGTGTTGTTCCATACACAGTGTGTGTTGTTCCATACATAGTGTGTGTTGTTCCATACATAGTGTGTGTTGTTCCATACATAGTGTGTGTTGTT
>JARVJO010000330.1:24514820-24536690 GCA_031762555.1 Cynodonichthys magdalenae | reverse complement strand
CATATTGTGTGTTGATCCATACACAGTGTGTGTTGATCCATACACAGTGTGTGTTGATCCATACACAGTGTGTGTTGTTCCATACACAGTGTAAAAACTTATGTGTTTTTATATGAACATTTGTGTTTCTGTATAAATGCAGAATATATATTAAAGTCCAGTTTCTGCTGATCATGTCAAAACATGTTTGTAGCAGTTTGTAGCAAAAAAAAAACTTGACTGTAAGTTCTACATTGTTCCATCCAGAAAACATCTGAAGCTGAAGTAAAAAAATCCTTTTGTTCTATTTGAAGTTTTTTAATGTCAGTTTGTGGTAATGAAGCTTTCATGTCCTTCCTCTCAGCTTCAGCTGCTCCCGTCCAGTCTCAGATTAAAAACAGCAGGTAAAGCAGCAGCATGGAGCTAACGTTAGCTTCTCTTAGACCGTGGTGTGGTTGTAGCCTCTCAGTGTAGCTCCTCCTCCTTAGATGAGAAGACGTCTGCATCTCATGTTTTGGTGTTCGACAAAGCAGGGAGCTAAATTTCTAATCAGGATTTTTATGTTCGAGGTATTAATTGTTTGTTTTTCTCTCCTTTTTTCCTCTGAAACATCATTCATTCACTTCTCTGTCTTTATTTAACCCTTCATCATCCTCACCCCTTTTTTGATCTGTCCTTCCATCTTTAACCCTTGTTCTTGTTCGCATGGCTCCTCCCCTTTCCCTCCCTCCAGTCGCCATCTATCTGGGCATCAAAAAGCGGTCGAGCCCCGGACCCCCCGATGCGGCTGGGATGTGAGGGTGCGGAGCCCCCGGGACCCGGCCGAGGTGGTGCTGGCACTGCGCGAGGCGGCGCAGGGGTGCGGCTGCCAGGTCCACCTGGCCGGGCCTTTCCTCCTCTCCTGCACCCATGGAGCAGCCGGTGCCCGCGTGGCCTTCGAGGCCGAGGTCTGCCAGCTGCCCAGCGGGCTGGGCCAGAGCAGTGGGGTGAAGTTCAAGCGCCTGTGGGGGGCGCCGTTAGCCTTTAGAGACATCGCCACCAAAGTGTCCAAGGAGCTGGAGCTCTGAGAGCGAGCGGAGGTGGGGCGGCTGGATGACGGACGGGACAGGAGGAAGAACAGGAACCTCCTCTTCCTCATCAGCACTGCCTCACCTCCACCTGAAGACCTTCAGCTGTTTGGTTTCACCCTCACAGCTGGACGAGGGGATGCAAAGATGCAGACAGGCTTATGATGACCTCTGACTTTGGGGCTGACCTTTGAACCCTGCTTACCTGCTCCCACCTTGTTTTTGATTTTTTTTATCTGCGAAATAGGATTTAAGGCTGGTGTGGATAAATGATGGAGAGTGATCATTTTATTTCTGTTTTTTGTCTTCATTCCTTTTTAAAGAGCTGCTATTTAAATAAGTTTTTTAATTATTTTTGTGTAACAATTTATTTTCCTTTTAGTGCTTTAAAAACAGGCAAATATTGAAAAATGTTGTCGATGCTGGAAGCAGACGTTGCTTTACGACCTCCGGCCTCTAGAGGGAGACATGCAGAAATGCAGAGACGAAACAGACCGAATGAAAGGAAGCAAAACTGCGTTTACGTTTCTGCTTTGTTTGTTTTTTTGTTTGTGTAAAAATGTTGATAGCCAGCAGAACTCGTAGAAAAACTAACTAATCCTGGACTTTACAAGCCAAACTTTAGAACTCTTTAGTTTCAGATGCCGTCACTTACAAAATATCGCAATTAGAAGGTAAAAAGTACTTGTAGATGAAAATTGAAACAAGAAGGCCTCATATTTATTTGAACCAAGTTTTAAACCAATGTGTTTTTCCCTTAAGTAGAGAAGATTAAAATGGTAAAATTGAACTTACCAACGAAAACAGAACAGTAAGAAAGATCAGATATGTTGGCTGTTGCTAAAATCAAACAATTCTGAAGAAAAATCTGTCACATTTTCCAACAGTAAAGCAATTTAAATTTATTTTAAAGAAGTCTAAAACATTTACCCTCGTGTAGTTTTTACTGGTTCAGAAAAAACCCAGTAGTTGGTGCTTTTTTTTTCTTCACAATCACAAACTGTCAGAAGCCATTGTTGTTGTTGTTGTTGTTGTTTTTCCTCAAGTTTAGTGCAATACAGCCACAAAGCCAATAATTAAGACTTGGAGTGTTGATCAGGACTTAATGAGACTCCTTTATTTGTTTGTTAAATGTTGATGTTCATCGAGCACTTTTTTTCCTGTGTTTTGCATTTATTTGATTTCTTTTTAAAATAACTGCATTTTAAATTCCATTCCATGCAGCAGGTAACCCCCCCCCCCCAATAACATCTTGACCCTGTTCAGACCCTAAACCTTACATTTATATGCTTGTGACTGAGAGAGATCCTATAAAGTCTACACCAATTCTAAGAAATACAATACATCTAGACATCTGGACTAAATTATTATTGAATTAAGAGAATGAAGAAGCATAAAATGATCAAATCCACCACAGTGAAACTGTGCTGAAATAAATTGCAATAAAATGTTTATATCTCAGTGACCACAGCAGGTTCTAAAACAATCAGAGCAGCGTCCTGATTATCCCCTCTGGTTAATGAAAACCCAACAAAACAAGTTTTATTAGAGATAAGATCCTAATAGTTTATTACAACTTTTAGCAAACATTTTCAAAATATTCTCGAGGATTTGTTTGTTTATCAGTTTAAAATGCGGTAGGGGGTGCAACGATACAGAAAATTCACAATTCGGTTCAAGATACTTCAGTCTCACAGTTCAATATTTTTTTTCGATACAAAAGAGAAATGTCTATGTCGTCCTTTACTTGTAATTTATTTAATTTAATTCTGATCATTTGTTTAACCTCAAAATTAAATGTTGCTGAAACAGCAAATTTCTCAGTGGATCTGTGCTCGACAATGCAGCCTAGGTGGAGTAGTCGAACACAGATCCACTGATCCTTCAGTACAGAACATCTTCAGAAGACAAGCTGATAAAATAAATGTTAAAAATCTGTATTGCACCTAAAACACTGATGCATGTATTGTTGCACCCCTAGTATTTGGCTCTACCCAGGGTGGGGTCTGAATGGGGTCCGTTTGAAGTTTCCACTGTAGACGTGCCATTTTGTTTCAGTGATGCCACATGTCTAATCCAAACACATCTCTGTCGGTCCATCGGAGCCGCCGTCTTATTTTACCTCAGCGACACTTCCGACATTCGAACTGTAGACTTTTCCTTCTGTCGACCAATCGGGTCGAAGCAACGCTTTAAAAGACTGTTGACCAATCAGGCGCAAGCATGACTGTTATCCAATCAGATCACTGGTTTTAAAAATCTACAGTCCGTTAAACGCTACGTGGGTCGTGTGTTTGAGATAAAACCCTAAAGCTGCTGCATCGCTCTAAAAACAAGCAGCTAACGGGGATAAAAATATGTTTACTGCAGGTTTTTATCTGTTATTGGGAGATTTCAGGAGTCCACCACTGAATAAAAAAACTGTAAAGCTGTGATTTAGGGCTTTTAGTGACACGACTTGTTTTTGTTTACGACTCCACCTCACCACCTGAGGATGTTTGATGCTTTAAGGCTGCAGGTCTGTTGTGTTTAAATCTAACATACGAGCTGAAAAAATAAAACAACGATCGACCTGCAATCCTGCATGTCTCCTAGGAAATGTGTGACACAAAAATAAAGACCTTCAACCTCTTTTACATTTCGTCTACCTTCTTTAAGATCTGAAATTCTGCTCACCTGACTTTTTTTGTCCCCCGTCACCAAGGAGGGGGACAAAATGCCCTTTGTCCGTCTGTCCGTTAATATTCACAAAGCTGTATCTTTCACACAGAAAGGCTAAAATATACCAACCTTGAGTCATCCATGCTGCATGCCTGACTGTACCATGTGGTTATTTGACATCATCAAAGCCCCGCCCCCTAACAACAGGAACTGACCTTTTTTGGCTTGGAAGGCTCCATCTCTGACCCTCTTGACCTAACCAGCAACAAATTGTGTCGGAACACAGATAAGTTGATCTCATTTGCTTTCAAGAACAAAGACTTCTTAGTGAAAGATATGGTCATGGCGGTGCAGTCAAGTCAGACATCATGCCGTTGACATACGTTTGGCTCTAAATTCACCATGTTTCAGCCAATCTGCACCCGATTCACTATGGTTGATCCTAATCCACCCCACTACAGGAATGCAGTCCAATTTTGGGGGGCGTGGCCTAATTCCTCCACAGCGCCCCCTACAATTATTTAAAGTATCAGCCCCTAGCCATGCTTTGAAATTTGGTACAGATGTAACATCTCAGGACCTACAAGAAAGTCTCTTGGAGTCATGGTCCAACCCCCACAGGTAGTCTGCCATTTTTTCTCTTTTCTTGCACATGTATCTGAGCTAACTCCCCCTACAGCTTTGAACATGCAGACTAACGTGCTGCATGCTTCTCTCAGTACTGACTGGTGGTGAGATGGTGTGGGCGTGGCAGAGTGGCAAATGCTGATGAGTCGCTCTTTGCACACGATTGGCTCTAAATCACATAATCATATCTGCAACAAATTTGTGTTCATCATCAGGAAGACCTGTTCTACAGGTTTGTGTAAGAGTTTGATGGCTTTAGGCCCCCTGTCGGTCCGTTTACCTTATGAGATTATTTAAATAATGAAGGCCTGTGATGATTCCAGTTGGTTACTAATGAATGGCGATGGGGGACATTGACGGTTTGCGTCGAGTTCTATCTTGTTTTTTTTGAAGAAACACATCAACAAGATGAGGTGATTGTGACATGGGGCTTTAATAGTTCAGATATATTTTACAACCAAAAAAAATATTTTTCCCTTGGCGTGTACACATAGCCATGACCGGACTATGCATGGATTGATCCCAGGATGTTACAGAGAAGATGGGAGGATGTTAGAAGAAAACAGAGATTAAAGAAAAGTGGAGTGTCTTTTGATGGAAAGGAAGCAGAAAGTAGCCACTTTGGCCGAAACCAGTAAAGTCACTTTACAACGAGGCTACGTGTTGTTTTTTTTTTCTTATAAAATAAACAAAAATAAACAAACACAGACAGTCATTCAGTCATGGGTTGCCTGTCCACTTCACTTCTGAGCGGGGATCATGCCATCGATGGACTCGCCCTTCTCCAGCTTCTTCTCCATCTCCACCATCAGCTTGACTCCGTCCACCACCAGCTGCACCTGCTCCACCTCGGAGGAGCCCAGACGGTCAGCGTTGGAGATGTCGAATATGCCACCTACGGAGGCTGTGTCCACGCCACCTGAAGAAGGAACAGAAAGATGAAACTTACTCCATCTCCAAACAGGTTCTGAGGATGCCGAGGTAAAGATTCAGGTCTTTTCTGAATCACCTGTGCCACGTTTCTGCAGACGCAGCCTGGTCAGGATCTCCTCAAACTTGGCATGTGTGCTGAGCTTGGGCAGCTTGACGTGCACGCCACCACGCAGGCCGGTTCCCAGGTTGGAGGGGCAGGTAAGGATGTAGCCCAGATGCTCGTTCCACATGAAGCCGTGGTTGTGCTTCTTGAAGATCTCCTCAATCTGAACAGGTGAGTAAGTCAGTCATGGATGATGGTTACAGTATCATCTGCATACAGGTGGGTTTTTTTTTTACCTTCTGCAGGCCGGTGCAGAAGCGTCTGAAGACCTCCTTCATGTTGCCGCCCTTCTGCATGGAGATGACACGCAGGTGGTCCTCCTCGTTCACCCAGACCAGGAAGGTCTTGTTGTCGTTGTGCCTGGAGGAGGAGAATCCCAAAAAAAACAATTCGAGCAGCTCGAAAAATTACATTTTCTGTAAAAAAATAAAATAAAAATACAATTTAAAATGTTTTAATGCTGAATGCAGAAGAAGTTCTATGAAGTTGTTAAAACTGAAAGAAGCAGAACATTAGCTAAAAACTAGGAAACGGAAGCTAAAAGTAGCAAGTCAAGCCAAAAGCAGCAGAACATTAGCTGAAAGCCAAATGCTGCAAAAGGTTAGTTAAAAATAGCAACATGTTTATTAAATCTTTAAAAAGAAGTAAGAAGCAAGAAGTAGCTAAAAGTACCAAAAGTTAGCTGTTGGCTAAAAGCTAGGTTAATAAGAAAAAAATAGGTCACTAGAACCAAAAAGGTGGAT
The DNA here is from genome assembly GCA_031762555.1 of Cynodonichthys magdalenae. Lineage (NCBI taxonomy): Eukaryota > Metazoa > Chordata > Actinopteri > Cyprinodontiformes > Rivulidae > Cynodonichthys > Cynodonichthys magdalenae. Next base: position 24,530,577 of record JARVJO010000330.1, on the reverse strand, counting down.
CAAAGCTAAATTAGCAAAAGTCTGAAAAGTGCAGAAATATTTAGCAGCTAAAGTACCAGAATGGCAGCCTAAAAGTAGCAACATGTTTACTAACATTAGTAAAATTAATAAAGCAGCAAAAGGCTAACTACTGTTTTTGCAGCAAAATGATAACAAAAGGTTAGCTAAAGGCTAGGTTAAAAAAAATCAAATGGCTTACTAGAAAAGAGTACATACATAAGTCTAGTTAAAAGTGGGGAAATGGTTATCTAGCAATCAAAGTACCAGAATGACAGCCTTAAGCTAAAGATAGCAACAGGTTGGCTATTACCAGTGAAAAGATAGCTAATAGCAGGAAATGTTCAGCTAAAAGCGACAAAATGCTAACTATATGCAGCAAAATGGTAGCTAAAAGCAAAATATTAGCCAAAATCTAGATTAAAATTACTTAATAGCTCACTTGAACCAAAACACTGGCTAAAAGCTAAATTAGCAAAAATTTAGTCAAAAGTATGATAAGCTAGCAGCTAAAGTTGCAGAATGACAGCTCAAAGCTATAAGTTGCTAAAGGCTTCGTAAAAGTAACAAAAAACTAAATAGGAACAAGTTGGCTACAAAAAACTTCAAAAGTCTGACTACAAGCTTAAAGTAAAAACCTAGCTAAAACTTTAAAAAAGTAGCCAAAGAAGACAAACAAAGATCCGTTAGCTAAAGCAATTTTTTTAGAGACAGAACCAGGTTACAATAAAATATCTTGTTACATTCTCAAAAATAGCAGCTAAAGGCTGCAGAGATTTCAGTCTTCCTCCACATGACCTGTTGACCTTTCAAAGCTGGCCCTGATGAGCAGATTTTACTTCCTGTCTGTGTTTCTCACCAGATGCCTCTGGCGTCGGGCCAGTCCCGGGCCATTCCGGCGCAGGTCAGCAGGGGGGACACGGGCTTGTCAAACAGGAAGTGATCGGCGATCAGCTGCTCCTGCTCGGCGTCGGTCATGCCTGTCAGGGGGTAGTACTTTCCCTTCAACTCACCGTCCAGGTTGGACAGGGCTGGAAAAAATCAAACGAATAAAAATGAAAAGGAAGTTCAGAAGAAAGAGAGACAAAAAGTGTGACACTCACCCTCGATGGACAGCTTCTCGATGCCTCTGCGCTCTCCACGGCTGTTGTGGGGGGGCAGGGTGAACCCCTTGATGCTGCGGCCGGTACGCACGCGGCTGGACAGCACGTAGTTGGGGTCCAGGTCGTCACCGCCCTGATGGTGAAGCAAAGATTCTGCTTGGATTCATTTTGTACACAGTAATGACCCGTTACAAAAGTCTGGGTTTAGTCCTCGTAAAAAAGTACCAATATGTCAAAATTTTCTGGTTCTCAATCCCAAACAGCTCTTGGTCTTAGACGTCACCATTAGTAATCTCGTTTATCTCCCTTTGGCTGATTTTGTAGGTAAACAAACGTCGGACACAAAACCTGCCTTAGAACACCCAAACCCTAAACTGATTTGAAAAATAAAACTGTGCAGATTTCGTTTTTTACTTAATGAATATTTTGGGGAATCAGTCTTCATGACGTTGCACTTTTGGTTTAGTAATGCTTGGGGTCATAAGTTCAAAAGGTTTAGGTTTGACCCATTAGCATTATGCATTATTATATTAAAAGTTGTTTGGGGGTCCTGAGTTGAACCACTGGTCTAAACTGTCTTGCATTTCTTGGCTCTTCACCTTCAGGTTCTCGAAGTTCAGGTCGGTCTTGTGCTTGTCGGTGGGTTTGTATCCACCGTGACGGTCGGAGATGACTGGATCCAACAGATCCTTGAAGACCTCGTAGGACTCCTCATCACCGGCAACGCAGCCCACGGTCATGATGAAGGGGTGGCCTTAAAGACGAGGAGGAGGAGGAAACACAACAGATTAATTCAGCCATAAAACACCAACAACTCGTATCATGTGGTGTTCGATTTAGGGTTGGGCAAACTTGGTACCTATCGTATGCATTGAATCATCAAAAAACTCAACAATTAAAATTAGACACTTTTCAATTACTGCAATGGATGCCATGTTTGTGTGTGACACCAACCCTAACCCAGGTGCTCATATGACCCCGAAGGTGGAAGGCTAACCCTACGATTCTGTTTAATCACCTGAAACACAGACATAAACTGAAGAACAAGGAAAGCCAGAAAACTATACCTAGTATTTAGTTATTGAAGTTAAACTACACTATAACCATTAACTTTTTTATTTTTCTTCTTTTAAATTTACAAAACTACATATGGAATAAAAGGTAACATGATTGGCTACACAGCTGTGGTGTCAATCAAAAGAAGACAACCAATCAAATTGTTTGAACAGCCTATTCTGCAAATTCTAAGTCCCTGGTAGTTTGGGTCAGGCTATAAAGAAGGAAGTAACCACAAACTGGGAATGCACCATGGACGGAACATTGTTATCGGCTAAAATCAGAATAATACATTTTTTTGTCAGTATCGCCCAACCCTAGTTTGATTCTACGCTGACGACTCTCTCTTCTTACCAGGGTTGTCGACCCCGGTCTGGATGACGTCGTCCACGGTGAAGCCGCTAGGGGTGGACTTGCCCCTCAGCTTGTCGTAGATCTCCTTGGTCAGCACCTGCAGCAGGTGAGACATGAATGAAGCTTCTTGATACTCAAAACTTTGAAAAAGTCTCCTAAATGTGTGGATTTGTACCTTGGCCATGTGGTTGTTGTGCTGAGAGAGATCGGGGAACTCCTCGTCCGCGCTGAACTTCATTTTGTAGTCGTTGTGGCAGTTCTTCGTCATGGCTGCGGTTCTTACTTTGTCTGAGAAAAAAAAAACAGATTTTCCTTCAATGAGATCCACGATTACAAAAGAGGAAAATCTGAGTTAAAAAATCATTTAAATGTAGTTTGTTGCAAACTGAGTCGTCTTTCTTTCATTGTCTCACCTTTATCGCCATAATTTATCCCAGTTAAGCACCTGCCCCGCCCCCTCACATTATTAATAGCACTACTGCATCCCCAGCATTTTTAGCTCACTGTGATAAATGATTTTTACTCAACTCACTTCAAACTTTTAGTGAAGCTTCTTGTTATTTTTTCTGCCATTTTTACCCCAAAACTTAAAACTTCAAAGTACAAAAAAAAAACTTAAAACAGCTTTTTTTAAAATGCAAAGTTGAACTGAACAACACTAAAGCTGCAGAATCCTGCAGCTTTGTTCAGAAATGAACTCTGCCATCGTTTCTACTCTGTACGTTTTGAGCAGAGGTTAGCAGGGTCAGGTCGTTATGAAACCTAAAGGTCAACGTTTGCGTGCCTCAGATTCCTCCGTGGCTAAATCCAGACACACCTCGGGTCTGTTCTGCAGGCGTCAGCAGCAACTGACAGATGGACGCAACTGTTGGAGTCACACTTTGCTGCTGCTGCCTGCATGTCCAAAAGGGTCAAGTTTCTCAGAAAAAGCACGTTTTAGTGCAATAAGTTGCTCAAACATGAGAAAATTAAGGGTTAAGTAAGAATCCTGTTGTCATGAAAGTCTTTCAAGAAAAAATATGCTGCTAAAGCTTCATGAAAGGCGTTCAATTTTTAATTTATATATTTCTGGGTAATGTTTCTTTCATAAAAAAGCATTTGCTCAAATAAATATCCTCAATATTTTTTCCACTGAGTAATCAAAAACACATTTTTCTTTTTTTTTTTACCTGCTCAGGAGAAAAGAAAGAAGTAACAGATCCCGGGATCAGATCCTGTCCACCTAATGTAGGGGTTGCCCAGCTCTGACAGGTGATGGACTTTAGCTTTTATACCCAGATCTTTGTCTCCATTGGAGGACCGGGGCTGGGGTACCCTCGTGTGATTGGTCACGGGGGGTTTCTGTGCCCAGACGGGTTTCTAAAAGGCAAGAACGAACATCACACAACGCTCGAGAAGAGAGGCGAGGCAACAGCTGCAGCCGGTCCAACCTTTCACCTCCTGAGTCCTGCTCCAGAAGAACCTGAATGTTGGAGAAAAACACTAATAATTTATCTAAATGATATAAAGTTCACATGAAGGCACTGACATGTTCTAACCCTGCTACTGCCCTTGGGTCAAAACGACCCACAAGGTCTCAGATTTTAGGCCTATTCAGCCAGAGAGAAGAAAAGGGCTAGCTAAAAGTAGCTAAAAGGTTAACTAATAGCAATAGGTTATCTTAAAAGTTAAAGTAGCAGATGGTAGCTAAAAGTAGCAGAATAATAGCTAAAAGCTGCTAAAACATTGATTAAAAATGCTGAATGGTAGCTAAAAGTAGAAGAATAATAGTTAAAACTGCTAAAACGTTGATTAAAATGCTAAATAACAGCTAAAATTAGCAAAATGGTTGCCAAAAGCTGCAGAAATGTAGGTAAAAGTAACCAAACAGTAGCTAAAAGTGGCAGAGTGACGTCTAACAAAAGTAAAATGGTAGCTACATGTAGTAGAATGTTTGCCAAGACTTACTTAAATGTAGATAAAACAGGCCAAACTGAAGCTAAAACTAGCCAATCATTAGCTAAAATTTGTAAAATTGTAGATAAATGTAGCAGAATACTAGCTAATCCAAATGGTGGCTAAAGTAGTAGAATGACAACTTGCTCAACTAGATGAAACGGGCCGAAATGACTGATACAATTTGCAAAATTGTAGAAAAAGTAGCAGAATAGTAGTTAAAAGTAGTAGGATGGTAACTACAGGTAACAAAATGCTAGCTGAAAGTGAAATATATCAAACAAGGTAGCAAAATGCTTTAAGCTAAAAAACAAAAACAAGATTACTGAAGTAGGTTTTAAAGAAAACAATGTTTGTGTAGGAAATGAAAAGAGCTCATTGTGTTTCTATTAGGGAAAAAAACAATTAATTATTAATTAAATAATTTGAAAAGTAAAGGTACAATGATCAAAAGTTGTAGCATCAATGTCCTACATGAGCTGAACTTTTTGATATATTTAATAGTTAAATCAGCAAACAGTTTGCTGAAGTTGATGGATTGTGTATTTTACACGAAATTTGTAGATTTTTTGACAAACTAATATGTTTTTAAATTATCTATGTTTCCTTCCTGAAGCTCTGATTGTTTGATTTTCTGCACATTTAGCCTCGACTCTGCTCCGTGTTTCCTCCGTGTCCTCAGAGAATCAGTACACGGTATCAGTCTGTCGCCACTTTGAGGAGGTCAGATAATCACAGAGAACAGATTAAATTTCATCTGGCGGCCTCCTAATCTGCTAATTAACAATCATGAGAATAAGTTCTGTTATGAATAGTGACAGTCTGTCCAAACTCGGAACATTTGGCAGATCAGGGGAGGAAAATTATTATTTATATATAAAAAAACTGTGAGAATTACTGGATCATAGTTTATTGAGTTCAGGCCAGAAGTCCTGTTCCATTTGGGTTCAGTGGATATCTACCTGCACATGGAGAATAAAAGTAACAAATTGGGGGCGGAGCTAAAAGGGTTTTGTCATTTGTTTTATGTTACACTGATATTAAATGTAGGTTTAATGTTTCATGTTTTTACATTTATCAGTTTATTAGTTTTACTCCAAAACATCTTTTCAATTGAAAGAATGAGTCCGCATTTTGTTGGGTTTGTTTTTAATTGGGTTTCTGTTAATTTATGTTATTTACTCATTTATTAGTGATTTCTTAGCAGGTTCTGCCCTTGTTATCTCAGCTTGTTTCAGTTTAATTTGTTTGATATTTACCTGTTGGCCCTGGCATCTGAAAAATCTGCAAAATCTTCCAACCAGCAGTCCCACTAATCAAAAATGATAAAACTCTCACACATAACCATTCGTTTGGTTTTCCAACCCATCAAAACTACGTTGGTTATTCTGCATGAAATTTTAATTTTGTTCTTTGCAGCTTTGTTAGCTCCAGTTTCACAGCTGCAGTTTGACCAATGATAGACACGACTGTCCAAATTAGTCTCTTCAGACGTCGCTGCCATGGAGCTCATCCTTGATAAATGATTGAATTCAGATTACCAGAACAACCATGTGGTAGAGCCAGTTGTTCTCTAATTATAAGGTTAGGGTTAGGGTTCAAATGTCCGCAAGCTCTTTGGTAATAAAACCTGAATCCTGAGCTGAAGCCGAGAGTTGCCTCTTTAAAAAATAAAAACATAAATAAAATTCACAGTGTCGTCCTTTTAACGTTTGTTTTTAAGAAATTTAAACATTTAATTCACAAATAAATGTCCCATTTCCCTCTTCAGGTCATATTTTAGCCCCGCCCCTCAGTAAAACCTGGGGGTCACGCTGACTGACATGTGATACGTCTTCTGACCACTCAGACCAGTTGGTTCTGTAGCTCGCTTGCCTCTGTGGCTTTAGTCCAGTGTCCCAGTTTAGACCGTCACCCTATCTCTTAGCATCCCCCCTCCCCCCAGAACCGGTACCACCACTTACACCCTTACAGCCCGCCAACACAGACCCTCAGGAACAGTTATGTAAACCAGGAACATAATGTGAATCCCTCAGCGCTGTTTTAATCCAACTGTCAATGAAATCCATAACCAAACGGAGGGCAGTTTAAGAAGAAGAGTTCCCAAAGACAAGGTTCCGGGACCCATTCTGGGTCGGGAAGCAGCAGCTTTAGGGTCTTCCAGAAACTGAACTAAAATTTAAAAATAGCTGCTTAAGCTTCATGCTCGGTATCGTCTAAAGTTTGAAGCTTTCACAATAACAGATGTTAAATGTCTGCAACTGAATCTGTAAATTATGTAACATTTGCAGAGTTGAACACCCTGGATCCTGGACCGGGGTTCTGAGTATTTTATGGTTTGGGTTGCAGTCTGGCAGCAGGGGTCTCAGAGAGCAGCTGAGGGTAACATGAATTCACAGCTTCACACATGAGCGTTGGCCGCTTAGTCGCTTTTAGAATCCACAACACGAGCTTCAGATGCTTTGTTCTTTCTAAATCATATACAAACTTTTAGCTTCGACTTAAGATTCAAGAACCAACTTCAGCGTTTCAAACTCCTCATTAAACAAAATAAATCCTTCTATGGACTCCCTAGGTTTGACCCCTGCTGCCCTGCCACATGGCAGAAAAAAAAGACGTTTGCAGTTAGGAGCCCACAAATAGACTGGGACATCTGCAGGACGAGTGTTTTGTAGCTGCACTGTTAAAAATACTGATGGGATGAGCAGAACTGAATAGAGGCTCATAATGATCATAATGCTGGATAAACAAGAAGATAAATATTTTTCTGCAGATTTACTATGTTATCTAAAAATATCTGCACTAATTTAGTGTTTTACTTGTGGAAATGTGTTTGAAAAGTCTTATCTATATTTAATTTTTTAAAAAGTATGTTTTTGTCTTCACGAGCAAATAGGTAGACTTCCTGTTATGGAGGAGGAGCTTTACAGCAATTTGTCTCCATAGCAACGACAGTAACCTAGATCCATCCACATCTGTCTCCACTGCAGCTTCAAGCTCAGCTATAATCCTGATAGTGCCGGTGCAAAGACGTCCCAGACCCAGGAGCCACACAAATCCACCACGAAACCTTCTGCTACCTGGTCCTGATCCAAAGATCCAGGATGCAGTTTGATGACATCATCAGCATCAACACCAATCAAGAGAAATTACAAACAGCGTCATTTATGAACGAGAGTCTGAATAATTATTGTGTCCTCTGCTTCTAGAGCTGATTGCCTTGAGAAACTTTGGGAATAAGCTCCGCCCACTAGAAGGAGGAGAAGCTGGCCCCGCCCTCCGTCTCCCACTCCTTTGAATATGTTGCATGTTTGAGCTTCAGGGTGTTGTGAGGAGACCGTGAATTTCTATCTTTAGTGTCGTGTACCCAGGTTCTCCAGTGGCTGCTCCTCAGATCAAATTGCATCGACTCAGCTGGCGTTTCATTAGTCCCCTCCTTCAGCTCGCCATCCATTCATACCCCCATCACTGAGGCCTCAATTTCAGATTTTTATTTCAGAAATCAGGAGAAGAAGCAGAGAAAGCAGGAAGATGTATTGTTTAGAGCTGCAAAGAAGAAGTGAGATTTATTTTTATGCTGTCTTTATTTTGTGCTGGGCACAGTTCCACTAATAGCGGAACTAGCTTCTCGTTTAGTGGATTAGCGTTTTTGCTAACTTTGGAAACCCTTAGCGGACTGATTAGACTGAATTTTAAGTCCACTAAAAACTTCCCATGTGTAAAACTTTTATTTTTAGCTATGCCGTTTATCCCAAATTAAATATTAACTATCTTCTCTTCCAAGCAGTGCTGGAAGTGTGTGTAGCATGTAGCATCTTTAGCAGCTAAACTTCAAACTAAGAGCATCAAAAATAAACAAAATGACATTTAACAATATTAAAATAACAAATACAAGACTGAATATGTTTAAAATATGGTAGAGAAAGTATTTGCAATTTGTTGTTTGACTGACTTCAAACAGTATTTCTAAAAATACAAACTCGATAAAATAAATTATTTTATTCTGAAAGTGTGAAACTACTCTGGTTTGGATTGATGATTGATGAAATGATCCCGCCCACCTTCAAATTAAACCAATAGAAAACTAACATCAGGTTTGTGTCAGTCGTCAACCTGAGGAATATCAGACTGACAGTTGTCTTAATGGTTAGCATTAACTTCCACTAATTTTTTTGCTGTTTAGCGGATTAGCATCAACAGAGCTAAGATTGTTTAGTGGATTAGTGTTAGTGAACCTAACTTTGGGACTTTTTGATTAGCTCTGCCCACTAAAAAAAATCATATGTGGTTTAAAATTTTATCCATGAAAAAAAGTTTATTGCCTAATTGATTGTTGTCTCTGTTCTAGTTTTTTCCAATTAAACAAATTAACCATCAATATTCAGATCTAACTGGAAGCTTTTTATAAATTGAGCTTTTTAATAACTTCAATGAAACATCAGCTTTACCTCAGACCTCCAGCCACGTGATATTAGACACAATGTGTGTCATTGTTTCCATTCCATGAATCATTCTTTTCTAATTTTACATCAGTGGGATGTTGGCCAGGAAAGCTGTAACCTGTGAGTCCTCCGGTGTGGTTACGTAATATATTTAATTTAGATGTGCATCTGTTTTTTCTTTGCTTTTGTTTGTTTACTTTTGAAATGCTTCAATTCCGCTGTTCTACAAACAAGCCTTAGTGTAAGCCAAAGTAATTGTTTATTAAAACCTAAATCCTGCAGCTTGTGGCATTAATGGGACTAAAGCAGGTTCGACTCACTGACCTCTAAACCACAAACACAGACCACCAAGTTTAATCTGAGTAATAATCTGTGACAGCAGCAAGGCAAGGTATGAGAAAACAGTTAAAATATACAGAAACTAAAGAAAAAATACAAACATATGACTGACTACATGCTGTTCAAAACAAAGAGTCACATTAAAATAAACTCATAAAAAACTATTAAAAAAAGAGAGATTGTATTATGTTACCTCAAACATCTTTTACGTGATACAGAAACTTTAATATCTAAAAACACAGTAAAGTTAACTTTAGAACACAAAAAGCTGTTGAAATGAAAAATTTGTACCTGGAAATGTTACTATATGTTTGTTAACTTGCTTAAAATAAATGTTTAAATTTAATTTGATGGTCTGAGAGGCTTTTAGTAATGATTTGTGTTCATCTGCAGTTCACCTCTCTGTCTGATAGAGGGCCTAATCCCAGGCGCCGCAGTGTATGATGGGAAAAATTGAATCAGGTAAGCTTCTCCGCCTCGTCAAGAAAAAAGAAGGTAACTTATAGGAAATTGTTAAACATTATCTTCAAAATAAAAGCAACGCTGTTCAGCGCCACTTGGGTTGACGAAATATTTATTTATTACAAAGTATTTTATTCTTAATATTCAATTTAAAAGTTGGGTATCTATATTTTTTAATTGTTGCTTTTAGATTTGTAAGTGGGAGTCCCCAGCGTACAGGCCTCAGACTTTTGTTTTGAAGCTGTAAAGCGGAAGCACTAATCTTGCTGCTGCTAGCTTGAAGCTAATAGCCGTTTGATGAAAGGAGGAGCCGAGGAAGCGACAGGTGAATGATTTACAACCCGGAGTTTTCATCGTCTCACCTGTTCAACAGTCAATTAACTTCATAAAACTGCGAGGGCAGATGTTCAGCTACTGCTAACAGGTTCGCTTTTCTAAAAATAAAAATAGCAATTTCCTTAAAATTAGTTTAAAAAACCGAAAACACGTCCAGGATCCTGAAGCCAGCAGGTAGGCTAAAACAACTTCTTATTTTGATTTGGGAGAATCCACCGTGTCTATCTTCATCTATTGATGTTTAGGTCAGATAAGTAAACAGCTTTGTGTTTTTAGTGACAGCAGCCGGTTTGTAAGTCACAATAGAAGCTGTTTATTTGTTTGTTTTATTTTATTAAAACCCGACTCGTTGAGTGACGCAGTTCCCAGTTTGACAGCTCGGCTTCAAATTAGCATAACAATAAATTATTACTGAGTCATAATATGACGCCCACATTAAACAAAACAAAATAAACGCGATGATAAAAACCTCTGTTTTGCAGGTCCACTGGTTTATATCCAGATTTTAAATGTGCTTATTGGACACTTTGTAATCAAACATTAAAATATTATCCTGAACTTTATTAAATGGTGCAGATAAAGGAGTTTGATCTTGTAGGTTTACAAATATACTGAGATTCAATTAATGCATTTTAATGTTATGTTCATCTGGCTGCTAAAATTATGGGAAACAAACAAAATTTTGTTTGTTTTATTAGTTTTAATTACGTTAAATTTAATTTTTTTACAGCAGATTATAACACTCAGAACTTGTCAGAATTATGTGCAAATAAAACAACTTTTTGCGTGTAAAAAGTGCAGTTTAAACGCTTTAGGTTTTAATTTAAATGTACCCAATTTAGTTTTACAGATTGTTGTTGGTTTTTGATTTAAAACGAGTAGAATAAAAAACACAAATTCCACATTATATAAATGTAACTTTATTTTATTTTATTATTGGCTAAATATCAGCTAAAATTAGCAGAACAGTAGCTGAAAACTGAAATTAGCAAAGCTAAAGATAAAATTAGCAAAAACTTTGCTAAAAGTTTATATTAGCAAAATATTATCTAGAGATTAAATTCAGCAAAATGGTAGATACAAGCCAAAATGAGCAAAGACAAAAAAGCTAAAATGAGTCAGACTTCTGCTAAAAGTGATTAGCAAAATTACACCTGAAATCTAAAGCTAGCAGAATAGTAGCTAAAGGCTAAATTAAGTTTAGTGGTATATAGAATCTAAAATTAGCAAAACAGTAGCTGAAAGTAGCTAAAATTAGCAGAATATTAGTTAAAAGTAACCAAACAAAAGAGAAAACCAACAAAACTTATACTAAAAGTTAACAATAGTAAGATGGCACCTAAAATCTAAGGCTAGCAGAATAGCAGCTAAAGACTAAATTCAGTAAAGCGGTAGATGGAAGCCAAATTTAGAAAAAAAAAAAGCTAAAATCAGCTAACTTTCTACTAAAAGTTAACATTAGCAAGATAGCACCTAAACTCTAAGGCTAGCAGAAAAGTAGCTAATGACTAAATTTAGTTAAGTGGTAGATGGAAGCCAAAGTGAGACAAACAGCTGCTAATATTAGCAGAACCGTAGTTAAAACTAGACAAACAAAAGCTAAAATCAACAAACTTGTACTAAAAGTTAACACTAGCAAGGTAGCACTTATAATTTTAAAGTAGCTGAGAGGTAGCTAATTGATTTCATCAAAACAGTAGATAGCAGCCAAAACTAGCAAAACATCAGCTGAAAGCTAAAATCATCAGAATGATAGCTACACATTAGAACTAGCTAAGCAGTAGGTAAAAGCAAGGTGATGAAGCATGTACGCTGTTTTGAAAAACTGTGAGAAATGTGTATGTGCAAATAAATAATAATTAAATAATAAAAATATAATGCATAAAATGATCAAAAGTCATGGCTGCAATGTTTTGAATGAGCTGAGAGGCAGAAATGGCTGCAAGCATGCTGGAAAGAAAAAAAACCTACACAAGTAACAATAAACAGAAAGTCTACAGAAGTAGTAATTTTTCAAAATAAAATACCCTGCAGACCAGTGTGTATATAATAATACCACCTCCTGTATAATCCTGTTCGTAGGTCCGCCGCAGTGCGAGGAGGCGCCGCGGAGGAGCAGCGGCCATGTTGTCGGCGGAGGAGATTCTGTGCAGCACGCAGCAGGTGATCGCCGGGCTGGAGGCGCTGAGGGGGGAGAACCGCGGCCTCCTGGAGAGCCTGCAGGAGGCGTCTCAGAGCAGCGGCGTGGAGCAGGAGAAGAGCGGCATTATCCGACAGTCGCTGGAGAGGATTGAGCTGGGCCTGAACGAGGCGCAGGTACCGAGTCCAGAACGACGGAATCTAAATATATCTCCTGTTTAAAAATTGGCTTTTCAAAATAAAGTTCAATTTGGAACGTCGTAAATTTTTTTGCTCTGCAGGTGATGATGGCGCTGTCAGCTCATCTCGGGTCGCTGGAGGCTGAAAAACAAAAGCTGCGAGCTCAGGTGAGTGAGATCCTCCAGATCATTTAAAGCTCATTATTATAACTCTGGTTGTTTTCCACTCTGCTGTTTGACTCTGCGGTTGTAAAAATGAGGAAACTGAAAAGAGGGAGTGTCAGAATAAAACTATCTACATCAGATGAACAGTGTCAGGTGTGAGCATGTGTCACCTCTGCAGATCAGGAGATGATTAAAGGTCAGAGGTCAGCCATGATGTGAGCCTCTGTGGGGTTTGGAACAGTTGTTGTGAAGTCAGAAACCCCTGCTTCCTTCCTCCTCCTCCTCTGTCTGCTCTCCTCAGGTGCGTCGTCTCTGTCAGGAGAACCAGTGGCTGAGGGACGAGCTGGCCGGCTCTCAGCAGCGGCTGCAGGACAGCGAGCAGGAAGTCGTCACCCTGGAGGAGCAGAACAGACACCTGCAGTTCATGTCCTCCATACGCAAATACGACCAGGACGAGTCGCCTCTGGTGAGGAAGAACGACGACTTCAAACAAAAAAAATATATTTACCATCAAACGTAACAGAAAAACAGCTTTCTCTTCAACCTATTTGATTGATTTAAGCTTTTAGTCAGTAGTTCTCTGACAAAACTAAATCTAAACTTTATTTCCAGCAGTTTATCAACTTAAAAGTTGTTTTTCTTTGATGGTTAGTTTCTAATTTTACTGGTTGCAGGCTGATAACATGTCTAATAATTTATTTTCAATGTTGTTCCCACTAATTTGCTATTAGCAGAACTAGCTTCTCATTTAGCAGCTTAGCTTTTTTTGCTAACCGAACAAAAACTTCCCAAGTGTAAAATTTTTATGCCAATTATCTAGAATTAATTAAATAAAAACTATCCCCTTTTAGAAGCAGTGTTAGGCACCGTGGCATAGCATATAGCATCTTTAGCAGCTATACTTCAAACCAAGAGCATCAACAATAAATAAAATGACATTTAACAATATTAACATGACGAATACAAAAATTGACCGTATAAGACGTGGTAGAGAAAGTATTATTTTACAGTATTACAGACAGTATTTACAAAAATACAAACTTAATCAAAGGAATACTTTTATTGTGAAAGGGGTAAACTGGACGTATTGCGCAACATAGATAACTCTAATTTGGATTGGATGATTTGCTACAAATGATCCCGCCCACCTTCAAATTAAACCAATAGAAAACTAACAACAGTAGTCATCTTGGCTGTTAGCATTAGCTTCAACTAATTGTTTTTAGCGGATTAGCATTGGTGGAGCAAAGATTCTTGTTTATTGGATTAGTAGTTAGTGAATCAAACTGTTTAGTTAGCTGTTCCCACCACTGATTGTTGTTGTTTTCAGGATGACAGGAACTCTTCCTCCAACAAGGAGACTTTGGACGACTTGTTTCCTGCTGAGGATGAGGAGCAGTCACAGAGTAAGGTTCTTCTGAGCTTTGACACGTGGCTTTTGTTTATTTTAGGTTAACAGTAGACAGAAAAAAATGGAAATTGTGCAAATATTTGACAGTGTCCCAGCCTCACCACAGCAGCGCAGTGGCCGCAGCTCAGCAGGGCGGTTACGAGATTCCTGCCCGCCTCCGAACGCTCCACAACCTGGTGATCCAGTACGCGTCTCAGGGTCGGTACGAGGTCGCCGTTCCCCTGTGCAAGCAGGTGAGTCAGGCTCTCACTTTGATCTGACCCTCGTGAACAAAAACGTTCCGTTACCTGATGAGTCAAACCTTTCAACAGGCTCTGGAAGACCTGGAGAAGTCCTCAGGCCACACCCACCCCGACGTGGCCACCATGCTGAATATCCTGGCGCTGGTGTACAGGTGAGAGGAGGGTTGCCATGGCAACAGGGAGTAACACTAAACCACACTTTTGTTTTTATATTTCTGTACATTTAGCTGGAGTTTTACTTTAAGCTACTGTTCTGTTACTTTTAGCTTTTAGTCAGCTTTTTGCTACAATTAAATGTGTTTTAGTAGTTTAACTCGTGTTCTTTTTAGCACTTTTAGGTAGTGTTCTGCTTGATTTAGCTTGTTCTGCTTCACAGCTTCTGTTTTGTTGTTTTTAGCTAGCACTCTGCTTTGTTTAGCTAGCGCTTTGTTTCATTTAGCTAGCGTTCTGCTTACTTTAGCTAGCGTTCTGCTTATTTTAGCTAGTGTTCTGCTTCTTTTAGCTTGTGTTCTGCTTTCATTATTATTTTAGGTCACATTCTGCTTATTTTCACTCATGTTCATCTTTTAGCTAGTGTTCTGTTTCTTTTAGCTAGTGTTCTGTTTCTTTTAGCTAGCGCTCTGTTTCTTTAAGCTAGCGCTCTGTTTCTTTAAGCTAGCGCTCTGTTTCTTTAAGCTAGCGCTGTTTCTTTTAACTAGTGTTCTGTTTCTTTTAGCTAGCGCTCTGTTTTTTTAGCTAGCGCTCTGCTTCCTCTAGCTTGTGTTCAGCTTTCATTAGTATTGTTCTTATTTTAGGTCATCTTCTGCTTCTTTTAACTCATGTTTTGCCTTTTTTAGCTCATGTTCTGCTTCTTTTAGATTGCATTCTGCTTTAACCAGCGTTGTTTTTAGCTTGTGTTGTGCTTTTAGCTTGCCTCTCTGCTTCTTTTAACACCTCAGCTTTAGCTCCTTCCTCCAGCTCTCTGCATTCTTCTAGTTAAAACAAAGTAGATCTAGTTTTTCTTGTTGAGACATGCATGACGTTTTGTTTTTTCTTTAAATTGTTTGAAGTTCTCACATCTCTGTTGAGCTAAGCTTTTTTTGTTGTTTTTTTTAACCCAGAGATCAGAACAAATACAAAGAGGCAGCAAACCTGCTGAACGATGCGTTGTCCATTCGGGAGAAAACTCTGGGAGTCGACCATCCGGCTGTAAGTAAAGCTGCTGAAAATAAATCAGCTTAAAGTCTTTAGAAACAGATTCAAACTGAGGGTTTGTCTTTATTGTCTTTGTTGGATTTTATTTAGTATTCAGAGTGAAACATAAGTGATGTTTGATTTGTGTGTGTGTGTAGGTGGCAGCCACACTTAACAACTTGGCCGTTCTTTATGGCAAAAGAGGAAAATACAAAGAAGCTGAGCCTCTTTGTAAACGAGCTCTGGAGATCAGAGAGAAGGTGAGATGTGTGAATTTTCTAAAATCTTTCTAAATTACCTGTCCCGACCCACAAAGGTTTTATTTTATTATTATAAATTCAAACAACCCTGATTGAAAACCGAGCTTCAGGACTTTAATGGTTGTGTGTTTTTTGTTGTTTTCAGGTTCTGGGTACGGACCACC
>JARVJO010000330.1:24501314-24512820 GCA_031762555.1 Cynodonichthys magdalenae | reverse complement strand
GCAGCAGTCCGTATCTAACCTGCAGCAGACGGCAGTCCGTATCTAACCTGCAGCAGTCAGTATCTAACCTGCAGCAGACGGCAGTCCGTATCTAACCTTCAGCAGACGGCAGTTAGTATTTAACCTGCAGCAGTCAGTATCTAACCTGCAGCAGTCCGTATCTAACCTGCAGCAGTCAGTATCTAACCTGCAGCAGACGGCAATCAGTATCTAACCTGCAGCAGACGGCAGTTAGTATCTAACCTGCAGCAGACGGCAATCAGTATCTAACCTGCAGCAGTCAGTATCAAACCTGCAGCAGTCAGCAGGGGCGTGACCACAGGGGTGGCACTGGCCCCCCTTGGAATTTGATTGGCCACCCTGCCTGACCACCCTGCTTTCAGTCTCTTTGTTCAAGCTTCTGACTGCAGAACACACTCCTTACCAGTTGGTGACAGTAATGCTTCATGAAGCTGTTTGAAAACTGCCAATAAATACCACAGGAAAAATAACCTTTAGACTGCAGACCAGGACACAAGATGGAGTTTGGTCCACCTTTTGGAAAAAGATGGTAACCTTTTATCATATGAAGCTTTTATTGAAAAATACACATTGACATGTACTAAAACTCAATTTAACAGAGTGCTAAAAGCAATTCCTCGCTCTATGATTCTACAAATTAAAGGTATGTTTATCATATTCAGTAACTCCAATGGACCAGCTTCAATTATTATTTGCTCTGACTTCATAAACAGAAGATGTAATAATACATTCATAAATACTTTTAGTTCAATTTTCTTTTTGTCAATCTTGTAAAAAAACATTTTATGATATATATTTTAAAAAAGAACCAAATATCCTTATTTTGCACTCCCATAATAAAATCAATCTTTTGAACTGGAAGTTTGCTCTTGAAATGACTTTTTGAAAAAGAAATTCAGCATTGATACCAACTTCTGTTTTATGATTCATTGACACCGCACATTTATTTTTTTTTTCCATTTCATTTTTCATGTCATACATGTTCTTTTGAAAAAGATTTCAAAATTGGATCTTGTTTAAGAAATCTATTCCTGTTCTAAATTTTAATATCATAAAGGCTGGTCTTGTAACGGGAAAAATAACTAAACTATGGTAGGCTAATAATTTATTTCTTTTGGAAATTTTACAAAATTGTTTTTTTTTTTAAAACCACCTCCAAGGTCAACATATTTTTAAACAAAATAATTTGATTTAAGTGCTAAATTATTGCAACAACTAAAAAAATCATTATACATTTCCATCAATAATCTAATTTATGTGTTGAAAATCCTTGATGTAAATATATATGTATATATTTTTAGATAAAATAGCAAATTTATTGTGCCACCCTTCAACACTCTATGCCCCTGCCTGGCCCCCCCAAGAAAAAAATTCTAGACCCGCCCTTGGCAGTCAGTATGTTACCTGCAGCAGACAACAGTCAATATCTAACCTGCAGCAGGTGCCAGTCAGAGTGGTTTCAGGTTGAAGAATCAGAGAAATTCAAAGTAATCAGATATTCTTTGTTTTTTTTCTCCACAGTTGAGTCATTTGACGGACAGTCGAGGTCTGAGCTCCAGCACGCAGAGCCTGACGAGGCGAGGCTCGCTCGGTGGGACCAGATAACACACAAACACTTCCAAATTTACCTCTTTGTAAAGAAAAACTGGAAGAATGTTCAAACGCTGAGAAAACCTGCTGCTCAGAACGTGGCCAAAAAAAACTTTTGGAAAGAAAATCAACTTTACGTTAAAAACATTTTAATAATGTCTTATTTGTTTTTGACATTTAGAAAAGTTTGCCACACATTGAATCCTTACATTCCTGGATTATAAATGTGTATTTTAAAACGGCAAATGAAACATTCTTGTGTTAATGAAAGAGCAGGTTAAAGCAAATACTTTATATTTTATTAATTAAACCTTATTTATTGAAAACAAAGATTTTCTAAAATTTAACAATCACTTGTAAAAAAAAATGCAGGAATGAAGTTTGAAAAACGCTGAAGTTTTTGTTAAACTACACATTTTTATTCATTCATGAGGGAGAAGTTGTCATGTTTTAACTTTTGAAGGGATTTTAAACTCTGGATAGTTTTTCTACAGAAATGAGTTTAGTTTAGTGAACCACGTTTACGGTAAATATTCTCAAACACTCTGTGTTGTAGATGCATCAGTATTTATTATTCTTGTTTTATTTAGAGAATAGTTTTAACATTTCTGTTGCTCTGTTTTATAGAGAAGCTTAAAGTCAGGAAAACTGAAACCAAATTGACGTTTTTCTTGCATAAATTGTTCTCGTGTCCTTAAATTAAATCACTGTGTGTTTGTTTACCTATGAAAACAACCAAAGTGACTGAAAATATAAACAAACATCCAAAGTAAGGGATTAATTTAGTAAAACTGGATTAAAGCTAAATTTTGTTACAATAAACTAATTTTTTCTCTCTTGAAGGGTTCAGTTTGAGGATGAATTATTTAGTATCTGTTGTAACTTTGGTTTGTTTGGATGACGTCACATTAAGTACCGGTAAATGACAAAAATTTTTTTAAAAAAGAGCAAAAACTGGAAATGACTGTTTTTATATCTGCATCTTAGAAATTAATCAAATAAGACAACTTTGTTTTTGTTTTCTCAAAAGGAGGTTTTTAATTTTAAAGAAACAGTTAAGTACAAACATTTAGTTTAAAAACAGCTGGAGTAGAGAAGAACACAATCTGGTCTGTATGACAGACAATAAACTGATGGTTTTTAAATGTTCACACAGGAAACTTGGTTTAAAATGCAGATTTTCTTCTGTTTTTTCTTGTTTCTGACTCCTTCAGAGTCAAATATGTGAATAAAGTCTGCAGGAAAACAAACCTTTAAGTCTGATGAGCGATCTGCGTGATTTTCTTCAGCATTTCCTCTGACTGCAGCTGCTGCAGGGTCAGCAGAGACAAACCCAGCTGGTCCTCCTGCAGAGAGATGGATGAAGACTTTTGCACTGAACTGTAAACCGCTGCAGCTCGCACGTTGTTCTGATGATTAAACTTCTTAGATTATTTCCGCCCTGCCTCTGGTTCCTTTACATTTTCTATGTGAGTTTAAGGAGCTTGTAAATAAGGTTCTCCAGGTGTGGTCGTACCTGTCTGAAGGGCTGAGCCATCTGTCGCAGGAAGTGCTTGGACAGCTGGACCGTCTCGTCCACGGTGAGGTTCAGGCTGCCGTCGCTGATGTGCTCCTGGATCCAGCGAGGAAGTTTCCCCCGTTTGTCGGCTCGGGCGTACCGCTGGAACCACAGCAGCTTCCGTCACCATGAGGATTTCACTTTGAGCGAGGGAGAAATCAAAATAAAACAAGTCCTCACCTTGTCTGCAAAAATCATCAGGCCGTAGTCCGTCTTCCCTCTGATGGCTCGGCCCACGCACTGGGCGGCGTGACGCATGGCGTCAAACGTCAGGAAGTCGTTCTCTCTGATCTGAAACTGATCCCGCAGATACTCCAGACGAGCCTGGAGACCCGGTTCAGACAGGAAGTACCATCAAAACCAGTGTCGTAACAAAATACATTTACTGCATTTTAATCCTAACTTTTACTTTTCTTACAATTAAAACATAAAAATCATGTTTTTACTTCTTTAAATATTCGGATCTAGTTACAAGTTTAAATTTGACCAAGTGGAAACAGTTGTTTATGCACTTTAAAAAAATAAAGTGTTGGATTTATTTCACCAAACTGGCTCCACTAAATGATTTAAATATAAAACTATTTACTCAACTCAGTTTAGTGGAAACAGTTTGGTTAAATAAATTCAACACTTCAGTTTTAGAAAAATACTTTTACTTTCCTGATTCTTCTAAACAGCTTTAAGACTTTTACTTAAATACTTTTATCAGTGAAAATAATTTTTACCAAAGTCATTTTCTGTTAAGGTATTTTTACTTTCTAATTTTAATTTATTTATTCAATATATGATTTGTAGATTTTTATTGTTTGAATTAAATTTTTGTTTGGAAAAATGGGGCAGATATAATTTTTTTTCTTTTTTCTGCTGCCTTTAAATTTATTTGTGATTTGTAGTTTTTATTAAATTGATTTATTTTTCTGTTTTATTTCTAAAACCCTCGGGGCTTCTAACCATGATAAAATTACACTAAATGATTTTAGTTATTAACAATTTGATCTCCAGTAACGATTTTAATATTTAACATTTTTCTCCTCAGTTATGAACTGAAAATATCCAGTTTGAGGTGATAAAACTGGATCAATCACAACTTTATCTGCAATAAATCTTTAAAATCTTTAATTCTTACTGAGCATTTTGTTGTTAAGTTATTTAAGTGTTACTTCTAACATAAAATGATTTTTTTATATTTAACTACAGTAAACAGTATTTTCTAAATAAATCTTGCATATTGTTGCCGTTTTAACCTCTCAGGATTTGTTGGAGCTCAGAGTCTGTGTTGGGGACAACTCTCAGCTACTGACCTTCAGGATGCGGCTCTGAGTGTAAACGTACGGAACTCCAAACATGATGACCGCTCGGCCAAAATGATGCACTGAGAGAAAAACACAACGAGGTTCAGGATTGTTCAAACTCAGAATTACTTCAACCTGCTGGAGTTTTTTTATTTACCAAAATCTATCCCTTCAGAAACTTTCCCTCGAGCCACAGAGAGGAGGATGGCTCCTCTGCCGTTCTCACAGGCCTGCAGGAAACACCGTCAAATTAAATTAAATAAAATAAGTCTTGACTGGCACCAAAATGTAACCGTTTAAAAATAAAAGGTTAAAAAGGACCTCCTGGTACTTTTCCAGAGCCATGCTGGTCTCAGCAGCGTCCTGAGTCTCGATGAAGATCAGTTTGTTTCTCTGGATGTTCTCCAGGATTCCCTGCAAACAACAAACAAACATCCCAAATCTGAGCCAAATATGTCTAAAAATGCTGAGCATTTTAGCTATGTCAGCCATCTTGGATTTTTCATTTGGCTTCAGTATGTGATGGAGACCCTTCTTAGCTACCACCACATCAAATTTTAGCTAAAAATGTTTTAAAAAGGCAGAGTTATTGCAGTTTCAAATTAGCTCTGGCAGCCATCTTGAATTTTTTTAAAGCATTCAGAATTTGTCAAAGCTTGGTCTTTACCACTACTGTACCAGTTTTTAGCTCTGTAAGTCTTAAAATGGCTGAATTAGAGCCTTTTTTTTAAAAATTAGCATTAGTGGTTAGTGTAAACTTCTGTTTAGCATTCAGAATGTGTTGAGTTAGCTCTCAGCTATCAACCCACAAAAAAAAAAAAAAAAAAACAATTCCAGGAACGATAAACGGCAGCATCCAAGCGTCTGTACCTGTTCATACCAGGACGCCACGATGTTCTCCATGTAGACGTAGCTGGTGAAAAAAGCAACGATCCCGTCGGGAACGATGGCTGACATCTCCAGGAGGAGGTTGCCGTAGTTACGGATCACAGCTGGGAGGTAAAAATAAATAAATAATCTTTTCAACTTTACGTTTGGAGATGAAACGATTTTTCACAAACCGAAATCCTCTCTGGTTTCAAACTTGGAGCTCAGAGCGACCTGATCGTTCCCTCGCCCAACGATCTGCAAAACAAAAACCAATTAATTCGTGCAATTATTTAAATAAAAAGCTGGGGTTTTTGTTTCCTGGTCGCACCAGAGGGCAGAGGCAGGTCCGAGCCAGTGTCATGGTGAAGGACGCCATGGTAACGGGACGAAAGTCCAGGATTCGGGGATAAATGTCCAACGGAGACAAGGTCTGGTGTGAGAACGGAGGACAAACAGGATCAGAAACCGAAACGTTTGGAGAAACGTGCAGACAGGAGGGACAGGAGCAACGTCGGCGTACCCCCGAGGTGATGACAACCGACTGAAACCTCTGGAAAACCGGTTTGATGGCGATGGAGGGGTCCATGCAGCTGAGACGGAACAGATCAGTAAGAGTTCGTTCATCAGCGGAGGTTAAACTTCAAAGCTTTAAATCACCTGAAGTGCAACACAGGGTTGGCGATGGTCGGAGTTCTGTCCTCAAACGGCTCGATGATGATGGTGAAACCTTCGAAAACAGAGGAAAACGCTCGCTCAGCTCAGGGGAGGAGACTGAAAGCTGATTGGGTGGAGCGTTTCGGTACCTTGGCTGTAGGTGCTGACCAGAGTGGCAAAGTTGGAGATGAGCGTGACGGCCGAGAAGTCGGCGATGTCTGCGATCTCCAGAGTCCTCAGCAGAGACTGCAGCCGCTCCGCACAAAACCTGAAGGAACAGGATTTGATTTCATTCTGAAAGTTTAAACTCCAAACATTTCGTCTGGAAACGCAGACCTGAGGGGTTTGCGATCAATGCAGACTTTGTCGAAGATGTCTTTGAGGAACTGCGGGGCGCTCTCCTGCACTACGTGATGGACCCGCAGACGGGACTTTAAGTACTCCAGGAACCGCTTCAGGAAACCCACGAAGTGCTCGGCAGTTCGGATGGAGCCGGGGACCGCCTCTGATCGAGGAGACAAAAACAGAAACACGTTCAGCGTTTCCGTACGTCACAAAAAAAAAAAGGTTTTCGGAGCGGACGGACGAACCTTGTAGAATCTCATCAGGTAACACCGGGTTGGACAGGTAGACGTCCGTTTCCCTGGCAACGTTGGCTTCCTTCAGCCCCTCCACCAGCCGTCGGTACTCCAGCCTCAGCTTAGCAGCATCCGTTTCCTTTATCCTACGAGAAAATTCATCTTTATAGTTTCACTTCAGTCTGTCAGCAAAATATCTGGTGACAGCTTTCAGTTTACTTGTGGATGGTGCTCTGCAGCGTCTCCACGTTGTTCTGGCAGCGGTCCAGCGTTCGTCTGGTGATGTTCACACTCATGGAGTCGATGCAGACGTTATCTGAGAGAAGGAATAAAAACAATATTAATAATTTACAGTAAATTCTTCCAAACGGATCAATTGTCTGATAAATGTCCGGACCGATGTTGTGGGCCTCGTCAAACACCACCACGGACTTCTTGGCGAGTTCTTTAGACACCAGGTCAGCGATCTTGGGGTCCAGCAGGTAGTGGTAGCTGTACACGACGATGTTGGCGTGCAGAATCTGAAGGGAAGTAAACAAACGCAGCACAAAGAGTCAGAATCCGTCTCATTGTGAACGCTAAACAAGAATTCACTTTATTCAGATCAGCTTTTCTTTTTCAGCATGTACTTTCCACAATTTTTGTTCTACTTCAACAATTCATACATCAAAACTTTCAGCTCCTTCAGGACATTTCAGCTATTTATACTTTTTTAGCTGTTTCACTTTTTTGGCCACATATATCCCATTGAAAATGAATGGAGACGTTTTCTGCTAATTTGTACTTTTTTTTGCCAATATTAGCTTTTTATTCTTCTTTCAGCTACTTTCTGCAAATATCAGCTCAGCTGCTGATAAAAATTTGTTTTTTCAAACTAAATTCACATGTTGGTGGCCGTTTTAGCTTCTATTTGCAAAAGTGCTCTTTCTGCTTTTTTATTTTGTCTGTTTTAGTTGTTTCACAACTTGCCACTTTTTGTACTTTTATTCTTTATTTTTGGCTCATTTTTTAACATCACTATCACCGTCTGTGTACAACATTCAACCTGTTTCTGCTACATTTAGCTTGTTTTTCTGCCAATTTGAGCTTTTTTCTACTATTTCAGCAATATTTTGGCTATTATTCTGCTAATTTCTACTTTTTTGTACTTCTGTTTATTTTTACTGATTTAAGTGTTATACACTTATCTCAATTGCATTATGCCAATTTTAGTTGCTTGTTGCAAACGTGCTCTTTGTGCTAATTTCATGTTAGCTTCTTTGTTCTAATTTCAGTCTTTGCTCATATTTTACACTGTGTACAACATTCAACCTGTTTCTGCTACCTGTAGCTTGTTTTTCTTCCAATTTTAGCTTTTTTTCCTACTATTTCAGCTCCTTTCTGCTATTTTTCTGCTAATTTCTACTTTTTTGTACTTTCTGCATCTTTTTACTAATTTAAGCTCTATATACTTTTTTCCTTTATGTTATGCTAATTTTAGCTGCTTTTTGCAGCTTTAGTTACTGTTTAGCTGTTTGTTGCTAAATTTAGCCTTTTCAAGCTAAATGCACAATTTGGTGGCCTATTATGCTTCTTTCATCTTCTCAAACTGAACTCGCATTAACTCCTTTGCTATTAAACATATTCAGCTTCTATCAGATGAAGTTTTCAGCATTCACACTAGAATTTTCACAGGAAATGCATTTTTTCTAGTTTGTTCTGAACTCACTGAGTAACGAGCCAGATAATACGGACACCAGCCTTTCCTCCTGCCGAAGTCCTTCAGGTCATCCAGGTTGTAGATGCCGGCAGGAAGAGGGACCTGACGCCCGACTGAATCAAACTCCTGCAACAAAACCAGGATAAATCAACAGGAAGTAACGATAAACTGACCTTTTTAAATTAAATTTTTTTTATTCAGTTTGTTTCTAAGTCTTTTGTGTTTTTATTACTGATATTTTATCTGATACATTTAAAACAGGTCCTGTTTCTTTACCTCGTAAAAGCGACAGGCCGGTAAGTTGGGGTTAGCGTGACGCTGAGCACGGATGTAGGACGCGGTCAGACTGTGGCACTTCCCGTCAACCTCCTTCCCGAAGCGCAGAGAGCTCACCTGTGTGGAGACGGAAAGTTTCAGACGTGCAGATGCTCAGAAAGCTTTGACGTGTCGCAGCTGTTCGTACCTCAGGGTGGATGCAGAGGTTCTTCCTGGAGGAAAGAGCCAGAGCCAGGAAGTTGTTCACCTCTGCGGTTTCTTTGGCGTAAAACTCCATCAGCTTCCTCAGCTCCTCCACAACCTTGTTATGAAAAACGTATACATATATATTTTTTTACACCTGAGCAGACAAATTCTTCCCTTTACAGTTTGTCTGATCTGACTCACCTTCTCAATCTCAGGAACTGTTCTGGAGCAGTAAATCAGCTTGGTCACGTCCAGCGGAAAGGCCTGAGAAAAACAAAACGACACGTTCAAATGTTGATAAACCAGCTGAAAGCCCTGAACACCTCGAGGACAACTCACCCTCTGATAGGCCACGATGAGAGACAGAAGGGAAATTGTCTTCCCGGTTCCCGATGGCATCTCGAGAACTCCATGACCCTGAACACAAACATCAGCTTCATCAGTCGCTTAAAAAAAATCTGACACATCAGCTGCTGAGGAAATGATCCTTTTATTTCAGGCATAAAATAAAAACAAAAGAAAAAAGGTAGAAAAGGCTAAGAGGAAGCTGAACTCTGAAGCTTGTAGGTCATCTGATCACAGCTGCAAACTCAATAAAGTAAACATATTCCAGTTGAACTGTTTCTTACAGTCATTTAGATTTGTTTATACATAAAATCTCCCACCTTTGCATCCAAAGTCCTCTTCAGCTCCAGCATGTAGGAGTACTGCTCAGGATAGATGTAATCATAAGGAAAATACACCAACAAACCCTCGATGTTCAACCTGAAATATTTAATAAACACTGATTACGTTGCACCAAAACTCCTAAGATGTGGAGCAAAATAAAACTATCCAAAGGAGTAAACAAAAAACTACACAACAGTGAGTCTGCACAAAGTACAGTCGCTAAGTCATACAAGCTAGCTAGTTTTAGCAGCTTGGCGTTAAAAACACTCACTTCATTTTGACATGTCCTTTAACAAGCACCCGTCTTTGTTTTCTTTACTTTCAAAAGCCTATTTTAAACGAGAAACAGAACCCTTAACTGCATTAGCGCTGCTACAAACCGCTTCCGGTATTTTCTTCTTCGACGGTTGTTTTATCAGCGCTCACGCTCTCGAGCGCTCTGGTTTGATAGCTACATTTAGGTTTTAGGAACAATTTATCCACTTCTTTTGCCTCTTTGGTTCAAGCTAGAACTTTGCTACTTTTAGTTTTTCCTATATTATCAATTGTATCACTTAGCTTCTGTTTTGGCAACTTTATTTATTTTTTCAGATACTGCTGAACGTAGCTTTTAGCTACGGTTTAAATTTCAGCTTTTGCTCATCTAATAATGTACTGTTTTGTTACATTTTATATTTTAGCAATATCTTTGCACATCTTAGCTTTTAGTTACAGTTTTGACTATATTAGCTTTTAGCTATATTTTTGCATATTTTAACATATTTTATTGTTTTATCGCCACTGTTTTGCAAATTTTAGCTTATCATGATTTGATTTTGCTACGTTTATGTTTTAGCTACAATGTGTCTACTTTTTTGTCTTTGCTTCTAGCTTCGATTTAGCTACTTTTGGCTTTTTCTACTATCTAGTCCAGGAGTGCCCAAGCTTTTTTCACGAGAAGGCCAAAATGAAAATCTATCTAAGGACTGCGGGCCAAATGCAATAATATAATACATGTTTGACATGCTTGGGCAGCAACAGCTCATGGGACATTTCATAAGTTGATAAAATCTGAGGATTTGTGGTCTTAGAAAGTATTTAAATCTACATGTGTGCTGAAACAAAATGACAGGAGATTAAAACATTGTAAACAGGGCAACCAATGGTGGGCCAAATCAAATGGCTTGGGCCAATTTTGGCCTGCAGACCCCCCGTTTGAGCACCTCTGGTCTAATCAATCGTATCTCTTAATGTTTGTTTTGCTAATTTTATTTTTACTAATTGTAGCTTTTAGCTACTGTTTTCCAAATTTCAGCTTTAATAATGGTTTTGCTAATATATTATTAGCTACTGTTTTATTACATTTTAGTTAGTACATTTAGTTTACATATTTTAGCTTTAATTACTGTTTAGATTATACTGGCATTTTAGCTACTGTTTTGTTACATTTTACCTTTTAGTTTACATATTTTAGATTTTAAGTACTGTTTAGTTTATACTGACAATTGGCAGCTACTGTTTTGCAAATTTTAGGCAAACATACATTTAGGTTTTAGCTGCAATTTAGTTTTTTTTTGCCTTCATTGCTGCAAGTCACAATTTTGCTAGTTTAGCATTTTTTCTACTATTGCGTGAATCTTATCTCTCAGCTTTTATTTTGCTAATTTAATTTTTTGTTGTTTCTAAATGTAGCTTTTAGCTAATGTCTTCTAATTTTAGCTTTAAATATGGCTTATTATTAGCTGTTCCATTTTAGTTATACCTTTGAATATTTTAACTTTTACAACCCCTGGCAAAAATGATGAAATCACCAGCTTCAGAGGATGTTCATTCAGTTGTTTTATTTTGTAGAAAAAAAGCAGATCACAGACATGACACAAAACTATAGTCATTTGAAATGGAAACTTTCTGGCTTTAAGAAACACTAAAAGAAATGAAGAAAAAAATGTGGTAGTCAGTAACGCTTAATTTTTTTGGCCAAGCTGAGGGAAAAAAATATGGAATCACTCAATTCTGAGGAAAAAATGATAGAATCATAAAAAACAAAGAAACAAAAAAACACTCCAACACATCACTAGTATTTTGTTTCACCACCTCTGGCTTTTCTAACAGCTTCAGTCTCTGAGGACTTAAT
>JARVJO010000330.1:24482817-24495937 GCA_031762555.1 Cynodonichthys magdalenae | reverse complement strand
ACCTGACCACAGGTCTTCTGCTCCACCTGTCCACAGGTCTTCTGCTCCACCTGTCCACAGGTCTTCTGCTCCACCTGACCACAGGTCTTCTGCTCCACCTGTCCACAGGTCTTCTGCTCCACCTGACCACAGGTCTTCTGCTCCACTCCTACTGAACAAACAGCACCAGCGGTCTCAGGTCTGAAGGGTTTCTTCTCCACATGTTTCAACTCCTCCCGCAGATCTTCAACAGGATTTAGATCAGGACTCAGAAGACCAGTGTTTGGTTCTGATCCATTCTTGGGTGGTTTTAGTTGTGTTTTGTGTCATTATCCTGTTGGAGCACCAAGCTTTCTGACAGAGCAGCATGTTTAGCTCCAGCAGGCCTTGATAGTCTTGAGATTTCACTGCCCCCTGCACAGATTCAGATGCATTGAAGCAGGTCCAGAACAGAACTGAGTCTCCTTGATGTGTATCTGCAGGTCCAGTGTTCTGGTCTTTGTTTCATGTTTGAGTCTGTGGACACAGAGCTGATGGGACTTGTTGGTCTCATCTGTCTAAAAGGACATTCTCCAAGAGACTTTGTGGGTCTTAGTATGCATTTTAGAGAAGATCCAGTCGGTTTTTCTTTTTTATGACTTGGTGTCCGCCTCAATCGTCTTCTATTAGGTCCACTTTGGCTGTGTCTAAGCTTGAAGTTCAAATTTATTGGACACATCGCAGCGATGCGCTGCAAGCTGTCCAAATTCGAAGACTCCTCCACAAATGTGTCCTCCTTTATCCCCAATTTGAGGGACGGATCTGGTGGATCCTTCTCCTCCCATCCGATACCAAGATGCATGTGGGCCGACAGGGAGACTTTTTGCTCGTAGTGTTGGAGGAAACGAGAGACAGAAGTACAGTTTTAAATAAAAACTCTGGCAGTACAGAAACCGAAGGTTTTAAGCGGTTGTGTTGTTTGTCTTTTGTATTTTGCATCGACGTGTTTTTAATATTATTCTTGTCAGAAATCAAACGAGCTCGTACGACAGGTCCCTATAGTTCTTCAAGTATTGTCTATAGGATGATTTTGTCAATTTATATTATTAACATTAATATTTTGCTAATTTTGATCTATTTTTTGATATGTTTTTGTGGTTGCTAGGCGACAGGACATACGCCGGGGTAAGGGCCAAATTCACAGTCACTTTCTTCTGGTCAACAAAGGATTCGGCCACCTTGACCAGGTAGGCCAGGTCCTTCGAAGGACGCAGCCCCTGGATTTGGACACAGCCTTTGACTCAAACACTGATGACCTTTGACCTCAGAGTTCACCTCTAATCTCTTTGGATATTGTTCATATTATGTCTCATTGCTCCCTTTCATTGTTTTGTTAAATATAATAATCCTATTGAACCAAACTTCAAAAGGAACGACTGATTTTCATCCATAAGATGAAAGGGTTCAGATAAATCTGTCTGTATCTTGAAAACTATGAGTAAACTCTTTCAAACTCTTCTATTTGATAATATTTTTATGTTAATTTTTTTATTTTGTGGGGGTTTTTAAAGATCTAATTTTGAGATAATGATTTAACCTGCAGCCTGATCTGACTCAGCCTGGATGTTGCAAAAATGGTTTTTCCTGGCCTGATGGGAACAGGTTTTAGGATGAGCCCTTCATGACCCCAACCCCCCCTAACCCAGGGTGTTCAACTAAAGAAAAATCAGGTTCTGCAGATTACAGATAAAAGGCTGGAAGGTGAAGTCAGAGTCTGATCACCTCCCTGGCTCTCTGTGTTGTTATGTAACTGCTTCTCTGAGATCATCTGTGTCCTCCTGGAGGCTCTGAGTGGTTCCAGTGGAACAAGTCTTTCTGTTTCTGCACTAATCCATGATGTGAAGCAGTTCTGACTGGATCTGAGTCACGTCCTGGATAATTTCTTCATCTGTCTGCCTTTTCCAACACTTCATCTGCTCATAATTAGATCATCACCACATTCCAGACTGCATCAGACTTCATGAATTTAAAAAAATCATATTTGTCAGGGAAAAGGGAAGGAAGAGATATTCCTCTGATGCCAAACTGCGCACCAACTAAAGGGAGGGACACTAACCTTTTTCTGTTGACAAATAAAATGTTACACAGGTCACTTTTTACTCTGTTTTGTCAGCTACATAATAGAAAACAAAAAGGGCTTGTTGGGCGGGCAGGCTGCGTTCACTGACACGTTTTATCCACGTTCAAATGACACAAACAAACCCCAAATAAAGTAATTTAAACTTCGATATTTACCTATAAAACGACCCGTCGCTCCTGTAAAAGTTAAAATACTGGAGGCTTCCGGTTGTAAAATCCACGGGAAAATCGAGCCGAGCTCCGGGGAGGGTAAACCGCTTACTGACGGGTTATTATTTCTGTCTCTGGATCGCTCTGGACCGAGAAAGTTAAAGGGGATCAGCCTCTCAACCCACAGGGGAGAGCTAAATCAGACCACCTGAAGTTAGCATGCAAACATCCGGTTTGTAATTTCAAAATAAAAGCAGGCGACGTACGCGTATGAGAATGCTGCTGGAAGCGAGGTGAAAATATATCTAAAATAAATTTTGCCCTCAGAATATTTTGTTTATAAACTAATTAAGCAACTTAAAATGTTAAAACTTTATTTATGGCGCGATGGTAATATGAACAATCACTACGTTTGTAACTTATTAATTTATTTTAAAGAGAAAATGTCTCCGTTTCCGGTTTATATTCAACTGATTATTAACAGCTTGAGCGGGAGTTTAAAATCGTTTTGGAAAATCAGGGCTGTTCTGATGATAAATAAATGAGTAAGTTTTTGTACAAATGCCAGGAAAGATAATTAAACTGCTCGGAAACGGTCTCTGGCACTCCCTCTAAACGAGTAACGTGTATAATAAAATTTTCTTATGTTTTATTCTTTTTGTAATCTTAATTCATAAAAAAATCAGCAATTCATTGGATGCTGTGACTCTTTTGTTGTGTAATTTTGTACTCTTAAAAATATTTAATTTTAGTTACAAATATCATCCAGTAGAATTATATCAAGATTTTAACTCTGGCTTTTAAAACTTTGAAATCTGTTTTAGCTGTTTTTCTTTTTCACCTTTTTAGAAGTCACTTTTTGTTCTGTTTTTGTTTTTTGAAGACTATTTTTGATCAAATTAATTTTTTGAGAAAAGGGGCAGATGTTATAAGATTTGTTTTTTCTTCTGCTACCTTTCATTTATGATTTTTATTTTTTTATTGTACATAAACTTTGTTTATGTTTTTAAAGAAATGAATGAATAAAATAAACTAAAACTAAACATTTAGTTTTTAGATAGCCTTTTTGGCAACTTTTACCTTATGCTACTTTTAGCTACTGTTTGTCATTTTTTGGCAATGTTTTGATATTTTTAGCTTATGTTGGCTACTTTTAGATAATCTTTTGTGCTTTTAACCAGTGTTTTGCTTCTTTTAGCTTGTGTTGACTACTTTTGGTTAATGTTTTTCTGCTTTTTAGCTAACCTTTTGTTTGCTACTTTTGGCTAGTATTAGCTTGCCTTTTTTCTCTAGTTTTTGACAAAATTTTCTACTTCAATTCAGCCTTTTGCTACTTTACCTAACTTAACTAACCTTTGGAACTTATAGTTTTTAGATCTCTCTCTCTGCTGCCTTTAGATAATCTTTACTTTGAGCTTGTTTTTGGTACTTTTAGCTCCTGTTTCTTATAATTGATTCTTGCCATTCTGCTACTTTTTGTTTTAGCTACCTCTTTGCCCCCTTAGCTTTTAATTAGCCTTTGGCTACTTGTAGCTTATAGCTCTCATTTTGCTGCTTTTAGATATGGTTTTGCTACTTGGAGTTTCTAGCTACTGTTTTACTTCTTCTTGTCGTTAGCTTGTCTTTAGCTGCTTTTAGCTTGGTTTTTTTTGCCACATTTTGCAAGCATTTTGTGTCTTTTAGGTTTCATTATCTAGTGTAGCATTTGGTTTCTTAAAAGCAGAATGCTTCAGCTCAGTTTTAGTGAGCTGACGATTCTTTCTTTCTGTTTTCAAACATCCAGAATAAAACTGAAAAGTCATGTTTCTGACAGCTTGTGCCCCAGCACAAGCTGCAGCCCTCCCCTGGTCTCCTGCTGGGGCAGACGGTGTGTAGGTGAGGAGACCGCTGCTCTTTAATTTGATTAGCAGCCGACAGAAACCGCAGACCTGCTGTTTTACAAACCAGGACTCAGAAAACAGACGCAGCTTCACCAAACAGAAAAACATCTGTCTCAAAATGAACAACTGGATTAGTTTAAAAAGTCTTTCCAGTTGTTGCTTTAAAAATAGAGTTTGCAAAATGGGAATTAAAGTGTAAGGTTATGAATAGTTAGTATGTTACCTGTCGCAGATAGGTCTGTGAATGCTCAGTTTTTGAGTTAACCTTTTCAAATCACTGATTAAAATTTGACACTTTCTTCTTTTTGTTTTATTAATCAGATTATTTTAAACCTTTCCCTGTCTTTGTTTTGCTGACGTTAGAGGAACATTCTGAGCACCTTCCTTCTTACCTCTAAACTTTTAGCTCCTCTTTAAATAGCCAATGTTTTCTCTCCGGTTAGAGCAGTAGTTATCTGGGTCAAACGTTTGACTTATTTTTTTCCACAGAGTCATGAAGTCTGAGCCTCACAGGGAATAATCATGCTTCTAAATGTGCCGTTGACCCTCTTCTGCCGGCCTGGTGGACGCCTGCTGGAGCAGAAGCACACTCCGGAGGCCCCAGCAGGACTGTGACTCAGCAGAATCGCAGGCAGGTAATGAAGATCTAACACATGGAGGATGCAGATGTTTGCCGGTCAGATATTTTGTTTACGGCCCCTGAAGGTAAATAAAACCTGTTCACTTGTGTGCTGACGCCTCGAGCTCATCTCCAAAGAAGTCGAACGAAGCAGAAACTTGACAATGAAAACAAAACTGCAAAAACATCACAATAAAACAGGAAACTTTAAAGCTGTACAATTTTTAAATTTTATGGCAGCATCACATCTTCTTTTAACATCAGTCTGTAAACAACCAGGACCTGAGAAGACCAGGTCTGGTGGTTTTGGAGAAGAATGTTGTGCAGTTCTGGTCTGATTGTAGCTGTTTGAAAAGTCCTGGCTCTTATTTTCTGTATTTGTTTTGCTGGATGGGAGCAGATGTTGCTCTAAAACCTGTATACATGCTTCTGCATTCATGGAGGCTTTGCTGCACATTCCAGAGGCACTAATGCACCCCTATACCATCAGAGAGGCAGGCTTTTGAGCTGTGCACAGAACAGTTTTTGCTTCTGTCCATTTTAAACAAATTTTCAGGATGATGTTCATGTATGGTTTCCTTTTTGAATGATAGAGCTTTAATCTATTTGTGAATCTATGGGGCACCAAGTGTAAAATAAAATGTTAAAAAAAGTGTCACTAATACATTTTCCTTATTTAGCTCACTTTCTGAGTGTAAAATCCTAGTAAAAAATTTTCACTAACATTTTATAGTTTTTTAGCTCACTGTTTTTGCTAATTTTTTTAAATGTCAATTTTAAATGTCAAATGTTATGTCTAAATGTTAAATCTAAATGTAAAACTTAAATCTTAAATGTTGCAGGTAAATGAAGTTTACATTATTTCAGAATGGAACACAGCCTTTGCTGTAGGTGTTATGATGTCATCATCCTGTGACAAAAGCTATGCTAATGCTGCTAATTTTGTAAAGCTGCCAAAGATGGCACTTATATTATAAATTTTAAATATGTTAATTGAAAACACTTGCTGTGGCCCAGCTGTTTGAAGTACAACTTAAACACTGGCCACAACAAGTTTGATGTCTTGTAGAAAAGTGCTAGCAGAGTTATTAGCATTAGTAGCATTTGCAGTGTTAGCAGCGTTAGTAGCTTTAGCTGTGTTAGCAGATTTAGCAGCATTAGAAGCATTAGCAGTGTTAGCAGCATTAGTAGCATCAGTAGCATTGGTAGTATTAGCAGTGTTAGCAGCATTAGCAGTGTCAACAGCATTAGTAGCATTAGCAGCATCAGTAGCATTAGCAGCATTAGTAGCGTTAACAGTGTTCGCAGCATTAGCAGCTCTAGCAGTTACTTTTGTCGCAAGATGATGATGTCCTAACAAAAGCCAAGCACTAACTGCAAAGGCATTCTATTTTGAAATAATTAAATGTAAATTTTAATATTTAGCCACAAAGTTTGCATTTAATTTTTACGTTTAGATTAAGAATTTTCCCATTTAGAAATAACATTTAAATTTAACATTTAGTAAAAATTAGCAAAATGTAAGAACAATGGGCCTTGTGCAAAAACTATTTGTACGAACAGATTTGTTCTTAAGTTGTGGTACGAGTGATTTAGGAGAACTTGTGGCATTCAACAATTTTCTTGTATTCTAAGATTTTTTCCAGATACGAACAAAATTCCCGTGTGGTCCAGACCTGTCGTATATTTTAGGTGTAGTCAGTCTGCTGTTATCCAGACGGATTTTCTTCACTAATTACTTTATATTTCGTTAGTTTGAAGATATTTTGAGTTGAAAATAAATCACACTCCATAATTATGTTGACAATAGGCTATTGTTTTTTAATTAAATAATATTTTTAAATGTAATAATGTAGACTAACGATATAAATTGTTTCAAAATCTCAAACTACAAACCAACTTAAATTATGCATTAATTGAAGTTTAATTTGTCTTGTATATAATGAGCTTTATAGTTAATCAAATTTTATTTTGTTGAGATTTATTCAGCACATCGGCTCTACAGTATTTTCTCCAAAGTGCCAGATATATTTTGGAGACATTTTAAAATGCTTTATTCAGAACTGATACTTGCGACTGCGGGGGAAGGGGGAACGGATGGTCCAGGCTTCTGAATAAAAGAAAATTATTGAACACAGTTGTTTACACTTGAATTAAAAATATTTGACCGAAGGAAAACCGGAGCAGGACTAGAGAGAGATGAATATGGTTTAGGTTTTTATTTCTGTGACTGTATACGAGCCACAGGAGACACAACATTAACAACAGTCATCATTTCTTCTTTCAGCTTTAGCAGGTCAGCTGATGCTGTTAATAGTGACAGATTTCTTTTCTGGATCTCTGACAGCAGGACTTCAGTCTCCGGACTTGTTAAGTTCTTCTTTTTATTTGCGATATAATTTTCATGAACAAACACTTCCTCTTATGTGGGGCAGGAAACGTATCCTTATATGGTGTTCTTTGGGCGGTATTTATGTTAATCTCCTCTCCTCGTGCACGAGCGCCTGAATACGAACAGGTGGGATTCATCATGTTTACGCTGCTCATTTACGCACTTTTCCTGCAGATAGAAGCGTTTGTTGAATCTGACATGGCATGTTCGTAAGAACCGTTCGTACGAACAAAAGTAAGAGAAATTTAGGATTAGAATACCAAAATGTTCTTGCATGAGGCCCAATGAGTTAAATAATAGAATCTTAGTGGAATTTTTTAAACTAGGATTTTACACTTAAAATGTGAGCTAAATAATAAAAATGTTTCAGTGACATGTAATGTTTTACATTTGGCGCCACACAACAAAGATCGATGGAGGGGTTTTTGGAACCTTCATCCAAGGTTGCAGGAGAAACAAAAACAGCTTCTGGGTTTAAAACATTCGACTGTTTGTGTCCTCAGGGTTGCTTTAAGACAAACGTCCTGCAGAAGTTTTGGTTTCTGACGCGTCTTCAGCAAAACGTTGTCTGAGAGAGTTCCTGAAGCGAGACCAAACTCAGGCCCTCCCTTCATCTGCGCGTCTCGCTCTCTGAATGTATGAACGAGATAAGAGCAGGATTGTGCAACCTCTGAAGGATGCAACTTTTCATTTTCATGCACACTTATGTGTCATCAGTTGAGTAAATCCAGCTGAGGCGGGTCCACACACACTCCTCGACCCCATGCCAAGACCCCCAGAGAGGTTGGCGTTTCTCCAGCTCTGAGGGGTGGTGGTGTTTTACCCCAAACAAAGATTAGAGAGCAGCCTGAACTCTGTTCAAGTTACAGAGGAGAAAAAAAAACACAAATTAAAAACAGAAACGAAGATTAGTTTTATGTAAAACATCAGATTTTGTTTCTGTTTTTCACCATAGATTTGTTACAGAGTTGGACTCAACAAAAACAAGACGACTAAAGATTTTACATGTTGGAGCGATGAACCACATCCAGAACCGACCCGTCTTTTCTCTGAGTTCTTACGCAACAACCGGAGGTATTAATCTGTCACCACGACATGTAATTTCACAACAAAAGGTTCTCATATTCGGGAAAAGTCCCACAATTTATTTAGCCTCTTTACCAGAAAAAGTATTTATTCGCTGCTGAGATGTAAGGATTAAAGGGATAATTCAAATCTTTTTGTGTAAATTTTATGACCAACTCATCTCTAATCTATATAATTTCAGTCTGGATTAATAGAGTTTATTTCTGATGAAATAAAAACTAATCTGCTTGGATAAAGTTTCTGCGTGCGTGTGTGGTCATGTCTGTTAGCAAAATGTCTCATGAACTACAGGGTGAATTTTAACAAAAATCCCACAAAGTATAGATCTACAGCTGGTTAAACTTTGGAGTTGACCTGATTGAAGATGGTCGCCAACGTGAGCCGATTTGTTTTGCTACTGTTAGCTAGTGTTTGCTTCATTTGGCTAGTGTTTTGCAAATTTTAGCTAGTGTTTTGCTACTGTTGGCTAATATTAACTACTGTTAGCTAGTGTTTGCTGCTTTTAGTTAGTGTTTTGCTACTTTTAACCAGTGTTTGCTACTTTTAGCTTGTATTTGCTACTTTTGGCCAGAGTTTTGAAGTTTTAGCTAGTGTTTTGCTTGGTTTAGTTTTTAGCTACCATTTTGCTACTTCTAGATTTTAGCTTGCCTTTTCTTAATTTTTGCTAAATTTCTTTATACTTCAGCTCTTAGCTAGCTTTTTTCTACTTCATCTCTACTTTAACTGGTAATTAGCCCTTCGCTACTTGTAGCTTTTACCTTGCTCTTTGCTGCTTTTTTATAATGTTTAGTTACATTTAGCTAGTGTTTTAATACTTTTTGTTCCTGTTTCTTCCTATAGTTTCATGCTACCATTCTGCTACATTTTGTTTTCAAGTAGCTTTTGGGTACTTTTAGCTTATAGCTAAACTTTTACTGTTGTAGCTTGTGTTGCTACTCTTTGCTAGCATTTAGTGTCTTTTAGGTTTTAGCTAGTGTAGCCATCCTTAAACAAACAAAAAAATGATGTTGACTCAGTCAGTTTTACAGGTATTGAGCTAAAATTTGAGGGTGGTAGCTGAGAGTCACCCACAACATGTACTCTGAGCTCTAACTGATAAAATGACGTTTCTGTTTGACAAGAAAGGAAGCATCAAGTTTTATTTTCATGTTTTTTGATTAAAGCATGTTAGTAAAATACAAAGACTGTGACGTTCACAAAAACACACTTCAAATAATTTTGAATCATCTTTATTACGAAATCGTTTTTTTGTGGATAAGTATGTTTGTCAACATGAGTGTGTTTTTCCATTTCTGAGCAGAGAAAGTCATGAATGACACAACAGAGACGCGCAGCGAGTGACCTCACAGTCAGGAATTCTGGGAATTTGTTGGTGAATGAAGCTCCATGTGTTTCCACTTCTGAGACTGGAGCAAACTGCAGAGGTGGGGTTTGTGGGAGGAAACAAGAAAACTAAACTAACTTTATTTATTTTAAAGTGGCAGACATGGAGCTGATGTCTGAGAGGACTTCTGATCATGTTGGAAATTCCTAAATTAGCCAGATGAAGACAGATGTATCCAGAATGTCCTCGCTCTGAGATGCACGTCTTCATTCAGCCTCCGTCCGGCCTCTTCCCTTCCTCTCTTTCATTGCTGCTGTTTATTTCTGTGTGTTTGTTCCAGGCGGGCGTGGACTCTGACCCTCAGGACGACCTCAGAGTCTTTACAGAGAGAAGGAAGAGGGGGGAGGAGAGGGACGAAGAGGAGGAGAGGATTGTGGGAAAGAAGAAGGATCTGTCCAGGATCAGGAGAAATGGACAGTCAGGGAGATTGTGGTTTTCTTTTTTCTTCTGGTGGTAACTGATGGAGATGATGATCTTATAAGTGTGACATCATCATACTGTGACAAACACAACGGCTAACGCTAATGATGTTGCTAACACTGCTTAAGATTTTAAACGCACCAACAGCAAACGCTGCATTCCATTCAAAAAATAAATAAATAAATAAATATAAATGTTAGCATTCAGCCACAACATTTAAACTTAACTCTTATGTTTAGATTTAGAGTTTAACACTGGGCTATTCAATTGGTGGCCTGCGGGCCACATCCAGCCCACGGGTGAACAAAATCCGGCCCGCCAATTGGTTCAATAATTTCTTAAGCCCAACCCCTCGGTTTTCTACTTGAATTACTATAAGTTATGTTAGTTAGACATACACATGTTTGGTATAAACAGAAACATCAGAATCCTGTCTAGAAGCTGGTAAAAAAACTTTCTATGAACACCCAAAACAGTTAAAATTACCAGCAGTTGAAGATAAAACTATGAAAGTGGCAATAAAATTGGTTTAAAATGTGGCAAGTCAGAGATGTTAAAATAATATTTGTGTTAAATACAAAGTATAATGTGTTGTTTTTGTTTTATTATCACTACATTTATTACATTGGGTTCTGAATGTTGTATTCAAAGATCTCAAATCAATGACTTCCTCTCCCGGCTCGGAGCCGTGTCACCTTTGATCCCCGCTCCAACTTCCACCGTACTTTCCAACGTGGGAAAAGTTGCTTAAAGAAAATAGGTGTGTTTTCCAAAAATGTCACCGGTTTCCCTCTCAGACACAGTTCAGAAGGTTAAAGTTCATCACGGGCCATCTGGAGTTTACATACATGTTTACAGGCATATATTGAATGAAAATCTGGGAACCTTCACGGCCCGAAACACAAAACAAACATCCAGCTCAGGCCTTGTTGGTTCTGGAGAGGGTCCAAAAGGATGAAGGTGTGTGTGTGTGTGTCCGTTCTGAAACAACACTCAGGAGATTGGCAGGGCATGTTGGGAATCTAGCCAGGCACAAACAGGACCGGCTCGGTCCGCTCCACAACAGGAAGTGAAGACGTTGGAGTGTTTGGGAATGCATCTCGTTAAGCTGCGCCTCGTTATCTGAGATTTAATAAAACACATGAATGAGGAGCAGCGCAGTTTGTTCATTGAATTGTTTTAGTAAATCTTTTTTTTTTTTTTAAGTTTCAACAAAAATCTTACACAATAAGCAGCACTTATAGTATGTGTCGTAAATAACTCTCAGCTACTACCACACCAATTTTTAGCTCAATATATGTCAAACTGAATGAGTTGTAATCATTTTTGTGTTTTATATGTTCAGTTGGCTGTGGCGGCCATCTTGAATTGGATTAGCTCTAAAAGTTAATCAGTTGTAGAGGTACATCCAGAAATTATTTTCTGAAAGTTTCATTAAAATCTGATCTGTGTTTCATGAGATATTATGCTAACAGACACGCAAACACAAGTGTAAAAACATCATTGCCAACCTTTTGGTGGCAGGCTATAATGAAAAAACAACCGGTCAGTGTTTATGTCTGAAGGCACCAACGTTCTATCAGAATGGTTTTAAATATGATGCTTTTATTTTGAAACTAAAACCTAAAAACATTCTGTCACAAATGACTGATTATACCCCAGCAGAACCTTAGAATAAAAAAAAAACTTCTGAATGATTATCAGTGTTCAGAGGAAGAAGGTGTTGGTTCAACCCAAAATAAAGTTTCTCTTTGCCCAACAGGAAAAGTTCTGCATTGTTTTGGTTCTGAAGTGATCCGTCAAGGACGAGGAGCGGAACCAACATGGGGCAGGAGGAAAAGAAGATGAGATGTGGAAAGAATTTGTTTTTAATGACTCCAACAAGTCATTGAGAGAAGAAGAGAAGAGAGAAGAAGGGATGAAAATGTAAGACAATGTAAAGAAAAAGAGGAGTTAATTATCTTTTAATTAAATTATCATTCCTTGAAGAAATACAGATATTGGCAGTCCAAACATTATTGTCTGCACCTGAAAACAGAACACCGGCTAAAAAGATACGAAAAAAGTGGAACACTAGCAAAGACTTAAAAGAAGCAAGCTGCTTGCTAAAAACCAAGACGTTAGCTAAAACTAAAAACAACAGAACACAAGCTACAATTGGCAAAAACATGTTAAAAGCTAAAAAACGAAAAATTAATGCAAAATAAATGCAAAAGCTAAATTTAGCACAGGGCTAACTGAAAGTATTTACATGCTAGCTTAAGGCTAAAGGTAGCAAAAGGCAAATTAAAAAGATAGCTTGAGAGTAAAAGTTGCAAAAGTCAAGCAAGTAACCAAAAGCTAAAATGATCTAGAGGCATATTAAAATATAAAAGCAGCCGAACAATAGCTAAAGGTAAAAAATAGTTAAATGCTAGGTAAAATAAAAAAGAACAGACCAGGTAAATTTACCAAAGCTAGGTAGAAGCTAAAACGATCAAAAGGTTATTTAAAAGCATTAAAATGCTAGATTGAAAGTCAAAGTAGCAAAAGGCAAGTAACAACTTGTTAATTAAAAGCTAAAAGGATCAAAGTGCATGT
Source organism: Cynodonichthys magdalenae (assembly GCA_031762555.1). NCBI lineage: Eukaryota > Metazoa > Chordata > Actinopteri > Cyprinodontiformes > Rivulidae > Cynodonichthys > Cynodonichthys magdalenae. The sequence goes on along the minus strand of JARVJO010000330.1, from coordinate 24,483,329 downwards.
GAAAAGCTAACTGCAGCAAAACATTAGCTGCAAGCTAAAAGTAGATAAATGCTAGCTAAAGGTAAAAGAGTGTCAAATGTTAGCTAAAACCAAACAGAACAAAATGCTGTGGAAACATTACCAAGGAAAATGTTTATAATTTTTTTAAGTATAAAATTGCAAAAAAAAGGTCACAGCACCCTTCTCATTATTGAGCTGAATGTTTGGATGTATTATATAAAAATATGCTGACCCAGCATTTATACATTATAATCAAAATTCTAAGTTTGAGCCAGCATTTATATGTTACAATCAAAATTCTAAGGATGAGTCAGCATTTATATGTTATAATCAAAATTCTAAGGTTGAGTCAGCATTTTATGTTATAATCAAAATTCTAAGGTTGAGTCAGCATTTATATGTTATAATCAAAATTCTAAGGTTGAGTCAGCATTTTATGTTATAATCAAAATTCTAAGGTTGAGTCAGCATTTATATGTTATAATCAAAATTCTAAGGTTGAGTCAGCATTT
>JARVJO010000330.1:24447043-24482717 GCA_031762555.1 Cynodonichthys magdalenae | reverse complement strand
TATGTTATAATCAAAATTCTAAGGTTGAGTCAGCATTTATATGTTATAATCAAAATTCTAAGGTTGAGTCAGCATTTATATGTTATAATCAAAATTCTAAAGTTGAGTCAGCATTTATATGTTATAATCAAAATTCTAAGGTTGAGTCAGCATTTATATGTTTTAATCAAAATTCTAAGTTTGAGTCAACATTTATATGTTATAATCAAAATTCTAAGGTTGAGTCAGCATTTATATGTTTTAATCAAAATTCTAAGGTTGAGTCAGCATTTATATGTTATAATCAAAATTCTAAGGTTGAGTCAGCATTTATACACTGCCTGGACAAAAACAAGTTGCCACCTGGATGTAAGGTCTATGATGTGAGGTTGCTGCAGGTGGTCAGGTCTCAGCAACAGTCTGGGCTCAAAGAATGAGGTCAGCTGATTACCTGAATATAATGAATGACCAGGTTATTCCATCAATGGACTGTTTCTTCCCTGATGGCACGGCCATGTTTCAAGATGACAATGTCAGGATTCATCGTGCTCTTATTGTGAAAGAGTGGTTCAGGGAATCTTTGGGATGTGCTGGAGAAGGTCAGACTCTACCATCATCAGTGCAAGATCTTGGTGAAAAATAAATGCAACACTGGATGGAAATAAATCTCATTGCAGAAACTTATCCAAACAAACAATGTCACAGTAAATGTGTGCCGTAATCTAAGCTAAAGGTGGTCCAACCAAATATTAGAGTGTGACCTCTTTTGTTTGTCCAGGCAGTGTAAATTAGAAGAAAAACTCTAACGTATTCTAATGAGCCTGACTCATCTTTAGCTCTGTGCTGAACAGAACCACTTGTGACGTCAGAACCCAGTGATTTATGGAAAGCTCTGCATGTTTCTGCGTCCTTCATCGGTTCTGAAGAACAGACTGACGTCAGATTGTTGGTATGTTTCTGCTCAACATGTGACTGCTGCCTTTGTGCTGCAGATGTGCAGAAACATCTGCAGCACAATTCAGTCTCTGTCGTTTTATTTACAGTAAAACTGTGATTTCAGTCAGAACACACATACCAGCTGCAGAAACAAACTGAAATATTTATCTGGAAATTAAACACTGGGAAGAGTTTTAATTTGTGTTTGTTCTGTCTGTAATGGAGCAGATTAATATTTTCCGTTAGAAGCAGAAATTTAAAACTTTAAAATCTTTTTCCATAGTTTTCTGTGATTTAAATTCTTATTTTCTGTTTTTCTCAGTCAGTTTGTGGGAACTTCATGAAGCAGACGCTCCCAGAACAAAACAGAAACAACCAGGCAGGAAGAGACAAAACATGAGCCGAGAGCGACGTTAGCTCTTCGGCTGTTTGTGTGTTCAGAACTCACCAGCACCTCCACCGGAGCAGATCCTGATCTGCAGGAATCGACCCGTCACTCCTCAAATCCCAGCTGAAGTCCTTCCTCTAAGAGGATCAGCTTGTCTATAAATAAACAGCACAGGTAGATTCCCTGAACACACCTGAGCTGAAATCCCCTTTTCTGTTAACTCTAAAATCTTATCACAGCTAAAACAAGAAGAACAAACTTCAAAGTAGCAAAGCAGTAGCTAAAAGCTACAATTAGCAAAACAGAAGCTAAAAAATAAAATTGAGAAGATAGTGGAAAAAGCTACACATGCAAAACTGTAGCTTAAGAAAAGAAAAAATAGCTAAATTGTAGTTAAAACTTAAATGTAGCAAAATAATCAAAAGCTAAAATTTGCAAAATAGTCAATTTAATCAAAACAGTTGTGAAAATAAGCAAAAGTATAGCTAAAAGCTGAAATGTAACAAAACAGTAGCTAATATTAGATTAGCATACACATATTTGAAGCTAACATTTGGAAGACAATAGCTAAATGATAAAAAGAATTACCAAAACTATACCTAAAAACTAAAATTAGCAAAACAGAAGCTAAGACATAAGATTGACATATTGAAATGTGAAAATCAGTAGCTGAAAGCCAATAAAATCCAGCCATTAAAAGGTAAAACATGCTAAACTATAGCTGTTCATATAATCAAACCATTTGTTAAAGGTACAGCTAAAAGCTAATATATCAGCCAATAATAGCATAGACAAATCATATTTAAAGCTAAAATTTGGAAGACAGTAGCTAAAAGCTAAAAATAGCCCAGAAGACACAAATAGAGGCAGTTTGCTGAAAGAGATTTTAAGGAGATCGTTTTTAAAGGAATAAACTCATTTTTATAAACTTCTGATGATTTTTTTTGTGAGAAGAATCTAAATCCTTGAATGCTGATTAAGCAAAATAAACATTTGCAGCACATGGAATGATAAACAGCAGACGTACCGAAGGTCAAAAGCTATAATTTACATTTAACCGAGTGTGTGTGTGTGTGTGAGATAGGAAGCCTTTGAGGTACAGGATGGAGCCAGCATTGCAGGATGGGAGGAAAACAGGAAGTGAGTCATCACAGGATCACAGTGAACCAGGAAACAGGCTGCGTGCTGCTGAGGGGCTGATCTGAATCAACACGGGTCAAGCCCAGAATCAGAACACCTCAGATCACTCATCCTAAAAAGAAAAAAAAAAAGAATTATTTTACAGTTTATTTTGAATTTGCATTGCAATTAGTTTGAAAAAGTTTAGATATTTGGACATCAAATGTCAGAAATCTGTAAAAAAAATCCTAAAACTTTAACAGAAATTGTGCAAAACCTGAGGTCAGTTCAGTCATGTAGTCAAACTATCTGCGGTTTGTTTAAACTTTGAACCATGATTTACTAAGAAATATGTTTGAGCTCCAGATAAATGAGTTTTCTCATGTTTCACCAAAACCCCATTGATCAAATGGTGTTTGTTTTTACTATTTTTTTCAATTTGTCAACATTGTTAAATTTTTTAGCACATTATTTACAATAAAGTGTATTTTGATGCAACAAAACTAAAAACAGATAAAACTTTACAATTTTTATGCTAAGGCTGTGATGACAGACGTAGAAGCCATAACAACTCAGGTATTTTTTGTATTACTCATTTTATTGTAAAAAATAGTTCAAAGAAGATTGTTTTTTATAATAAATGCAGGACATTTTTTAAGCAAACAGAAAAGGGTCAATTTTAGTTTTACATGGTTGATCACATGTCAACTTTATTTAAATAGGTACAACCTCACCTACAGTGTACAGTTAGAAAACTCCAACATTTTTACTGCTCAAATTTACAAAATAAGAAAAAATTACAAAAAATATGTTTGAAATTTGTAATAAGTGGAGCTTATTTGAATTATGTTGGTTAGAATCAGTATTGATGCACAAAACCAAACAAATCAAACTCCTCAGAACTTTAAAGCCCGCTTGAGTCGACTGAGGGGAGAGAAAAATAAATCACACACTCATCATAATACGGGTCAAAAAGGGAGTGATTACCCAGAAATAAAAAAAAATAGTGAAATAAATTAAAATGATCAACATTTATACACAATCCTGAGAGCTTCAGCTCAGTTACTGATTCTCAAATGAGTCTGGGAATAAAAAAAAAGCGCTTCCTGCTCAGAAAATCCGAAATGATCGCTCAGACTGAAAACACACCAAACGCTTGATGTGATCTGTGGGATTATTTCTCCTTTAATAACTTCAATTACAATCAGAATATAATGTTTGAATTAAAGGTTTACCGCTTTGTCGTTTATCCGTTTTGAAAACACCCACAATGAGTCAGACACGAGTTTAAACGAAGCCAAAAGTTGTGAAAATGTGAAAACAGTGTGTTATTGTAGTGGTTGCTGAAAGGTCCTGGATGGGAGGTAAAAAACTGAAAAAAAAAAAAAAATAACATAAACCTCACAGAACAAAGCTAACAGTGCAAAGAAAGGAGTATAAAATAAATACTAAAAAATAAAAACACAATAGATTTAATGAATATTTACTTTTTTGCATGTTTCTGTTTTTGCAGAAGTGAGGATGATGTAATTTATTTCTGCAAGGATTAAAGAGTCGTTAAAAAAAAAAGCAATAGAGGCAGTTTTAGGTGAGAAGATGTGACCCACCCCAAAAAAAACCAAACAGTGCAACAGTTCAAAGGTAAAATAATTTACAAAATATATTTAACTGAGGAAATAAAACAAAAGAATGAAAGAAAATGTGAGACTAAAAGACTCGTTTTTTGTTTTTCTGTCTCCGACAAGAGAAAATATATTTTTATACATTAATAAGTTTGTTTAAAATATAAATCTAACTTTAAACGTTTCTCATTACAAGAGTCTCTCAGAAAATCTCAGTCCTGTGTGTGTGTGTGTGTGTGTGTGTGTGTGTGTGTGTTGATAATTTGACCACATCAGTTAGTTTACAGGCAGCTGTTGGAGTGCACTTCCTGATTTGTTTTTGTTTTTCAGTGCCCATTAATCTAATACGATCCCCAGTGGACCAGTTCTGGTTTCAGGACTCTGGTTCTGGGTCGGGTCACTGGCAGAACGGCGAGGCTGTCGGGTCAAAGCCTTTGAAAACGTCCTTCAGCGAGGCGTTGTCCTGCTCAGAGGCTGCCGGGTCAGTCTGGGCCGGGCTGCTCCCTCCGAAGGGGCTACTTGTCCCGCCCGGTTTGGCGGCCTGTTTAACGACACCGAACAGCGTGGACACGGGCAGGTTGTGGACTCCTGCGGGTCCTGGATCTGCAGCAGCAGCTCCTGGAGTGCTCTGTCCTCCGACTGCAGATGCGGGTCCCACCTGGGCTGTGGAGTTCGGTGAGGGGGCGGGTTTCGGCCTCGGCCTGTTGTAGCTGTTGTATCTATCGGTGCCTTGCTCTCCGCTTTTCTCCGGCTCCGGTTGGTCCAGCGCAGACTTCCGAACAAACAGGGGCTCCTTGGACTTGGCTTTGACTGCTGAGGGGTCTGCAGGTTTGGAGTCTGAGCTGGCTGAGGTGGGGGAGCCGCTGCTGGAGCCTGGGCTTCCTGGTTTGTTAGTCCTGGGGTCGTACAGGCTGATGCTGCTCAGCACGCTGGCTCCCCCTGGTGTCCCCGCACCCACACTGCGTCCCGCTCCTCCTGAGGACAGGAGTCGTGGGTCGTATGGGGCGATGGTGGGAGGGGAGGAGCCCCCTGATGTTGCAGGAGGTGCAGCAGGAACAGGAGGCGCAGGTTCTGATGGCTGCTTTAACGCAGACTTCTGCGGCTGGAGACGGGAGTCAGATGGGGCTTTACGAGCTACACGAGGGTCCACGAGTTTCTCGGCAGGCGAGGTAGTCACGGGGGGAGGCTGAACCAGCAGTGATGGAGGAGCAGCAGGAGTGGGTAGGTGAGGGGGCGATGGAGTCTGAGACGGGCTTGAGTTAACAGTTTTTAAGATGCGAGACAGAAGCTCAAAGTCTGGAAGAGAAGAAGAGGACGACGCCGGTGGGTCCACTGAGGGAGGGGGCTGTAGGGGGGGAGACTGGGACGTGTGGCCCTGCTGCTGAGCTCTGGACAGACGAGGGTCCAGAGATGAAACAGGGGGGATGCCTGGTGGGAGAGGGAGGAGGTCCTGTTTGGGAACTGGGAGTGGAAGGAGATCTTCTGGGGACCAGGTGATGGTTTTAGAAAAAGCTGGCGTGTGGAGGATGATGTCCTTCTTGATGTGGCTGAACTGCTGCAGCTGGGACCGAGGGTCTCTCAGAGTCATCCCCATGAGTGGGTCCAGAGGAATGGGCACGGGCTTGTCCCTCAGAACCCGCTCCGTCTCCTCCTCCTCTGCTGCCGGGGCTGTAAGAGGAGGTGGCTTGTAGATCTGAGGAGGGTCTGGCTTTGAAGAGGGAGATGAATGTGAGCTGGATCCTGATGAGGCCGCAATTCTGGCCAGTCTTGGGTCTGCAGGGGGCCCAGAGGAAGGCGGACCTGAGTCCAGGTGTTGAGCTGAGTCGGTGGCACGGGCCAGGCGAGGGTCTCGAGCCAGTCGGGGGTCTGCTGGGCGAGCAGGGGCAGCTTTCTGAAGACGGGGGTCACTCGGGTGGACGTCAGATTTCTGAGGAGCCTGAGTCTGCTGACGGAGTGTCTTCAAGATGGAGGTCACGCTGCCGCCACCATCCTCATCCTCACTGGAGTACCAGTTTCCTGAGTCACCTAGAGGAGGAAAAAATAAAAATACACATTTATTTTCAGCTTAAAAACATTTAAAAATAAATAAAAAGTGAAGTCTTTTACCTTCAACATCTTTATTCTTGTCTGCTCCTCCCTCCGTCATCCTGCGAGCTCGCTCCTCTTCCTCCTGCTGCTTCTGCTGGATCCTCATGAACAGGACCCGCTGAGCCGGAGGCAGGAAGTCAGGAACAGAGATCCCTCCCTGATTGGCCGAGGATCCATTTGCCGAGGCTTCCTGGTCGCCCGAATGATTATTAAAATCCCCCACTCCTCCTCGGTCGTCCGTGAAATCCTGGAAGCTGTCTCCTGGGAGGAAACAGGAAGTACTCGTGAGTTTAAAAATAAAAGCTTCGACACGATCTCCTGAATGGTTTAATCGTTCTCACCTTCTGTCACCACCCCCTCCATCGCCATGTCGTCCTGCTGATTGAAGAAGTTATTGAAGAAGTTTCCTCCCCCCTGAGGAGGACCATCAGGGGGAAATCCTCCCATCATAGGTGGTCCACAGGGTCCCATGTTAGGAGGAGCCTGGTCAGGGGACGCCATGCCTGGAGGGCCAGGGAAGCGGGGTGGGGCAGCACCAGGTGGTCCTTGCGGTCCAGGAGGTGCGGTTTGAGCCTGGCCTCCACTGGGGGTCTGGCTTCTGACACAAAACAGTTGATGTAGCTTAAAACTTGGATAAACCTTTGAGTAAATTAACTTCTGAACAGCCTAGTTTCTCTGCTCACATTTCAAACGCTGAATAAAAACAGATTTTTAACTTCATACCTGACGGCCAGTTTCTGAGCCAGCTGTCCGGTCGGCTGGACTTTAATCTCAAACAACGAGGGGATCTTCTTCCCGCCGCAGCTCCCCATTCCTCCCCCTGCAGGTGGGGGAACCATGTGGGGAGGAGGGCCGTTGGGATTTGGGGGTGGCCCACCTTGGAACGGTATTCCATCCGGACCGAGGACAGGGGGACCGGTGCTGGGGTTAGGCCCGGGGACAGGAGGTGGGACTGGTGGACCTTTGCTCACAATGGGACCCTGGTTAGGTCCAGGATGACCCCCAAAGTCACCTGGTGCAGGCCCACCAAAATCCCCAGTGTTAGCGTCCATAGAGATGGGCCGAGGAGGAGTAGGGAGGAGGCCAACTCCAGGAGGGGGTTTAGGAAGAGGGTTGATCCCCTGCTTCTTCAGCTCCTCCACCTCCTTCTCATCTTCAGCTCCTGCTTCTGCATCTTCTGCAAGCATCTGCAAAACAAACAAACATGTTCACTAAGTACCTAAAAACTCCAGATAATTTGATTTTCAGGGTTTCAGTCTCCTAAAACAAGGGTCTGCAACCTGTGGCTCAGGGGCCACATGCAGCTCTTTGATCCGTCTGCAGCTATCCGTTAATCCGTCTGCTTTGACCAAAGCTAACATGAGATTACATTACTTAAGGCCAACTTTAGCAGTTTTCCTGTCTATTTGTTTGCAAATATGTGCTCAATAATGCAAAAATTATGCTAGTATCCACTTCAATAATCCAACTTCCAGCCTTTAAGTAAGATGTTTCTCTCAAATCTATTCGGGTTACCTTTAAAGACCTTTAGGACTAGACTGGCTAATAAGAAGAATTTTAAAAATTATATATTCCTACAGAGTTTGGCTGCAATTTTTATCAAATTATAAACAGTATTTTTCTTGTTCACCATCAAGAAAGACTCCATTCAACAAACTCGAAGTGGCCCGCGGGCCACCAGTTGATAATTACAGTTGTAGTGTGTTTTGCAGCTTTGGACACATTTTATTAGTGAGCCGATGAACAGAAATGGCCTGTTTGATTGTAAAGTTTTCAGACCCTTGCCCTAAAAGAAAACAAGACAATGAGAGGGTCCCACCTTGTTGAGCAGCTCCTGGGTGTCGTCATTCAGGGATTCGTGGGAGAACATGCACTCGTCTCCGTTCACACAGTTCCCTGTGGTGTGGAACAACTTACAGGGAAATTCACGTAACAAGAGTCAAGGAGGAACAAATGTAGAAAAAGACAAACACGAGTTTCAAAAAAATATCTTAACTTATGATCTCATTTTGATAAATACTACTTTAGACAAAGTTAAACCAGGAGATCTCAGTAATCTGGGCAGCAGTAAAGGATATCATGCATGTAGGGACAGTGGTCAGCTCGAGCACAGAACCCAGTGATGTAGAATTTACACAGCTCCTTCTTCTTTGGCAGCTCGATGTCGTGGCTGAAGTTACAGTGGTCCCCCTGGTGGATGGAGAAAGGTGGAGCGTTTGGAAAGCGAAAAATCTAAAAAAACTTTTATTTAACTAGAGAATGTGCTTTTCCTGTGAAAATACTTTGTGAATGCATAATGTTGAAAGCTGCTGAAGTCAAGCTGAAAATGTTTAATCTGTTAATGTGTTCAAATTAAACAGCTGACTTCTGCTGAGAGTAGGAAAATAAGTGGAAAATCAGTAGTAAAATAGCAAAAATGTGCTGAACAAAGCAGAAATGTAGCTAAAGTTAGCAGAAAAGTAACTAAAACAGCTGAAATTAGTAGAAAAAAGCTGAAGGAGGATGTTTGCTGAATTAAGCCGAAAAAAGCTGAAAAGACCAACAAAATACAAATTTAACTGAACGATGCTCAATTCAGCAAAAAACAGCTAAAGAGCAGCAGAAAAAGATGGTAAAAAAATAAAAACGGAAGAAAGAAGCTGAAAGGAGGATAAATTAAATTAACAGTAAAAAGAATCACAATATCAAAGCTGATTTTAGCATAAAGGTGAAAAATAGCTGAAAAATTATGAAAAAGGTCAAAATGAGCAAAAAAAAAAGCTGTAATAAGAAATTAAAAAAAGCAACTGAAACAAAAGGTGTAAAGTTCAGTAAATATTTATGAACATTTTAAAGGTTTTAAGGATGTTGAAGACAGCTCCATTTATTTTCATTGAGAAAAAAATGGCAGAAAAAGATAAAAAGTATAAATTGCTGAAATACCAAACGTCATAGCTGGAATGTCCAGGAGATGAACATTAAGATAAATAAATTGCTGAACTGGCACAAAAAGAATGAGATACGTGATGCAAAACATACAGAAGAAAAAACTAATGAGATCGTTTTTAAAAAAATAATCCCTTTTTCCTCCTGTGCAGCTTTACAGAAAGTGTTTGAAGTCATTAAACTTCTAGTCCAACTTGTTCATTTGAAATCAAATCTTACCCAGGTGCATCTCCCCTCGATGTAGTACTTGCAGATGGCCTTTCCTTTCTTATCCTGGTGTTTGTCATTATGATGCCTCCTCCCAGGTCCTGATTCACCATCCTGAATCACAGAAACCGATGACGACACGTTAACAGAGACGACTTCACCCGGTTTGTTCCAGCGTCACTGAACTTCCTTCTGCTTTACCATGTTGTCCATGTCTCCGTTGTTATCGTCATCGTTCCCCATGTCGCCTCTTCCTCGCCCTCTGTTGCGACCTTTTCCGCCTCGGAGCATCCCCCGCCCTCCTTTACCTCGTCCTCGACTGCGGCCTCCTTTACCTCCTGGATGGGTGGGGTTAGTTAAGTGGGTCTGAGAAACATTTTGTTGGCGTGTTAAAGATGAGTGAAGAAACACAAACCTCTGCCTCTGGACTTTTTGTACTGATTCAGTTCTTTGGAGTAGTCGTCGTAGTCATCACCCCCCATGTTTTCATAATCATCGTCTCCAAACTGTAATGAGGAGGAAAAAACTTTCACTCGCCTTAATCAACAGTTGTGTTTTTACACTAATTTCAGTTTTTGTGGAAAATCTGATCCCAACAACAGAGTTTCTGCAGACTCAGCACCATCGTGGAGGGGATAAACTAAGTGAGGCAAACATAAGAATGCTTCTCTGCCTGAGATCCTCACCTCCATCTCTCCTCCATAGCCATCTCCATCATCGTCTCCTCCCATTCTTCCTCTCCCCCCTCGTCCTCTGCTCCCTCCTCTTCCTCTCCTCCCTCCCCTCATTCCTCCGTGGCCTCTCATGCCCCTCATCCGACCTCTGCCCCCTGGAGAGACACAAAGACAGCCATGAAACACGAGCAGACCTCTCAGGCAGCAGAGAGGACTTGCAGCCGACCTGATCTGTGGACTGAGAAGGAACTTAAATCAGAATCTGTGGAGGTGGCTGACAGGTGAGGAGGTTTTAAGAAAAAATTAATTTGTTTTGCTGCCTAAAATGGACCCACCTCGCCCACCGCGGCCCCCTTCCTTGGCCTTGCGGTACTGGTTAAGCTCCTTTGCGAAGTCGTCGTAATCTTCATCCACCACGTCTTCCTCTTCCTCTCCCTCGAAGTTGTCTTCATCGTAGTCATCATAGGCTCCATAACTCTGTTTGTCCATCTTCATGTAGCCACCTTTCTTCGAGCTGCCGTAGCCTCCGTGAGACTTCAAATAAAAACAGAATCAGAGTGATTGTTTCATCGTTTCAGGACTGGAGTTTGGTTTTGCGGTCGGTAAATAAAAGTTTGACTCACAGAGGGACCGTACTGATCACCGTAGTCTCTGTATTTTCTCTTCTCACTAGGACTGTAGTCCGAGTCGTCACTGAAGTCTGAGTGGTCATCATCAGAAGAGGCGTGTCTCTGTAAAAAAAAAAAAAAAACAGTCATAAAAGTCACTTCTTCAGAAAAAGAACTGAATTATGTATTTTAAGCTCAATATTCTTACTTTATGTTTTGATTTGCGTTTCTTCTTGGACCTCCTCTTTTCTCTTTCCCGCTCCTTTTCTTTCTTCCTCTTCCTCTTGCGGCGATGAGACCTCTCGTCATCGGTGTCGCTGCTGCCGTGGCGCTCCTTGCTCCGCCGAGGCCTCTCCGCCGTCTTCTCTCCTCCTGCTTCACCTCCTCCTCCACCCGGTTCATCGCAGCCTTCTCCACCTTGTCCCACTGCTGCACCTCCCCCCACCTCCTCCTCCTCAATGTCTCCTGCATCATCTTCCAGCTCGCCCTCCTCCAACTCTTCATCTTCTAGCCTGTTTATAAAAAAAAAACACATAAAAAACAACTATATAGAGATATTCTCATTCACTTTTTAGGGGATAAATTAAAAGGAAAACAAAATAATTATAATTACTGAAAAGAAAAAACACCTAAATTAACAGCAATCTGTAAATCTTTTAAGTAAATGTTGCAACACGAGTTCCAAAGAAATGTTTTTCCAGAATTTATCAGGTCATACTTGTTTCTTTTAACTCTTTAGACATAAGCAACGAGTTTAAATTTTTTGGGAGGGGAAACAAACTAATCGTGACTCATTTTTTGTATGTATAAAACACTTTGTGATGCATGTTTTTCCACATCACCTCTTTTAACCCTTGCACCCTTTTTCACACCTGCCCAGATTTGTCTTCTCAAAAAATTGGAAATATAAATGACTAAAACTTTAAAATCAGGCACAGGGAACACACAAAAAATGCTTTTCTTAAACTAGAATTTACAATTTAGGTCAAATGTGATAAATGTCAGAAATCATGACAACAAATGTCAACATAACTCTGCTGATTTTGCTGATTTGTTACAAATTATGAGACACACTTTTAGTTGTAAATGATCGGTATTTAGTAGTATATTTTAACTGTTATTGTTTTTAGTTTCAACCTGTCTTTATATCTGATTACTCAACAAATGAGTGTAAATATGTACAAATATATCAGGACTGATCACTGATCAGACTTCATCTCAAACAACTCTTCTATAAAAATCACCATCGTTAACTTATTTCTAGTCACTTTGTTTCCGTAGGTAAACAAACATGTTGTTTTCTGCAGCTGGTCATAATTTTACTTACAAATTTATAATTTAAGGACACCTTAAATTAATCATTGATTTTTTTTTTGTTTTCCTTTCTTCATGACTTTGTAACAAGTGCCTTTAAGTGGAACACATATGAGAGGGTCAGGTGCTCCAGTTCTAACATTTACTGTTTTGGCGTTACTGTGACCAACTGGGATTATTCCAACAGTTTAATCCACGTTCTGAACCACAATCAACCCAATGTTTTAACATGATTTATAGACAACGCTAAGACAACAATAAAGAGACAAACTATGAATCAGTGAGTAACACAGAAACCCTGACAAAGGCCAACACCCGGAACTGAGGCCTAAAGGCTGGGATGGTGTGAAAGGAACTCTTCATGTGCTCTGACAAGATCTGACAACTCAGAAACAGGTTTTGTCCTCCTGAATGCAAACCCAGACTGAGCCCAGACTCAGCAGGTGGTGGTGGTGGTGGGGGGCACGGTCGACCTGCTTTGAGGTAAAACGTCATCTGCGATGTACGCTAACAGCAACACACCACATCCTTAATAATCTCTGCATCACAACAGTCTGAGTCACACAGACAGCGACTCTTTACCGCTTGGATTGTACATTTTAAACTAATTATAAGCTTAACTTTTTGTGTTCTCTAGCAGAAAATACACATTTCTCACTTTTAATAGTAGTCATGAAGACTAGACAAAAACATAAAAAAAAGATTAGCACAATATTTTTCCTCATATCAATGATTTGTGTCGAATTTAATGTGACTGGATGCCAACTATCATTTACCTGTTACAGCCAAAGTGACTGAATATAAATTAATATTAACCTAACGTAGGTCAGGTATGTGATTCAAGCTTTCATGTTTTTTGCTGATTCCACTTTGTTTACACTGAGTGCAAACCTGCATTTTAACATAGCATATCGGGAAAACCAGTGGAGTAAATCAAAAAGAAAAATAAGTCAGTCCTCTGGACGACGACTTCTTTAATGAAACGTTTTGTCTCTCTTCCAAGAGACTTCCTCAGTCCGAGTAGTTTCGGGTGAACCACTGCACCATTTCATATAGCAGATTTCTTATTTTTTGTTTGATTTCATGGTTTGGTCTTAAAATGTTTAAATGTATATACACACATGGTTGCTGCTGCCTGCCTTTCAAACCGACATGTCAGACTAACTTTGTCAAGTTTGTTCTGTTTTACACCAAGTTGCCACAATAACAAAAACAAAAATGTTTCTTTCTGGGACAAACCTAAGTCAACAGACAGAATCCAGTCCAGAACAAACACAATCTGACATCATATTTGGGGGTTTTGTACGTTTCTAGGAAACACAGACTAAAAAACTTGGTGTCAACTTTCATTTATCTTTTTCTTCCACAGCTATGAGACCATCAGCTCAAGAGCATTGTCTCCTATGTTGGCACAAAGAAATCTCTGTCACAGTGGAGGGTTCTCCGTAACAGCACAGAGATTTCGTTGAATCATATGAGCAGGTCATTGTGACTTGAATTCACCAAGGACAGCTGCTGGTGTCCTCTCTGTCCTGTCAAAATGTTATACACACAAAACCAGCTGCCAACAACTGTACCAGGCTGGAGAACGCAAACAAACCCAATCCATACATCTCAGTACTTTCCTAAATGACCTACCAGGACAGGTGGGCACACATTTTATGAACTAATACTCTTCATATCTGCCAATACAAAGTATATTAAAGAGCTGTAGAGAAGAAAAACTGTTATTAGACCTTCTGCATCTGCAATCTATTTAATCTATGCAAAGTTTTCATTGCCATTCATGAAAACTTCACCTAATTGCAAAAAAAAGCTCTATACAACCTAGTAGAAATCAGCTGATACATTTTCTAAGTTTAGCACATGATTGTTCTTTATAAAAAAAGCCATGAACAGCTACAGATGACTTCATTAATCCAATAATTATTCCAGCAAAGGGCCAGGATTAAAATGGGGAATACTTACTGTGACAGGTTTCCTTCACATACTGCACTCAATTATTTTACCTAACCTTTTATGGGCTCTAACTAGTGGGGTCTGTGGGATTTGGAAGTAGGGCAAAAATCAAAAATTTTGCAAAATAATCACAATAAAATGGTAACTTTGTGTTTGACTTTAAACACTTTCTGGGATGCTTTGCAGACGTTTGGAGACTTTTTTTTTTAACTGTTTGGGACGAGTCAGTGTGGGAACGAATGTGAATAAAACTGGGGCAAATTAGATATTTAACACGACCGAAACGCTGATCAATTAAAATAAACATTAAGAAAATAAATAATTTATGATGAGCTACTGAAAAATGTCTACAGGTTTGAGGGAGCTAAGATTAGCTTAAGTCATCGTGTGCGCACACACACAATTGCGTAGTTAAATTAGCGCACAATCGGCTAAACGAGGAGTGGATTTTTTAAAAAAGTAATTAAAAGCCGACACAATATTTAAAAGTCGAATTACGTTTAATCGCTTAGTTTGACGCTAGGAGTTAAAATCGCAATGAATTGTAAAGCTAACGAAACGCAGATCGCTAGCAAAGCTAGCGTATTAGCCGTTAGCTTCCCTGACACGACCTAGCATGCTAACGTTACCCTGTAAACAGGCCGACCGTTGACGAGACAAACGGTTGGATTTTTCTCACCTGGAGCAGCAACCGAAATCAAATACACAAAATATCGATAAAGTAAAAACTGAATTTTAACAATTGGCACAAACTTTCGATCGGTGTTTTAGAACAGTTAAAACTGTCGAGTAAAGCTAGAAGTTTAAATGGTGGCGTTTCGGACTCGTCTTTTTTTCCTCCAGACAAGTTCGCCTCAGTCGATTGACCGATGAATGTAATGTCATAAAATAAAGGGAATAAGAACGTTATTCCAGTTGGTATTAGGCCTTCCAGTTGTCGTTTCAACATGGCCGTTCTCTTTACCTTTCGTTTTCCAGAAAAAGGCGAGTTTAATCCCTTGGACAAAAAAAGAAACCCCGGGCTTTTGTGTAAAAGCACAGGACAAATAAATAATTTCATTTAAATGACTGTAGAATTACTCGACCTTTCGTCAGTCAGAAGACTGTTGTGTTCGTGGTTGGTAGTTGGGGAGTTTGGATGGACAGTCATGCTTTCCACAGCCATTTCCCTCTAGCTACATTGAGGTACAAAAAAGTACAACTCGACACTGGAGTCTACTGGCTTATGCGTCACTTCACTACAATCTACTTATTTTTTGTTTTAGGAAGAGATTCAGTTCATAGTAGTCAACTCTCCACCACAGTTGTCAGAGAAATATGCTGAAATTGAGTCCTGACGTTCTCCGTCCTACTGTAGCGATGTGAAATGACGACTGACAAACTTAAAATGGCTGACTGTCTTCTCCAAACTGAAAGGGGTGGGCTTTCCGAAAGGCCGATCTTGACGTAGAACCTCACGGAAATTACCGAATTGCACAACTTGTGTGTAAATTAAGCCCTGACCTTGACTCGCAGGCGCACTCACGTTTCTAACATTGATGGTCTATTTTTTTTATCAGGTTTACTTCGATTCTTGTCGAGAGTAATACAAATTACTAGTTATTTTTCTTGAAACATCAAAATAATTTACTGTGTAACGCATTTTGAACATTTGGTCAAATTAATCTTCTGTAGAATAATAAAAAGGCCAAAAATAAACAAAACATTTATGTATTCTTTGTGAATGGAATAGTTGTTTTGTATTTGCTGCTGTTTGAAATTAAGCAGCACAGTACAAATTTTACTTTTGATTTCCATATACATAAATAGTACTGTCTTTTATAATCTAGTTTCTCAACATTTACTTCAGTGAAAGAGATGTTTGATTGTAAATGCATTTTCTACTCATAAGAATACCAAAAAAAGTGAATCACTTTTTATGTCAATCTGATAAAATTCAATTTACTTTTCTATTTAATCACTTTTGACAAAGATAAAGTAGTCTTAATCTCATCTTATTCAATTAATAAATTAAAATGTAATTAGTCAACCTAATTAGTCAGGTAATTACCTGACCTGAATTGTGCTTTTTTAGTTGTTTAATTACAAATGACAAAAGTACTTTTCAATCTGTCTTTTTCTAAATTACTGAATACTTAATAATTACACACACACACACACACACACACACACATGTTTGTTTCTGAACCCCGTGGGGACCTTCCATTAACTTCCATTCATGGTTTTTAGACTTTATAGCCTAACCCTGACCATATGCCCTAAAATTAACCTCACAGGAACCAACCTGACCCTAAAACTAATCTAAATCTTGGTCCTAAACATAACCCCGCACCTGTAACTTGCATTTGGACCCGTGGGGACCTAAGCCTGGTCCCCACGATTCACTTCAGTCCCCAAGAGGCTGCTTTTTTTGAGGAAATTTTCCCCACGTAGTAGGAAAAACCCGTCCACACACACACACACACACAATGATTACAAAGTGGTGTAGTTCGTCTTACATAACCACTTAGTAGTTTCCTTTAACCATTCACACAAAGTTAGCAATTGAACAGAAGTAATTTTCAAAGGCTTTGTTCACGAAAGTCTAAACCCAGGGATAATTTTACCCACATAAATCCGGGTCAAAAAATAGTAGTTCAGAACAAAAGCATTTTAATTTTGAACAGCACAGGTTAGTGAGTGGTTTATGATGTATGTAAAGCAGTTTTAACAATTTATCAGTAATATTAAAACATTTAGGCAATATGCTATTTCTAAAGACTGAGGCTAGTATTAAAATATGAATTAAATCAAGCAAATAAACACTGAAAAAGAAAAAAAAACTTTAATTTAAATGAAAAAATGGTCAAGTAAAGAAAAAAATGTGTCAAAATTTGGCGAAAAATCCTAAATATTCGACTGGTGTTTTTTTCTACCTACGTCATCATTTTGCGCCCAATCTGCGGTTGCTCGCGGCATTTGCAGCTTTAGCTGTTTAAAAGAAAAAAGTTCACGTTATAATTCAAGCGTTTGGAGTGAACAGAAATAATTGATATGATCGAAAAGGAGGACCCGGTCATCAGTGAAGAGGAAGCGGCGCAGTATGACCGACAGATTCGGTTGTGGGGGCTTGATGCCCAGAAGAGGTCAGTTAGCTCAGTTAGCTCTGGAAGCTAACCGATGCGGCGGAGCGTTTTACTTGTTGCACTGTTGTATTTTTGCACGTTTTTTGAATGAAATGCTCGGCACTTTTAAATTAACAGTGAGCAAAAATATATAAAACAAAGATAAATTATCTGTAACAAGTGTTCATTTAATTGGTATGTTTATAAAATCCTTAAATTTCGAAAGGTCTAAACAATAACAACGGACTCATTTTATGTTACACGCTCACTACATAAAATAATGTCACTTGGCTTTTTTAATATTTTAGTAAATGAATATCAAATGCCAATATAGTATAATCTTGCAAAAAAAATATCTATCTAGATTGTACTAGTAAATACATCACAGCATCCTGTGATTCTGAAACATTAGTGATCAAACAGATTTTCAGCATTTCAGCGTATACAATCACTGCAGGCTGCGAGGGTCCCGTGTGCTCCTGGCTGGGTTAGGTGGTCTTGGAGCTGAAGTGGCGAAGAACCTAATCCTTGCTGGAGTTAAAGGGCTCACTTTGCTGGATCATGAACAGGTAGGCTCATTAAGGCCAGGTCACAGTCAGTGTTTTCAGAGAACATTGTGCTGTTTTTAAGCATATTCTTTCTTTTTTTATTTTTTCTCTAAATTTCATGTTCTATAAAACAAAAGGTCTTTTATGACTCCATTCTGCTTGTACTACTTCTTTTTTCCACTAGATGGCTGTATTGGCAAAGTAACACTCAGTTGGGTTTTTATTCATTGTTTTACTCTTTAAAGAGACTCATTATAAAATGTAAAACACATCCAGTCACTTTTCATTTAAGAACACATTAAGCATTAAAATTAGATTAAAAAAATATGCAGATTTAATTTCTTACTTTATGATTTTTTTTATTGTAAACAATCTTCATGATATTGCAGTTAATGTTACATGCTATTTTTCACTTTTTAGTATGTTGTTCTAGTAGCATGTCATAAACAGCAAAATCCTGCCTATGTTTTTATGTTTTTGCTTTAGTTGCTCTCAGAATTCCAGTCAAACAGAATAAATGATGAGAAGAAAACCTTTCACGTCACTGTGATTTCTCTGTGCTTCTGTTAGGTGTCGGAGGAGTCGTGTCGAGCCCAGTTCCTGGTTCCCGTGTCGGCTCAGGGTCAGAATCGGGCCCAGGCTTCACTGGAGCGAGCACAGAACCTCAACCCAATGGTGGAGGTTCACGCAGACCCAGAGAGAATTGAAGACAAACCAGATGACTTCTTCCTGCAGTTTGAGGCGGTAAGAGAAAAGAAAGTTACTAAAGTCAGAAACAAAATGGAAGAGCCTTTTACACAGTGGGTAAAATATTTATTAAAACCTGATGTTCTTTATAGAAATATATCATCAGTTTTCAGTTTGGCCACTAGATGTTGCCCGTTACCCATAATATGCTTAAAGAAGAACTTGTCTTGTTTCAATGAGACAACCAATTAGATTTTTTCTTTACAAAATAAAGTCAGCTTTGATTAAATACTTAATATTTTATATAAAATATAAGCTTTGTATTGATACAGCTCATTAATTTGCACTTCTTACCTAAATGTGTAATAATTCATCTGAAACATGGATTTTTAGTGAAAATAAAACTTTACTTAACTCCGTGTGTCCCTGTGATGGTAGTGGAGACCTGTCCAGGAGACAGAGCAGCTCCAGAAGTGGGTAAAGAAAGTGGCTGAATGGGAGGATTTATGTGTTGAAGCTTCATAAATAATTTTATTTTCATTGTAAATGTTGATGTGATTTTCTGAAGAGTTTTCTTTTCTCTTCTACTGATTAGAAATATGTGTTGAAGAAAAAAAACATTTTATTCCCTTTTTGCTGGAGGTTAATCCCACAGCCTTCATTCCTAACAGAATATTTAATATCACAGATTATAATCTTTATTTGGGCTTTGGTTGCACATTAAACAAACACTGACTGGATCTCAGTGTTTTTTTCCACTCCAGTCCTGACACGAGGCTGTGTTTGTTTGAACACTACAGAAGAGTAACAGAGACTTTTCACCTCCTGTTGTGTCTGAAATGTTGGCTCTTTCTCCCTTTGGAGGTGCTAAATGAAAGAGGGTGGTTTTAGAGAACATTAAATAATTTCATAAAAAGCTGAAGATTAAAAACTATTAAACAGAAGGAGAGTCTGTCTGTGCAGCGGAGTGAGCTTCACTTTTATCTGCGTGTGTGTGTACTTGTTTTGTTACCTTCTTAGGACGTTTCTGATATACACACTAGGGTTGGGCAAAATCATATCCTGTGCAATTAATCATCACCAATTTTTATTCGATTATTTTTTGGCACATGACAATTAATGCAATCAATGCCGCCAGGCAGACTGACTGGAGACTTCCTCAGTAAGTCTGCTCGCTGCTCCTCTCCGCTTCAAATATGACAAACATTTTTTTTTTTAAAGTTACGTAATTTATTTATCATAAGTCCAGTGTTACTTAAAGTCATTATCAAAACTTTATTTATATAGCACTTTTTACAGACACAAACATCACAAAGTGCTTAACCGAGAGCAAAATAATTAAAAACAGTAAAAACTGGTCACAAATAAAAAACACAGTAAGCAAAACTTAACTAAAAGCCTGTTTGAATAAAAATGACTTGAGATGTTTCTTAAGTCAGTGGAATCTGAGCAGCAAAACAACAGAGCTCTATACTTGACCTATTAACACAATTTAAAGTTGATGAACAGCCTGAAGTCACCATTTGGAACAGATTTTTACAGAGCAAATCTTTCCCACTAGAGTGATTTAAATTGTTCATGTGACTAAAACATGCAGGCGTCCAGTGACCCCAAGAGATTAATCATCATATTAATCGTTATCAGTTAAATACTACAATTAAAGATTATTATTTTTTGCCAATATTGTCGAGCCTTAATACACACCTAACTTGTTAAGACCAGTGGTCCATATGGTCCTTATATGGTGGACCTCCAATTTTGGAGTTAGGCTACAAATGACGGGTAAATGAATGGAAGTCAATGACCGGTCCTATTAAGAATAGAAATACAAACCTGGGGTGGCTGTGGTGTAGTGGTAGAGCAACCGACTTGTGACCAGAAAGTCACAGGTTCAACTCCCCGCCATGCCCACATGCCGTGGTGTCCTTGAGCAAGACAAGACATAGCTGCCCACTGCTCCACTTGGGTGTTTCTCACGTGTGATGGGTCAAATTTCATTAATGACAAATAAAGTACCTTTACCAGTGGCAGAAAGTAACAAAAAAAGAAATACAAACTTGTGTGTGTGGCTCAGCAGGAAGATGGGGGTGATTAAAGTGGAGCAGTTGGAGTTTGCCCTCTTTTACTAAAAGAGGGAAAATAAAAGCAAAACACAGCGTCCATCTGTGGACTCACAGCTGACTTCCTGCTGATTCTCTTCATGGTTGAAAATGATTTAAAATAGTAAAAGTTGTGGTGCTAAGGTGGGATGTTTTATTTCTTCTGCCCTCGTGTGATGAGATGATCAAGTTTGGGATGACAGAAAGGAAAATGGGGAGAGTGTTTTTCATTATTCTAAATGAGTCCTATATTCTTAATGTTTGATGAGATGTGAAACAGTTGGGAACATATCTGAATGCTGCTGATAAACTGCTCTGTGTTCTTCTGAGAGGAGGAACAGAATCAGTCTTATCAGTTGTTCACAGTCCGACACCATCCCGCCCCGGTGGGTCCATCAGAACCGGTGTAACTGTAGGTGTGTCCCGCTCAGTTTGACTGCCAACCCCCTGTTGATCATAGTTTTTGGTCCAAGAATCGAGTGTGGTGAATGATAATTTTTGTTTTGTTTGTTTACAACAGACAGTTCAGACTCTCCTCGTGTCTCGTCAGGAAATAAAAGAATAAAGTTTTCTTTTTCAGAGAGAAATGTTTTAAATTATTGCTTATTTAGCTCGGACTTTGTTAATCAGTACATTTGTGTTTTTATTTTATTGTTTACTTTTACAATTCTGTATTTTGTTCTTTTAAACACAATTTAAAATAGTTTATTTCATTCTTAGATGAAACAAACCTTATACATCTGCTTGTTTATTGCATGTTTAAATTGTAGGTTTTGATTGTTTTAATATTAATTTTCAAAGATTTGCTCCATTTTTTTCCCTGTAATCACCCGTTTTACCTTTTTATGGGTTTTTCCTCCCTCAGGTTTGTCTGACAGGTTGCTCCAGGGACTTGATGGTTCGAGTCGACCAGCTCTGCTCTCAGCACAACATCAAGGTCTTCTGTGGCGACGTCTATGGTTACTATGGTTACATGTTTTGCGACCTCGGAAAGGAGCACCACTACGTCGAGTGAGTTTTGACCCCGATGTCGCCTGAAGGTTTGCAGTTTGAACTTTGTCACGTTTTGCTGGAGTCTTTAGTTCTTTTTTTTTTTTTTAATTGTTCAGAGAAAAACTTAAAGTAGTGAAGCCTTCGGGTGACTCTAATGATGGTCCGGAGGCAAAGAAGGCTAAAATCGATCCCAACGAGACCACCATGGTGAAAAAGGTAGGTGGTCCTGGAGCCGGTTTGAACCATGATTGAAAAAAATCAGCACTAACACTTTTTACTCCTCCTAATTTGTAACTTTAACATCTTTTATTTTCTAAAACTGGTTCGTTGACAGACGGCTACTTTCTGCACTCTGAAGGAGGCGCTGGAGGTGGACTGGACCACCGAGAAGGCCAGAACCGCCCTGAAGCGAACGCCGTCAGACTACTTCCTGCTTCATGGTTCGTCCTTTCTGATTTGTTACAGATGAAAACATCAGACACGTTGCTTTGACGATGTTTTAAATTTGAAATGTGACACTATTTGGTTAAAAAAAGTATTTTTATTGGATCAGGAACGTTTAAAAGATAATTCATCCTCAAATATAAATTACAAGTTTAACTCTTGAATTAAAAGCACCTGAAAACAAAATCCAGATTTGCAGAACAACGGGCTGCTTTAAATGGGGAAACCTGATTGTTGGTTCTAGTATAAAAGGTTTAATGTGGGCAATAAAAGTACAGAAGTGATAAATCTGTAAGTTCAATATATTATGATCGACAGAATTATTTTTTTCAGTTATGAACTTTTATTTTGAAATTCAAATGTCAGTTTTTGTTTGTCTAACAGCTGACATGTAAATAGAGAACCAAGAAACTTTCCGTGAAGTTGATCCAAATATAGAATCATAAACTAAAAGTTTAAAAATTGAAACTGAAAACATGTAGGAGCCTTCAGCTCGACTGAAACTGTTCCAGTCAGACGGACGTTCGTCACACGTGGAACATTAGGTCCAG
Source organism: Cynodonichthys magdalenae (assembly GCA_031762555.1). Taxonomy (NCBI): domain Eukaryota; kingdom Metazoa; phylum Chordata; class Actinopteri; order Cyprinodontiformes; family Rivulidae; genus Cynodonichthys; species Cynodonichthys magdalenae. The sequence goes on along the minus strand of JARVJO010000330.1, from coordinate 24,460,472 downwards.
AAAGTTTAAATTTCATCCAAACACAAAGATTTAATCACAGCTTAAAAATGTATTAAATCAAGAAGAAATCCGTAACATTATTCTGCATTTGTTAAAAATCAATCTTATAGTCAGTTGTATGAAATGATTTTTGTAATCGGTCGTTTCTAACAAACCTTTTGACCCTTCGTGTTCCTGTTTGTCGTCTCTCTCGTCACCTGGACCTCTGCCGGCCCACAAACGACCCGATAGTTTCCATCACAGGTTGGCCATGAGCGCTCATGTGCACCGAGACGAACAACTAGACACCCACACAAAAACTTAACGTAAAGAATATTCAATCCACAAAAACATAAAAAAACATCATTTAAGTAACTTTCAATCCACGAAAACATCCTGTAAAGAACATTCAAACCTCAAGAACTTACAAAAACCTAAAGTGTAGAACATTTAATCTACTGGAACATGCAAAAATCTAACGTAAAGAACATTTAATCCAGAGGAACTCTTGGTTTTCAAACTAAACAAACTTGAATCTATGTTTATCCGTTAGTATTAGCGGCCATCTTGAATCATATCGAGATCTGGGAACATTTCTCCGGTTGGTCAACTTGGACCACAAGAAAGATTTAACAAAAAAAAAACATCAATAAAACTTTAAAATAACTTTTTAAACAAACAGGAAGTTGGTGGAGTGAGGCCAACGCTGCTGTTACATGTTCACATTTTCCTGTTCCTGTTAAAAGAAGAACTGAATGGTGATAAAAATCTAAGAGTTTCCTGTTATTTATTAAATAAATCTGAAAACAACACTTTGAATTCACAAACTTCCATTTCTGCCATGTTTAAAGACTGTTAGACCCTCATTGTGTTAAAAAACATGTAGAACTTGTTCTTTAGTTTAAAAATAAAATCTGCAAACCTTTAATATCTGCAAGTATTTCACAACACTTGTTTTTACTCGTCTGATTTCTCTTTTTAGACTTTAAACCACAGCTAACAGGTTGAAACAAATGGAAACTATTTGAAGTTTATTATGACCCCCCACACGCGGAGCGGGGGTCATATAATGTAGATGTGTTCGACCAGCCCACAGTTTTACGATAGACCCCGTATTTGAGGTGGGGGCTCTATCTGAAAAGGGGGTGTCTGGATGTACAAAAATGTTTATAACTCAAAAACTATTCAACATAGGAGCTTCAAATCTTTGTTGTTGTTTAGTTCTGATGAAGGGCTGTCCATCAGGCCCACCAAAGAGCCCAACCACCTCCTCCGGACACCCCCCCCCACCACCACCACCACCACCCCCACCACCACCACACACACAAAACAACAAATCTGTTCTGGTGAGTTCTGGTGCATTGGTGCTTTGCGTGCGTGTGGGGGTCATATACACTCACCGGCTACTTTATTAGGTACACCTTAGTACCAGGTTGGACCCCTTTTGCCTTCAGAACTGCCTTAATCCTTCATGGCACAGATTCAACAAGGTACTGGAAACATTCAGAGAGTCTGGTCCAAATCGACATGATAGAATCACACAGTTGCTGCAGATTTGTCGGCTGCACATCCATGATGTGACTCTCCTGTTCCACCACATCCCAAAGGTTCTATTGGACTGAGATCTGGTGACTGGAGGCCATTCCAGTAGATTGAACTCATTGTTGTGTTGAAGAAACCAGTCTGAGTTGATACTTTATGACGTGGAGCGTTATCCTGCTGGAAGTAGCATCAGAAGATGGTTCACTGTGGTCATAAAGGGATGGACATGGTCAGCAACAGTAGGTAGGCTGTGGTGTTGACACCATGCTCAGTTGGTACTAATGGACCCAAAGTGTGTCAGGAAAATTTTCACCACCACCAGCAGCCTGAACCGTTGATTCAAGGCAGGATGGATCCATGTTTAATGTTGCTGACGCTACCATTCAAATGTCGCAGCAGAAATCCAGACTCATCAGACCAGCAACGTTTTTCAATCTTCTTTTGTCCAGTTTTGGTGATCCTGTGTGAATTGTAGCCTTGGTTTCCTGTTCTTAGCTGACAGGAGGCACCAGGTGTGGTCTTCTGCTGCTGTAGCCCACCCTCCTCAAGGTTTGAGGTGTTGTGGTTCAGAGATGATTTTCTGCAGACCTCGGTTGTAACCAGTGGTTATTTGAGTTACTGTTGTTCTATCAGCTCCAACCAGTCTGGTTTATTCTCCTCTGACCTCTGGCATCAACAAGACATTTGTTCCCACAGAACTGCTGCTCAATGGATATTTTCTCTTTTCAGACCATTCTCTGTAAACACTAGAGATGGTTGTGGGTGAAAATCCCAGAAGATCAGCAGTTTGTGAAATACTCAGACCAGCCTGTCTGGCACCAACAACCAGGCCACGTTTAAAGTCACTTAAATCACCTTGTGATGCTCAGTTTGAACTGCAGCAGATCGTCCTGGCCATGTCTACATGCCTGAATGCATTGAGTTGCTGCCATGTGATTGGCTGGTTCAACATAGGTTAATGAGCAGTTGGACAGGTGGACCTAATAAAGTGGCCGGGGAGTGTTTGATACAGCTATGCAGTATCTAGTTTTAATATGTTTCCTCTCAGATAAATCCAAAACCACATGAGCTCTGGTCTGAAGCTGACGGAGCTCTCAGATATTTTTTTTATTTTGAAAGAAGGAGAAGAAGGAAAAATATCTGCGTTCAATTACAGCTTTTAAACCAATCAGATGGCTGCATTAAAGCTGATTTGATCTAATTCTTATATTTATCAGTACCAGACAGACGCAGTCGGGTGAACTCAGGCTTCTAAAGGTTAAGATTTGGTAATTTCAGTTTGTCATGGAGTAATTTGTGAAACTGGTGTGTCCTCACATCGCTGCCTTTCTGAGTGGAAACATTAGTGTTTTTATTTTTCTGAATGCGAGACAGGAAGGGCTGTTCTTAAATTCTCCACCGGTTCTATAAATGGAGCGAGCGAGTTGTTGTTGTTCTGGGCGCCCGGTGAGGAAGTGGCTCTTCCTCTGCTGTAACTGTTTCCTGTCTCACTAGGAACAGTCGGCTGATCTGAACCGCAGGCAGGGTGTGTGTGTGTGTGTGTGTGTGTGTGAGAGTGATCATCCACGTGTGTCATCTTTGTGTTTTCCTTTTTTTTAAAGCCAGATGTTTTGACCAAAATAAAAAAAAAAATGAAAAAACAAATAAATAAGACATTTAATTTGATGTTTTAAAGGCCATCTTGACCTTTAACCCTGTAACCCGTGAGCACACGCCACTGCACCGCGTGTGGGCTGAGAGATAAAAATCACATTTCCATTTATGTTGACATTATTATATGAAGTGATGAGATTTTATTTGATTTCCTGTCAGACCCGAGCCGCTTCTTTCACTTTCTTCTCTCAAAGATCCTGATAAAGGGCAGAGCTGAGGTGTGTGTGTGTGTGTGCGTGTGTGTATGCGTGTGTGTGTGGAAATGGCCGTGGGAGGACTCGACTTCCTCGTGGTTGATTTTAATGGACGAGCAGGAAACGTAGGCGACGTGTCTGTTCGTTGCGCAGGAAGACGTCTGAAATACGACCAAATAAAGTGAAATAATTTGATTTAAATTTATTTCCTCGGTGACATCATCATAGTGTTTCCTCAGGGGCTCAGGTGGGGTTTGGTTCTGGTTTGATGTGGGGAAACGTGGGATGAAATGGGTGACGGTGTAACCACAGACTGATTGTTATCCTGCTTCAAAGGGAGCAGCAGGCGAGTTGCTGTATTTCCACGAGGTGATAATTCACTTAAACGAGTGATGAAATTATAAACGGAACAGATAATTTCTAAAATACAGCTTTTAGTTAAATGGTTTAAACGTGTTTCCGATTTCCTAACCGTCGTTTTTTGTTTTTCCATCTTTACTCCAACAGTCCTGTTGAAGTTCCGTACAGACAAAGGTCGTGACCCCGACCCCGAGTCCTTCGCCGAAGACGGTCAGCTCCTGAAACAGATCCGAGACGACGTCCTGGAGGCGTTGGCGCTGAGCAGCGACCTCCTCAACGACGACTTCATCAGGTGACCTTTGTTTTTTTAATGAACCTGGGAAACACCGGTGATCTGCTGCACCTCAAATAAATTCTTTTAAAAACACATCTAGTGATAAATAACGGCTCAAATCTATGATTTGGAGTGTTTTCAGTATATGATAAAACTGTAACAACTGAGAAGAAAATTTCAACAAAAATACATCAACAGGTGATTGAGTGAGGAAAACTCTTAGTTTTTTCTTTGGACAATAACTTGTTTTGTGTTCACAGCTTCTATTCTTGGCCCTGCACATTTTTTTTTGCCCACCTCTGCAGCCAAAATGAAAATAAATTTAGATTTAAGTGCTTGTTTAACTTGTTTTAAATTCTCTGAAACTACAAACATCTGGTTTCCAGTAGCCGAAGCTAAAAGTGAAAACCTGAAAGTTTTTACATTATTTATTGTCAATTTCACAAGAATAAATAATTTCTGCATCTGTTAACTCAGACAGGTGACTTCATACTAAGGATGGGTAAAAATATAATTGTCTTACCAGGACTTCCTTGAAAAAGAGGTTTTTAATCTCAATGTTTTTTTTATATTGATAAAATAAAATAAAAGTTAAATAAAATAAAATGTACATTAATCAGTGCATAGCAATATTTTATTTTTTCAAATTCAGTACAGATTCCGAAAATCCTCTGAACTGATTCGATCCTCTGATCAGTTTCTCTTGTTTTTATGCTTGAACTATTCACTTACTACTTCTTCTTCTTCTTCTTCTTCTGGAATTATTGAAGCATTTAAAGCAGCACCGGCCCAATTAGAAACTGAATTGGAAGAGTTTACTGTCATCAGGTTGTCCAACAATGAGCTTTAAGGCTGAAATCTTAAGTTTTTATTTATTTAAAAGTCTTTTTGTTTTTCTCAGCTACTGTTTCTCAGAGATTTCTCCGGTCTGCGCCGTCGTTGGAGGAGTTCTTGGACAGGAAGTTGTGAAGGTGAGCTCCGCAGCATCGGCTTCTGACCAGATTTTAGCTCGACGGATTTTTCTCCAACTTTGAATTTTGAACTTATTTTAAACCTTAGATCTTGAAGCTTCATAAATCGAACTTTATTGTTTAAAAAGAAAAAAAGTTTCTTGAGGCTGAAATGATCCGAGAAGTTCACGTCGAGGTGAAAATGTCTGGAGTTCAGAACCCAGCTGCAGATTGTCATCGATGATGAAACTCACTGCAATGCAGCATAAATCTAGCTCATCACACACACACACACACACACACACACACACACACAGAGATCACTTTGGACTCTTTGTCTTAACGTAACGTAATTTCCTCTCCTCCTGTCTTCAGGCTCTCTCCCAGAGAGACGCTCCTCATCGTAACTTCTTCTTCTTCGACGGGCGTAAAGGAAACGGCGTGGTCGACTACTTCGGGCCGAACTGAACGCCAGCTTCACTCACAAACGTCTGTCAGGTTATTTAACCGTCTGTTCTTATCGTCACCAGAGGCTTGGGATGTTGTTTTTTTTACATTTGCTAATAAAACTTCAAAAACATTTTATGTTTTTTTTCTTCTCGTCTTTAAACTCATGAAAAACAAAACTGGTTCTGGTTAAACTTTAGATGAAAGGTCAAAGGTCAGCATTTAGAAAAGGGCTGCAGGAGAAATAATAAAAACAGATCTATTTTTGTTTTTATTAATCAGCTCCATCACTACTAAACTTATATCAGTTTTTCCTTCTAAATTCATATAAATATAAAATAAATAAACATCCTGAGGCCTGCATCTGAACACTGATGACGTTTGTTTTAGAACAGTTTTTATTCAGAGGGTCTAGATCCTTAAATAAAATATATTTTTAGATTTTGTACTCCGAATTGCTTAAAAACATGTTTTTATGTTTGAGGTTTTATTGATCCTAAATAGCCAGAAGAAACAAAATTCACAACAAATAAAAACTTGTGACTCATCTTTATTGTATAAAAACAAGAAAAGTACAAAATCCAAGTAGAAATGTTATAATAGAAAAAAAAAAACACAATGTGACGCTCAGCTGCAGGCGGGAAACGAGTTGATCTCCGGTTGGCCTCATGAACCGGCGTTCTTCAAGAATTTATACATTAAATATTTTTTTACAAATAACCAAGAGGCTTTTAGTCCCGTCTAACACAAACAAAACCTGAAAAAAGTTGTTTACATTCCCTGAAACAAACGATGAGTAAACACACGAAGCTAAAGTATGTTACAGTACATATGTGTGTATTTGTACACATTTATGACCGGAGTTCAAACATATCATTCCATTAACACCTCAACTTTCACAATTAAAGGTGTTTTGATGTCTCTTCACAATAAAAGCCTCTTTGTTAATGCTTTATAAACAAGTTATTCATGTTGTTTAAATGCTTAATAAAGAAATGCATCAAAGCAGGCTCACTATTTGGCAAGAATAAATGTTTACTTTTATTATTTTTAATTAAATTTTAAAACGTTACCCCTGTGAGCAGATTTGAGGATCCTTTTTTTTTTAACAAAACACTGAATTAAAGCCAAATATTGAGCCTGCTTCAGCGTTTTAGAACATCCTTATGTTAAAAACTTGATTATAAAACATTAATAAACGGCCTTTATCATTAGGAGGCATCACGTTTCCATTTTATCTCTTCAGAAATCTTCATTTTGATCAGAAAGTTAAATCCATCTACATTATAAACAACAAATCAAGGTACAAATGAAAATAAAGAGCTACTTTTCAAAATAAGTTACACGTTTTTTTTACAAATTAATTTCTCTTCAGCTGCAATAAAAAACCGAAGGATCAACATTTCCTCTGCAGATCATCAAATACACCTCAAATCCACAGGATTTAAATAAAGAACGACTGATGGAGTGAAACTGAAGTGAAACCAGGAAGAAATGTGCTTTTTAAAAAATAAATAAAATTACATTGAATGAGTGTAACGGGCTGAAGCTGGAACATTTGAACGTGACGCAGTTTTTACCTCAAAGCACTTCAGGACTGATTGTTGCAGAAAGGCACTTTTTATTTTTATAAACGGTTCTGATCAGAGACGTTTGGCTCAAAGTGGCGTTAAACCCCTAAAGAAGTTTCCCTGCAAACGGAACCAACTTCACAGTTTTATCTGAGACACAAAATCCACGTCTGAGATTCACAGAATTACAATTAAACTACAAAATAAAAGCCTCTCGTGGATTATTTTTATTATAAGTTTGGAGGTTGTGTAAAATAAAAAACAAACAAAGTTTTTAAATCTCATAAAACCGTATTTTATTCTGAGCGGAACAAATTAAACATTTAAACTATTTTAATTTAGATTTTTACGGCAGTGAAAAGCTGTAAAAATTAAATAGTTTTGTAATTTGTAACTAATTAACAGATTAATAAGATCTGGGTGTAAAAAAATAGATTTCAAAAGAAAAATGTGTAATTTTTTTGTTTAAATGTTTGATTTGTCCATTATGTTTTGAACAAAATAAACATGAATTTATGAAATCATTACGTTTTGTTTTTATTTACATTTTCAACAAAGTCACAATTTTTAGGTCCGTAAAAAATAATTTACAGCTGCACAAAACCTCAAAATATTCTGTAGTAGCGTTGGCATGGCAACAGGAGGCGGAGCTACAAACGTCTCAACTGAAATATTCTGCGATAAATTCATGTTTGTTTTTCTGATTCTGTGCAGCTCAGCTGATCAGTTTCAGTCCGACCCGAGTCTTTCCTGAGTCCTCGCACACACCTGCTACACAAAGAGCCCGCCCCCGGAGGCGGGACCAAAACTAATTTTACAAAATGTACAGGTGGAATCTGTCGGCCCGTCAGCTGTGGTCCGGACCAGCAGACCGACTGACCTGACCGGGTCCAGTTTCCACAGGAGGTGCCGGCACCTCAGAACTGCTGACATCATCCGTTCAGTCCAGTATCAGACCAGTCCAGGTTTAGGGTCTACGTGAGTCTGTAGAGAGTGCTGAGCGTTTGGGTGATGAAGCTGAGGAGCCCTCTGCAGACGTCTCTCCAGTCCTGCCAGTGGGGGGCGCCGCGCTGCGACACAAATAAAACCGATTAAACCAGTTTGTTGGAGAAATGATCCGAGTCAGATCCGGTCCCTGAACTCACCGCTCTGCGGAGCATCGTGGCGTTGAACTCGTCTCCGATGGTCCTCAGCTGGCCCGCCAGTCTGCCGACGTCCATCTGAGCCGCAGCCCGGGACAGGTGCTCGTTCTGGGGCAGCAGGTCGGGCAGGGGCCCAGGCCTGCTGGAGTCCTGCTGGTTCTCTTCTTCTTTTTCTCTGTCGGAATCTTTGGAAGAAAAAATAAAAAACAGAAATGACATTAAAACCTTGTTTCAGGCTGTATTTCTGCAACTGAGAATAATCAATCTGCTCATGTTTGTTTTTATTTTACAGATGATTTATTATTATAATAATTACTGAATACTTCAGTCTGTTCAGCAACAAATTGTTCAGAAAAACACTTGAGTTTATAACAGATTTTTAATTATCATTATCACCACCACCAAAACAGAGATTACCTAAAGGCTCATCTGAATTTATAATATTAATTTTGAGTGGATGGGTGTTGTCACAAGCTGCTTAACGAGCTCATTAACGACTAAAAGCTGTTAACACTCGTGTTTCTGCAAGCAGGAAGTGTTTTAATAAAGTAAAAACTAAAACTATGTTACGTTAATAATAACATTGTTGAACTGAGACGACTTGAAACTTCCTGTTTGAATCAAAACAAGTTTATTGAGTTTGATTTCTGTTTTCTTGTGTTTTGTTCCTTTTCCGGTGATCCGACCCGTTTTTTTATTCAACTCGTCCCTTTGAATAAAAGACCCTTGTGCTCATTTTGGCAGCCACCTCTTTGGTTGCCACGGTAACTGACATGCTCTCCTACGGATCGTTCCATAAAAAACAGGCAAAGAAATAAAAATCCCAAAAAAAACAGGAAAACCCTGACCTGTTGCTAAGGTAACTCTGACTTGCGCGTGATTGGAGGAGACAGACAAAAGGAAGAGGCTGACAGCTGATAGGATGAGTTGGAAGAGGAGGCGGGGCTTGGGGTGAATCTGACTGACAGGTGAGGTGACAGATACACTGTCAGATATGAAAACTGGGTGGATAAAACAAAAACAAAACGAGGAGAAAATTTGACCTTTCAGTTTAGATTAATTCTGAAACAAACGTTTTTATAAGTTTATAAAATATTATTAGTTTTTATCTCAACTGTATGATTAATTGTGACTAAAGTGTCAAATTAAATGAATCAGGTTGATTTTATTGGATTATAAATTAACTCCCTCACAGCAGGTCAAAGTCCTCCAGATGAGATGAGAGGAAACCTGAGTGAGCGTCTGCAGAGGGGGAAGTGCTGCAGATTGTTGCTTTTTGTTTCTGTCAGGGTGCAGAGAGGACAAGTCTGAACATGCCTTCATCACAGCTGACCTACAGCTGAGGAGGAGGAAACAGAGGGAGGAGGTGTCTGTTTACATCCTGACACGCCGCTCAAAAAAAAAACTAAACTAAACATGATTTTCTGCAGCTTCTGATCACTTTAATCATCTTTTCTGATATGAAAAGTGACTGTTAGCAAAAAATCTCATGAGCCACTGGACAAAAATCCTTTATAGATGAGTGTTGTTTAATCCACAGATTAAATAATCTGTGACGCAACTGGGCTGTAGCTGTAGCTGTAAGGAAACGATCAGGATATTTATATAGATATGAGTAGTCAGTATCTTACCCGCAGCAGTCTAACAGAGCTAACAGGGACTGAGCCCATTCTTTGTGCCATCTAAGATTTTCAGCAGGTTCCTACCTGAAGGTTCTTCCAACGAGTCACTCTGAGTGTCTGTTCCTTGGCTCCTCTGGTCAGAACCAGGTGATGGTGGGGGCGTCGACGAGGGCGAAACCCGCCGGAGCTCCTCCTGACCCTCAAGGCAAGGAAAGGCCAGTGGGTACGACAGGTTTAAGACCTGAAAGGGTTCTAGGTGGTGGTAACGGTGGCGGACGACACCAGACCCGCTCCTGGTGGATCTGGGTGTCGTGATGAGAGCGTTGGGCCAGGTGTGGAGGGGGCGGGGCACCTCCATGCGGCAGGTGTTGTGACACGGAAGAGGCCCGTTTCCTACAACCTCTTGTTCTCCGACAGTCTCAATGGTCTCTGCTCGAGCCATCTCAGTTCCTGCCTGAATCAAACGTAAACAAAAACTAATTTAATACAAAAGTGTTTGTATTTTTATTTTTCCACATTCTTTATTAGCTTTTGTCTTTATAAACCGAAAATTAACAGGATTTGTAATGACTCAACAGGCTAAAATATTAAACAAAACTCACATGTTACTCAAAAATAACAATACAATTTGTATAAATAAATTTCTTCTACTGTAAATATATATAATGTGACAAAGGGCTGAAGAGATTTAAAACCTTAACATTAGTTTCAAATAAATATATTGTGTTAACATTGATTATGCATCACAAAAAGTTAAATAACACATGCCCCAATGTTTGTATTGTTTAAGTAATTTTTTTTTGCAATTTAAATTTATTTTTAGCAGTTTGAACTCATAAATTTAATTTAGATTTTGCACAATTTGAGTCACTGTAGCACAATTTATAACAATATAAGCAGTTTAAACAGTTTCTTGAACAGTTTAAAATTTAGTTTGTAGCATTGTTGCACAGTTTAGGTTTTATATAGGTTAATATTTTGAGTTGTTTATGTTTTGCTCAGTTTAAATCACATTTTGAGCAGTTTAAGACACGGTCTTATTTATTTTCTGTACGGTGTAGGTCTTATTTTGCACAATTTATGTAACTTGTTTGTATACTTTTTTATGTAGAGTTTTGATTTATTTTTTATTGATTTATTAATTGCCCTTAAGAATTGCTGCATTTTTTTCTGTCTACAAATAAATATATTCTCAATAATTTTAACTTCATACAAAGGTTTCAAACATTTTTTGAACAGACCATCAGGCTGTTCTCGTCCTAACCGCCAGGGGGCAGCAGAGGCTCCTCCTCCTCTTGATCACATGACTCGTGTTTGTAAACAAATCCGCGCAGGAGTGTGTGCGCGCACACAAACAAACACGCGAGAGAAAAGTGGAGGCGCGAGCAGTCGGGATTATTAAAACGTTTACATGTTAGCAAAGCAACCCAACATTTTTAAAATGTGCGTTTTACCCGTTTTTAAATCATTTTTCCCCTCCGAAAACTCGTTTATATTCAGATATTTTCAATCGAGCGACGATTTGTTGTTTATTTATATATATATATATATAAATATGTGTATATAAAAAACTGTTTTGGACAAAACGCTGGTGTAGGTAAAATAAAGAAACATACATTTATAAACATTAAATGTATTCATTTTCTCAAACGCGCCTCCTGTCCAGACTCGACATGTCTGGACATGTCTGAAACACAAAGAGGCAGAAACTGACCAACAAACAATTAATGTAATCCTCACCTTCTGAGCTATAATAAACGCTGTGATTTATTTATTAAATTAAAGTGAATGTCTGTAATTAAAAGTCCCGATTACGGTGTTTTAGTCGCAGCTTCTCTCAAATAACTGACCCGATCAGGTGATGTAACTTTGCACCATGAAATTAACCAACTTGTTCAGGAGGAAATAAATTAAATTTATTTTCTTACTTTGTGAAAATGATCCGTGATGATGCTCTGTGCGCGTTTGAAGCAGTAGGTGAAGGGTTGACATCAGACAGAATTAACGTTTCTCATAAAAACCAGCCGTAGGATGATGAGAGATGCTGCTGGTGTTAAAATCCACTCGGCGGGAAAAACAAACACCGCGTCATTCCACTTCCGGTTCTCCGCAGAAGGATTGTCTCTGAAACACGTTTCAAATTAACCCATTTAGATGAAAATTTACACGAGCTGAAGTCAGTCCGATCTGTTCCATCCGAGCGAAACTCTTCGGCTTTTATTGCGCGCTCGGTACCGGAAAAAGGTGACATCAACATCCGGTTTGATGCCTTCAAAGTAAAACAAACCTAGCTGCTAGCTCTGGTTAGACAAACGAAAAACCTACTGAAAAATTAGCCGAGATTTGAATAATTATTATCAGGTTAAAAAAAATAATAAATTAAAAAAACATGAAAAATACTTCAACTTGAAATAAAAACGAATGTCTGATTTCTTAAACTTTTTTAAAAAAAGTATAAATCAGTGTAAAAAAGTATTTAATTACATTGATTTAAAATAATCATTATTTTATGTTGAAAGTTGAGAAATTAACAACTAATTTTGGTTTTATCTGTTTCATACAACAATCCACTTATAATATTTTATGCTTTAAAGCAAACTGACTCAAACAGTTCCATTTTTTAAAATTGTTTTTATGCTTTTATTTTATTGCCTCCATTGATTTCTGCATAACTTGACTTTCCTTATTCCCTCCACAACACGTGCTGACATCCCCTTAACGAGATGCTACTGTCCCCATCCTTCTCCTTTCCATTTCATAATATTAATTCGTTTAAATGTTTCCACTTCAACCTGGAAAACAAACGATTTCTTATTTTTAAAACATCATGCCGATGCCCTTCCTGTACTGTGTTTCACCCCCTCTTCATTTTTAACAGAGAAAAGTTGGGTTATTTCCTCATTACACACACCCACATACAAACAAACCCCTCCTTTCTCCCACCAGCTTCATTTCCTTCACTTCAGCGGCTGTAAATCCAAACAAAGATCCTCTGTGAGTTGAAGATGGGTCACTTTTACGTAAACAGAGTTTTTCACGTATTCACAGCAAACTGTGTTAAAAATGCTCCTCCTCGTTGGATTTATTTTAGTAAAACTTGTGCAAAATTACACAGAGATCGTGCTAAAGGTCACTGCTTCATTTTGTTTTACATTTAGAATATAAAATGTGAAAATAAAATCTTTAATATGACTATTAAAAACCTGAAACCTTTAATTTTATGTTTTATTGCATCAGATTCAAACCAAAGGGTAAAAGTTGCTTGACTGTCGTCTAACTGAAGCTGAAAAAAAATCCTGTTTTCTGTTTTGAATTAGCATTAAATTTAATTAAAACAAAAACTGCTCATTTGTGTTAAAAGACAGATAGAAAATTTGCATAAAAACAACAAACACATTAAGGTATTTGCAAGCAGAACTAATTAATCTATTTAATTTTTAATGAAAATTTGAGATTGGTTATAGTTTTGTTTCTATTTTTGTTTTACCATAAAGGTTTAGCACACCTAACAATTAGGACTCATAATAATAGTTCAATAAGTCCTGCGAGGTGCATTATTGCAACAGACAGGGGCGCAACTACATACTTTCTGAGGGGTATGCGAACATATCAATGGCGCCCCCCCGCCCCCATTTCCCAGGTTTAATATGTCCACACAGAACCTTATTCATGTACGTATAAAATACAGTAATTCT
>JARVJO010000330.1:24434713-24446943 GCA_031762555.1 Cynodonichthys magdalenae | reverse complement strand
CATCGCGTTGGCGCCCCCTCTAGTGCAGCGCCCCTATGCGTTGCATACAGTGCATACCCACTTTTTGCGCCACTGGCAACAGAGCTACTACTGTTAAACTGATTTATTTGTAGCATTTAAAGAGAAATAAATGGCTTTCATCCCTTTAGTTGCATTTTGTTTTACTTTAGTTTTTTTCCACCCTAAATTAAATTTTGTTTGGTTTGTTTTTTGTACTGAAACCTCAATTTACAACTAAATTAATCCTAAAGGGTTGTATAAAATAAAAAAAAACAAATAAAACTAGCTCAAATTAAGATCTCTCTGTGTTTTTAGTAAGTTAATGTTGTTTTTACATCTGAATTTCTAAAAAATCATCTCTTCCTGCATTAAAAATAATTTTTTTTTACCTCAAACCTCAGCAGATATAATCCAGAATTAGTGGGAGTCGTGTTTAAACCCATAAAAACTGATTCTGGTTCTGCTGCTCCTGCATCACATTAGCATCTCAAGTAACCTCGGAACCCCCCAGCATGTCGACCTTTGACCCCTGCTCTTTGTGTTCCTGAAGCAGCTCTCAACTGAGGGGGCATGAGACAGGGGCGGCCCAGCTGAGCTGCAGGTCGGAGGCTGAACCCCCCCTTAGCCCCCCACCTCTTTGTTTGGGTTGAAGGGGGTAAACGGGGCTGGTCTGCTGTTTTACATGCCCGGGCGAAGATCCTCCACTCCAGACTTCACAGCCACGATCCACCAGATTCAGTTCTCTGGACACGGGTTCATCTGAACCACTCACTAAAGTGATCTGGATCTCTTGAGTCGGTCACAGACGGGCTTCATGAACATTAAAGTCTGTTTTTTTTAACATTAAGATTGTTTTTGTTTAAATAAAACTTTGTTTAATCAAACCACCGCTAACGAAAGAGAAGAACCTTCAGAAAGGTTAGCAGTGCAGCGTGGTTCGGGTTTCACACCCAGAACACCTGCTGCTGGTCCTGGTCCAGAACTGTGATGAAGTCACTTAATGGGTCTCTGGTTCCAGAATGCATCATCAACATTGTTTAACGCTCTGCTGCTTTTAGGGGGTTATTCAGAGTAATCTGAGTGCTATTACACAATCATGTGTTAACATCAGATAACACACACACACACACACGTGCAGGTAATCCACACCTGTGTAGTTGTGATAAGCTGGTAAGTGAGATCTGCCACCTTGTGTCTTATTTCTGCTGTGAACCAAATTAATATTTTTCTCTGTTCTTAAAACCAAAAATCTTATAAAGAAAAATTTTTTTAAAAGTGAGATTCTGCGGAGATGTTATGTGCAGGTAATATCTTACCTGTTGTGGATTTGTCTGACTGTGTCGACTGCAGCTAACAGTTATATTTTGGAATCTCAGTTTTATCAATTTTGACGATTGTGTGCACAAACAGCAACAGCAGCAGCTAGCTGTAACACTTACAGTGCGACATGAGGCGCTTCCTGCACACATAGTAATAACCATGTAACATATAACCAGACTAGTCGTGAGCTCATTTGTACATATAGAAACCAATTATTTCTCCAAACTGAGATTGTTTAAATAGCTATCTACAGCAGGTAGGATATTTACTAAGGTGGCTGCCCCAGCTAATCTACATTAGCAAACAGATAAATGGTTTTAACTTGATGTAACCAAGATTTATCCACAATATAAACAAGGAAGTACATTTATGTGGAAAAAATTCACAATGCTGTCTCTAAAACTTGATATTTCTTTAGTTTGTTTGTTTGTTGCCTCATTCTTTGTTTTCAGTTGGTCGGCGCCTTGAACCCAGTGACCGGTCCCAGGAATCCCCGTCGTGTGTGTTTAGCTGCTGTTTGTCTTGCGGTAACCAAAGCAGGCCGAAGCTCAGCAGTTTGTCACCACAGCTGAAAGCTGAGCTCGTCTTTGGGTCGCTGTGATGACTTCATCGTTTTCACACCTCGTCTCCTCCCTGCATCCAGAAATCAGCTCAGATGTAAAAAAAGAAAGAAAACAAGTCTAATTTTTTAATCTTTATTATGATAAGTGAAATATTTCGTATTATCGTTAGTCTGGGGGACTAACTACATATAAAATATGTAAATAAAATATCAGAGTCAGATTTAGGCTAGTTTTACTTCAGCAGGTTAACAGTTTGATGGAGCACACTGGGTTAGGATTTCTACCCAAAAATTGGATTAAAATTACAAATATTTTGAGTTAAAGGCAGGATTTTAGGAAGTTCCTTTTAGTAAACACTAATGATAATGTGGCGCTAACTAACGGGAAGCTAACGTAAAGTTAGAAGTTACATTGACTGATGATTTGTCAAATATTAATTGGTATTGTTTTAATGCCACAATTAATCATGATTACTTTTTTTGCAACATCGCTCAAACTCTTAAACGTTAGTTGCAATTTTGTAGCAGATAATTTTCACCGACTTCAATATTAGGGCACATTTTTTCAGCTGGCGCCATCTTTGTGAGTTAGCATTTAGCTTGTAGCATGAAAAACCTCAAGACCGAAACATAAAATCGAGCAACAAAACAGAAAAAAACATAAGTTTTAAAGGGACTCTGTATGTCACAATGATTTACAGTATTTTTTAACAGTTTAACTTGCTTGAATAGCTCAGTTTAAGATGTTTAATTTTAAATGTAGCCTGTTTTGCTCATGAAGCATAATAGCTGCTGCATCTTAGCTGACCATCAACTGAGTTCTTCATCGTAGTTTGACAAACTAGAGTCCCCATGAGGTTAGAAACTGCCCTGTGCAGTCCTTTAAGGAACTCTGCACCTTTAATGTTCATTCAGTTAAAACTCTCCTTTGATCTTGGGTAAGCTCCACCTCCAACGCTTTTATCGCCTGACTTAAACAAATGATCTCCCGTTGTTGTGATAATTATCAGCTAAAGAGGCGCAGCAGACAGGTGGCTTCTCGCAGTCATCGGGTAATTTCAGAGAGATTTTGGCACTGCGGCAGTGGCTACCTGTTGGCAGGTGAAGCTATCTGAGCAGCTCCCCGTGGCCTTATCAGCAGATGGACGTTGTGATGTTCAGAAAGTGCTGCAGATAAAACGAGCCGAAGCGCTGCAGGTTGTCACATTCAAATATAACGGTAACGTTTCTCTTTCAGGGTGAACTCAACTAGTCTAACTAAATCTAACATTTATGTGAAATTATCCTGAATAATTGAAAATAAACCTGTCGTAACCAGATTTATGTTGTTTTTTTGTAGTGCAGTAGAAAACAGGATTGGATTAAAGAAAGAAAAAAAACAACAAAGATGGATGAATTGTGTGTTTACAATAAATCTGAGGGACACTTCTGTGAGCAGAGAGGAAAAAGGCGCCGAAGCACCATTACCTCATCCGGACAGATGGACCTGCTGCTGTGCTTCTGAGCCAACCTAATCCTTGTTGTGATAAGTCGGGTCAAACTCAGCGTGGAGGAATGTGGCACTGTTCACACACAGCTTCATTTAAGGGATAAAAACGGTTTATTATCATCGCTTTAAAATTATTTGAAAACACCTGGTTTGATTAGACAGAAATGCTCTCTCTGGTTTATTGTTGAAGCTAAATAACAGGATTTCCTTCCCGCATGGCCAGTTTTTTTGGCTCCACCAGCTTCCCTGTCCTTGCTGAAGAAAAGCCGCCCTGCAGCATGATGTTGCCGCCACCATGCTTCACAATTGGGATGGTGCTTTCAAGGCGATATGCAACGTTTTACTGCTTTGCATTCAGAGATACAAAAAACTTTATTTGCCATTTGTGCAGAAACCAGCAGTCCAGACCTCCCTCATCATATTCATACATTTACACACAAATTAAATAGTTTTGTATTGAAATTATTTTTTATCTTTTGAAATCAGGTTTTCCAATTAATATAATTAATTTGAAAGAGAACACCAGAAGTCTGCTTCATACCTGCCGACATCTGCTGACGAAATTGCGGAGCTAACGCAGAGCTAACTAATGTGGAGCAAACACTAATGATAATGATAATGCTAACTGTAACAGGAAGCTAACGCTAACACTAACATTTGAAGTTAGTCTGACTCATGATTTCTCATCTATTAATCATCATACTAATCATGATCCTATGTTAGATAATGTTGCTCATCATGACATCGTGAAGAACACCTGTTCATGTTAACCAGCAGCTGTGGAGTGAAGCAGTTCCAAGGGGTGCAGGCGTTTGCTCCCTTGGAAAATTTTGTAAAAGATCTACTCAAAAACTGCATTTTCCAGCCATTTGAAGAACATTTTATAAAATTTTTGGGATTGACAAAACAACATAAAATCAGTATTTTCTGACTTTAACCTGAACTTTATTCTTTTTCTGTTTCCACACTGAGCAGCAGCAGTTAGTCTTGACTGCATCGTATAGTTTTATCATGAAACATCCTCTGCACCATAAAACACCTCAACAAAGCAGCTGAGAAACCCATAAAACAAGTTCATAAGAACCAGTTTTTATTCTACAGATAAAACCAACTGATAAAAGGTTTATTTGTCACGCCCCTTAGATGGATGCCCTTAGCATTTGCCCATACTGCCTACATGCCACGGGCCGATCCTGCCTTGGTCTTCATGATGCTGTTGACTCCTGCACTGATGATTAAAAGTCACAAACTTGGCTCTTTGAACACATCCGACAATAAAAGGTAGGTTTAAATGAGGCACTAGGCTCTAGTTATTACTTCCAGGTTTAGTTTGTTTGTCCAACAGAAGTGTTTTAAAGAGGCGGAGCTTCTCAGAGGAAAGTTAACGACTTAAATAAGTGGCGTCATCAGCTGGAACATCTGCCCGGTGACAGTCTGTGTTTTAACCCCCCCTCTTAGTGTCGGCTGTTTATTTCAGCGAGAGAAACCCTCATCACTTTCCTTGCTCTGTGATCCGAGACTCGAGGGTTCTGGTGTTGTCCCCCGGGGTGGGGGGGAGGCTGTTGTTTGGCTCTGACAACAATGAGCTCATCGCCGGGTCCACCCCCCCTCCACCAGCACCAGCGCCGCCCGTGTTCAGGCTCAGACTGAAAGAGGATCCAGGTTTCGAACCGAGAGCGAGGAGCTCCCAGATAATTAAAGCATGATTAATCCAGAGAGCGCGTACGGCCTCTGACCCGTATCAGCAGGTGACTTCAGACTTCTAATTAATAAATCAGGAGTCAGTGAGATTAAAGCTCTTGTAAAAAGTTTGTTTTGGGGGGATGATCAGATTATTTGTTAACTGAGACACCACTGTTTCAGTTTGACCAGTCTGGAAATCCATCCATCAGCTGAGCTGGTGTTCGTCTCAGAATATAACCCACTGCCGACGAATTATTTCTGTTTATTGTAACAAAAGTCTCATATTTAAGTCCAATATTTCCACGTACCAGAGGTCAGAGCAGCTTAAAAAGATCTGATGACGCTGAAATTTAAGCAGCTGAATCCGAAACTATTATGTTGCTAAGACAAACAGGTGTTCATTTGTCTGTCTGTTAGCAAAATATCTCATAAACCAGTGAACTGGTTTTAATTAAACTCTCACAAAGTAATCATTAGATGTATATTTACTTTTAACTTTCAGAGTATTTAAGATGACCACCGCAGCTAATCAACTTTAGCCTGTACAAAAGTGGCTCTATTTTAGGTAATTTTGTAGAAATTGAGCCAAATATCAGTGTGGTAGTAGCTGAGATTCATCATTAACACATGCACAGAATTCTTACAAATCTTGCAATTGACAAAAAAAAATAAAATAAAAAGGCAGAAACATGCATAATGTTTGTCATTTTTTAACATAGAAAGGTGCTTTTAGTTTTAAACTTAATAAAGTTGGCGGGCGACATGCATTACTTGAAAGGACCTCAGACTAAATATCACACAAGATCATGCTGCAGTTTTTTGTTTTTACAGTAAAACACATCAGATTAGACTGGATTATAAGTGTTGAATTTCATTGTTTTTATTAGAAGGTGACCTGTTTCTCTCCGACCTGAGACCGGTCTTATCAGTGTAATCAGTGCTGCTGTCTGACATGCCCCCTCCTGTCTCCACCTGTGCTCCTGCAGCAGGTCTCCTCTGTGTTTCTGTCACGTGACGGCGCAGAAACTTTGGCTCTGGTTTCAATATCTTATCAGGTGATCAGCAGATCCTGCGTGGTCACCGCTCAGCGTTTGAGAGAAGCTGATTGTGTTGACTGAAACTGGGTCACAGTCTTTGTTTATACGAGACAACGTTAATAATTAACTTAGCTTTATTTAAAGGAATGCATGTCGCCCACCTACTATCATGGCAGTGTTTTAAATTATCATCTTATGCTGAGAAGAGATGGAGCTGCTTTGGTCTAACCTTAAAAATAAAAAACAACAATTTGTAAGATATGCTCAGATTATGTGTTTGGAATGACATTCAGCTACTACCATATAACATTTTAGCTCAAAATCTGCAGAACTGGCTGATTTTGAGCCTTTTTTGTTGTAGCATTTAGTGACTGCTGAAAGCTTCATCAAAATCCATCCAGTAGTTCATGAGATATTTTGCTAACAGGCCAAACTTTCAAGCAAAGACCTTGCAGAATGCGTCTGAGATGTTATGAATGATTCTGAGCTACTACCATACCAAATTCTAGCACAATCTGTAAAACTAATTGATTTAAAGTCATTCTTGGGTTGAGGCGGCTGCGGCAGACATCTTGAACAGTGGTGACTCCAAAAGTTAACCCTCCTGCTTCACCTGGGTCAAAATAACCTCTGTTTAACCCCTTTTAAGACCTCATATTAGATTAAAAATTGAGGTATTTAGGTACCATTAAAACCCGAGGCCAGCATGAGGTTTGAATCATTACACTTTATCGAACCAGACATGATTCTGCGCCGCCATTTTGAAAGGAGCTACTTGTAGCAACGTAGGTGTCCTGGTTACTGCCTGAATAGCAACAGACAGTATAAGTGGAAAACCTACACTAAGTTTATGAATGAGTTTAATGTTTTTCCAATAACTGTTGTGATAATGAACCAGCACTTTAAAAAGTTTTATATTTATATACGAGTTTGGCCGGTAAATTTGGAACTGATCATCGCTAAGTTGTCCACTGGCGCCATCTCGTGGGTGATATGAAAATTACACGTTCACTAAAGTTTATGTAGCTTTTGGTTTTGATTTAAAATAATAATAATAACATTATTATTATTATTATTATTATTATTATTATTATTATTATTATTATTATTATTATTATTATTATTATTAGACATCCTAATGTAAAATTCAACCTCCGCGTTTAGGCTCAAACAGGAACAGCGCTGTCGCTTTAAATCTCCTGAGTGGCTCTTTATTTGGCAGGAAGTTAGCTACAGAGGCTAACAGAGGGTCCAGTCATGAGGACAGGCTGAGGAGCAAAAATTGGCAAATAAACAACGAGTCCAGACACAGCTTCTTACTAGTTATAAAGGTAAAATAAACACAGTGTGACATTAAAACGTGTAAATGTGCTAATGTTGTGTTTACAGCGTATTTACGGGTCTGTTTTTGGATGTTTGTGTCGTGTTGGCGGGCCCGGCGCTTTGTGTCAGCTCATACAGAGACATGGCTCAGGCTGCTTCCATTGCTACCCAGCAGACAACAGTTGAATAAAATCATAATTGCAGTTGTATTTAGCTCGGATATAACCGTTTTATATTCTGGATTGTCGGTGTGTAGCTAATGCTGCTGTTGCTCAGGTATTTTTATCCTGTGTGCTGCTTTAAGACGCTTACAGGAGCTTTGGAAACGAGGATTTATTCATTTGTGTTATTGTCACACAACTTACCTGTTTTCAACTGCTGCACGTGATGGCTGTCAAAATTAGTACTAATTGTAAATATTAGTAACCATTTATGTCAAATACTCTTAAGGTTAAATTTATATTACTGACAACAAGGAGAAAATGAACTTTTTAATTCTGCAGTCTATAATGTTTGCTATTTTTTATTTTTTAAGGAGTTAACAGGAAAACAGTAAAAGTAGTTTACTTTAAATTAAGTTGTTCAATCCAAAATATGAAATTATTCATAAATAAGTTATCCTGAACCAACTGGTGTAATGCAGTTTGAAAGAATTCAGTAGTTTTCCAGATATGTTGCTGTGAAATGCAGGTCCACACTGGATGTAAACAAAGCACTTTAAATTTGCTGAAAACTACATGGAAGTCACACAATTGGCTGGTTATAGTCTTTAGGTAAAAAAAGGTAGCCCGTCTGTTTAACCTGTTTTCAGTGGGAGTAATTTTCAGTCACTTTGGCTCAGTTTTTCTTTACTTTTCATGTTTTAAGTCATGAGAATAAAACAGAGTTAAATATTGAACTTTAATTTTAAAAAAATGTCTTAAAGTTACTTCTTTATTGCAGACGGATTGAGTGGTCCACATCTGGATTTGAAGACAAGTCAAAGGCAGCTATGGTAAGCAGAAATGAGGATAAAAAGCTACGATTTATAGCAAAGCTGTTCAAAATAAATGACAAATTCAGTTGTATTTTACAATACAAAGTAAAAAATGTAGCTTTTTCATCCCAATAAAACCATCTTTAGAGACTGAAGTTGAAAATAAGTTATTAATTTCATTGTTTCAGTCCTCAACTGTGGATCTGAAGACCAAGGAGGAGAAGGACGCAGAGCTGGACAAACGGATTGAAGCGTTGAGGAAGAAGAATGAAGCTTTAGTTAAGAGGTATCAGGTATGTTGAGTTTACTTGTCATTAAATTTAAATTTGTGTTTTTAAAATGAGCAAAGAGTTGTTTTTTTGTCACACGGTGGCGTTTTTTCTGTCTCTCTCCCAAAAGGAAATACAAGAGGACAAGAAGAAGGCGGAGCAAGAGGGCATTGCCGTGACGACGCCTCGGAAGCCCCGCCCCCTGGAGTCGGAGCAGGACCGGCGAAAGCCGGAGAAGGAGAATTTCACCGTCACTGTCGACCTCTCTAAACCCGTGGCGGTAAGAACCTGAGCGAGACACGAGGTTCCATATGTCACACAGAATTAAAAATTAATTCTGGAGAAAAAAAAGCATTACTGTAAGGAAGGTGTGTCACATACTGCCACACTGATCATTACATTATTATAAACATGTAATAATCAGATCATTTTGTTTTTAAATATACATTTATATCAAGAACCACAAACGACAGTCACTACAAAATGGAAAAGGTTTGTAACTTCTTCCCTTTAATAATTAAGGACCTTAGTTTATCTGTTTGTGTTTTAGGCCCCGTTTACACAAGACCGGTCTCTGGAAATGCTAATGTTTACTGGGCCGAATACACAAAAAAATCACCCGTTTACATGGAACCAATGCAGTAACATATCAGGCAGGGTTGCCAAAACAGCAGATATGCCATACATATATGACTCACTCAGTCATATTTGCTGAGTGGAGTGTTGTAAGATAAGATGTGTGTTGTGTTTGGTGAAAATGTGCACAGAAAAAGAGGGGCAAAATAATTTGTTTTTTTAAATCTGGCAACCCGGATGCCGGTCTCACTCAGGCACTGATCATGCAACAGCTGCATGACCACAGTTACATCCGAATCTGGTGATTAAACTAACGATCTTTTGGACCTAGGATGCTTTTTGTGTTTTTCTCCTACAAGCTGTAAAGGGTGAGTAACAGAAAAACCACTCTGCTGTCTGTA
This sequence comes from Cynodonichthys magdalenae, assembly GCA_031762555.1. Classification (NCBI taxonomy): domain Eukaryota; kingdom Metazoa; phylum Chordata; class Actinopteri; order Cyprinodontiformes; family Rivulidae; genus Cynodonichthys; species Cynodonichthys magdalenae. Next base: position 24,437,307 of record JARVJO010000330.1, on the reverse strand, counting down.
ATTTATTGTAATTGTTGTTAGTTTAGAAGAAACTTGTGCCGGCTGTTGGAGCATGTGCACTTTCACAGCTGCGGGGTGCTGCTGAAAATCTCCACTCTGAGTTCAGGATTCAGAAACCTCTGGTTTCTCACGGCGGCTGGTGTCGTGTACACGGTCGGCCGGATCGCAGGAAAAAACATGCAGTTTCACACAAAATCGTTGTGAGTTTATCGTTGTGAGAGCCAGGTATCTGACTCTGTAACTTCTTAACTAGGGGTGCAACGATACAGAAAATTCACGGTTCAATATTTTTTCGATACAAAAAAGAGAAATGTCCACGCCCTTCTTAACTTGTAATGTATTTAAATTAATTATGAATTTGTTGTTAAATTAAATGTTACTGAAACAGCAAGTTTGTCAGTGGATCTGTGCTCGACAATGCAGCTTAGGTGGAGTAGTTGAACACAGATCCGCTGATCCTTCAACACAGAGCATCCTCAGAAGACAAGCTAATAAAATAAATGTTAAAAATCTGTATTGTTCCATACATAGTGTGTGTTGAACCTAAAGCACCGTATTGAACTGTTCCATACAGATACATGCGTTTTTGTACCCCTAGTCATTACCTGTCTCCACATGATCCTCACAGTGAGAAATCCTTATATTATTAGAATTAAATACCTGAGTTTTTATGTTTCCTGTTTGGCACATTTAGCCGTTAGCGCAGCTCTGCCTCTGTTGCTTGAAGATTTGATTTGGTGGATTCTGGCTCGCCTGCTTCCGAGCTAATTAAACCTGTTTGTGATGACTTAACATTATAAGAGCGGCTGCTGGTGCAGAATGACCTTTAGACAACATGTTGAAAAATGTACAGGTCCTGCAGAACCGGCACTGGGATCGGTTTAAGCTGGTCTGGTTTCATTTCTCTTCAATTTGTTATTTTCTGCTTCCAGGCGAGACGTAAACCAACTAACCTAAGATTTACCTCAGGGATGGGCAACTTAAATGATAAAAGGATCTGCCATCACCAGATCGCTGCACACTTACCCAAATGTAATTAAACTGGCATTTTTTTAAATGTTTATATATATTTATTTTTCAGGACAAACGAGTTGTGAACGACTGGAAGCCCTCCACGCCTCGCGCCCGCAAGACCTCGGAGGAGAACGACGACCCCAAAGGGCCGAGCGATGACCTCAGCACCCCCAGGAGGACGGGGTCTGGACGAGTGGGTCGGGGAGGTCAGAGAGGAGGAGGAGGAGGAGGAAGTAGGGGCGGAGGCCAAGAGAGGAGAAACTGGGAGCCGAGGACTCCCAGAGAGGGAGAGCCTGGAGAGTTAGGAGGTCAGGGACGCAGAGGAGGAAGGAGAGGAAGAGGAGGAGGAGGAGGAGTGGGGCGCGGGGTAGGGGGAGGAGGAGGAGGAGGAGCAGGAGTGGGAATTGGAATGGGAGTGGGAGTGGGGGGAGGAGAAGGAGGAGGAGGAGGAGGAGGAGGAGAAGGGACACCAGGTGGACCGGACAGAAAGTCCAAGGTGAGTTTGTAAATTTGCTAAAATGATCAACCTTTAACAAAAAAGTAAAACAAAATAATGAAGGATCCTCTAAAACATCTGTGTTGTAAAGTTTATAGTTGTCAATCAAAATGTTTCTGAGCAGGAGTGGGAGGAGAAGAGGCGACAGAACATCGAGAAGATGAACGAGGAAATGGAGCGAATAGCGGAGTACGAGAGAGGACAGCGGGTATCAGAACCTCTGATCTTAAACTCTAACGAACGTCTGCACTTTAAATATCTTCACATTTATTTCATCGTTTTGTTTTCAGACGGATGGAGACAAGCCAATCCGTAACTTCCTGGACGATCCAAGGCGTTCTGGTCCCGTACCGGATTCAGACCGAAAGGAGGGCAGCAGGAGGCACGTCCGGAACTGGGGCGGGCTGGACTTCGACAACGTGAAGACGGGAAATGAAGTCGAGAGAGAGTGGACCGTAAGTTCTTCAGCTCTTCAGCTCGTCAGAAAAATTAAAAGTTCCATGTTTAACGCTGTCGTGCTGTGCAGAGCCGACGGCCCGGTCCAAAAGGTTCTGTGGACATGACCATGTCGATGACGGGCCGGGAGAGGGCGGAGTACCTGCGCTGGAAGAAGGAGCGTGAACAGATCGACGAGGAGAGGTTAGCACGCCATCGTAACGCCACGGGCCAGTGGAGGCGGGAGTGGGACGCTCAGAAGACCGAGAACATGTGAGATGTTTTTTCTTCTTCTTTGTTTTTTATTCTGGTGCATTATGTTCGAACATTTACTTTTATTTAACTAAAAAAAACAACATTTAACAACAAAATTATGTTTTATATTTAACAATTAGGTCATTATGTGCCGAGATAATTTGTAAGAGCTAAAAGAAGCAAAACGCTAGCTAAACTGTTAAAACAGCAAAAGGCCAGCTAAGTGTTCAAAGAAGCAAAAAGTTAGCTAACTGCTCAAATTGGCAAAAGGTTAGCTAAATGCTCAAAGTAGGACAAGGTTAGCTAAATGTTCAAAATAGGACAAGGTTAGCTAAATGCTCAAAGTAGGACAAGGTTAGCTAAATGCTCAAAGTAGGACAAGGTTAGCTAAATG